>OY720456.1:2457500-3057500 GCA_963082715.1 Harpalus rubripes | reverse complement strand
TAAGTGCTTTCTTTTTTACAAAATTTTGTGTCAAAACTTATAGGACATAGGTACGTTATTTGAATGTAAATTTTGTAACATTGTATTAGTATGCAATAAACTTTGAAAAATATACAAACATAAATCTTCTATCTCGTTCTTCTTTTTCTTCTCTATAAACTGCAACAATACGATAAAAGTCACATGTTGCACATGTAACATATTTCTTATGTTTAGAAATAAATCTTTGTCACAACAATCTTCTAAATAAATGTTCATTTCATGTAACGTTAATTACAGTAAACAAGACATAAATGCGATATGTTAGAATTATTTTTCTGATGAACCGAGTAATTCGATATAACGTACATGTTATAAACATCTTACATACAGATATGGGTACCTATAAACATGGCAGGCTCATGGTCATTACTATAGCCATTTACAGTGTTTTTACCGCAGAACTAGAGATAAAAATTGTTAATTACCACAAAAGGTACGAAGTTTCTATTACGTTTTAAAGGAATACTAGACACAAGAATTTATTCACTTATTTGAAAACTACTACTCCGTTCTTTGAGTAATCCATTATTTTTCATCTTTTTTAATTTTAAAGGTACATTCACAAATGAAAATTTGGTTTAGATTTATGGTTTATACTTTAGATTTAAAGACTTTGGCCGCATAATATGTAATGACTCCATTCATACTTCAGAATTTAGGGTCTCTAAATCCAAATCATAATGCTAAACATTGAAAGGTCCAAACTTTAGGTTTATGATTTAGTTTGACGTCACAAACTTCACCAATGAGAGCGAGTCCGAAACGATATGGATATCATCTTTATTTAGTATTCACTTGATGGATTCGGCTTTTTAAACAAATGCGAGAACATGGACACTGTCAAAAATTAATTGTTGATCTGTATCTAAACTAAATTACAGTTAATTTAAAGTTACATTTACGAATGACTTACTTAAACCTAAGCAAAAACCATAAACCTAATTTTCATTTGTGAATGCACCTTTATTAGTTGTGTGAAGCGTACTTTTAGATGATAACTGAATTCAAAATTAAGCAACAAATCTTGTCTAATTTGGCGTTTGGCATCCAAATTATTCGGCATCTAGGCTACGTTGAGTGGTTAACTACAGAAAAGGAAAAAAACTGCAACAAAAAATGAGAAAATAGTTATACAAGCTCGCGTGGAACGTGACAATATTACTTATGATACTTTTATTTCGTTCTGCACGAAGCCACGGCTGTTCGCAATTATTTCTTTCAACTATCATCCAGATACTGACAGTTCAACTTACTTTCTTCTGGTCATTGGTGTCACAAACATGAGACAAGTTGACATATCTACTATCAAATCCAATGATAAATGAGTGAAGTGAAGGGACACTTTTATTAGTTCTTTAGATTGTAAATGATTGTTTCGTTTTCATGACATAAACTAGAAACTACTGGAGTAAATCAGAGTTTTTTACCTCCCGCTTCCTTTGGTAAAGGAAGTATAGGGATCGTGCTAAAAATCGCATATCGAGATTTTGGTAAATGACCACGTTTTAAGGTTCTAGAATCCAATTTTAACATTTTCACGATGATGTCTGTGTGTATGTGTGCATGTGTGCATCCTCCATTCTAACTCAAATACTATCATTCAGAAAATTTTGGAACCTTGTATTTCGAACTTTTTCTGTAATGGAAAGAGCCCATTAGATTTTGGTGAAAATCGGATAACCGGAAATGGCACGTTACTAGAAGCTCAAAATAGTTTATCTTCGAAAAATACCTTTACATGTTATTTATTCGAGATTAATGTTATTATAAAAATTAAAGATTATTTTATTTTATGGATAAATTTATAAAATTATCTATAATTTAAATCCCAGGTTATTCAAATGTATGTAACTGACAGAAAGAACTAATCATTTCAAAATAATATTAGTAAAATAAAATAAAATAAATAAATATATCATCATGGCATATTACCTATTGCTGGGTGTGCCAATCTGCTTTATACGCACATATCGGTAATGATGATGACATATTTGTACCGTGCGGGTACTCATTGCTGGCGTGGAGAGTGCACCACGGGGGATAATATTAGTAACGTTTTAAAAAGAAAAAAGTAAATAGAACAATAGAAAAGGAAGTCAATACAGTTTCCAGCATAAGTAAATACGTAGGTATGTATTTAGATTAATAAAAATTAACGATTCACAAAAATGTTTAAGCTAATCCTCATTTTTGGATTATTGAATTCTATTCTATCCCGGTATTTAAAATTTAATTTTCATTATAGCTCCGGTGGCTAGAGCAACGCCTCATGTCATGAGTGCCCTCGGGGCTCTGGGTTCGAATCCCACTAAGGCATGGATGTGTGTGAATGTGAACCCACTCTGTAATTGAGATTTAATCCTGTAGAGGGGTTTAAAAAAGAGTTAGTTACTTGTATTAGATTAGACAATATTTTAAGAAATAAACTGTCAAAATTAGAGTAAAATTCGCTAATCCAAAAACTTAATCTTTTTTGTGACTCGGGCTGTAAATGGCGGGAGGTATTGTATTGGCCACACCAGATTTTTTATCTAGATAATTTTGTTTGTCATTATGTCAAATTATTATTATTTTTAAAATAATTATATCTTCTGAATAAAATAGCTACTTCTATAAACGGCATAAATAATGAATTAAATTACTAATAATTTTCTTCTATATATGTTTTCAAAATTTCTTGTTGCGTATCGAAAATTAACATAAATATCTGATATAAATCTATAAAAATTCTTTCGAATCTGAAAGCATGTTATATTGACACATCAATACAAGAACAGTTATTAGTAGGTCGTCAGGGTTAACTCGAACATTAATTCATATATGGTGTGGTTTATATTTGAACTCAATCAATTTAACTATTGTTCATTAACTTTAATTGCTTTGTAAATAAACATTTTAATTTATTTACGACTTGAGTTTAACTTAATGTCTAGTTTAATGTCTTCTTCTTGTGATGTCTTATGTTGGTGACTAATTAAACTAAATTTGTACCTTTTAACGAGTAAAGGAAAAGTTGTTGCATATTTATAATCTTAATGAAAAATGAAAAGTTTTTAGAAGAGATAAATATTCTTTCATTATATTTATAAAGGGGTGCATTTTAATCTAAACGCGACATACATAGTATAAAACTTGTAAATTGAATCGTACATTTTTTATTATTTTGGGCAAAAGAAAGCACTTGTTACTGAAGTCTCTTTTCTCTTTCTCGTTGCATTTCCAATGAAGTTGCAGCATAGTTACAGAACACCGGAGTTCTAAGCGAAAATAGACAATATAACGGATGCTGTACACAGCGGTTAATAGCTCATTACAGAAGTCACTTGAACCAGTATTTCGAGGAAACAAGAAAATTATCACGGTTATTCAGTTATACAGAGAAAGGTTTTTATGTATGTTGTAGTCAGATTGTAAAATTCTCCATTTTATAAAACACCTAGTACTTTTTTAAAATGCGGCCAGATTGCCGGACTTTCATTGACTTGATTTTTATAATATGGCTAGACGTTTTAGTAAAATCAATATTTAGGCATTTTCGCTTGCAATAATCTCTCTAAATACACCTAACATAACCTAACGCACAAAAATCTCGGGCCAGGTTTTTTATGCTCTGGTCCATTTAAGCCATTCAGTAGATGGCACTGGCAACAGCGCAAGTCTGAAGTAGCCGAAATTACATTGGGTAAACTTGTCTCTAATTTCAGCCAATCAGAGAGGTCAAAACTATTCCCTATGCTCCGCAATACTGAATGGCTTAAATGGAACAAGGTATATGTGAGTATAAGTTATTGTTGTAAGTAAGGTGTTCGTCGTTATATAAAACGCAGCAAGATTGACAATCCTTCGTTGACTTAGCGATGTTTTCTGTCTGGCTACTAGTCGTCTAGGTAATTTAAAAATGATGAACATTTTACGGCCACATTGCAATATGAATATTTAGGCTTTTTCGCTTACAATAGACCTTTTCAATTTAAAGAGAGAGAAGATACGGGCAATGGGGATCTGCGCATAGTAAGAACAACTGTTATCTATGGCGTTAGTTTCTAAAAAATTCAGACGTTAAATGTGAGAATATCTCAAATAACTTTTAAATTTATCGAAATAAGTTACAAAAGCTTTTATTGAAGTTAAAATGTCTAACGATGCAAATTTTCACTGAGAATACAGGTATTTTAATGACCAATATTTTTGAAGTTTCGTTTGACAACCCAACTGGCAGTTGTTCGCGCCATTTTCTTACTATTTGCAGCGATAGAAAGAGATAGCCGTTAAATTGGAAAGGTCCATTTCCCTAAATACACCTCATTTTAACGCACAAAAGTTCATTAAGTAAACTGTTCGTTATTTTATAAAAAGTCTTGATGCTTAGTTGTTTTGTACTCATTTGAAGATATAAACTCACTCGCAAAGAGAAACAGACCTGCTGCAACGGATGCTACATTCATCCTGCAACGATGCTACGTATTAACCATTTAAGTGATTCACCCTGAAACAGCTGCAATGCTCGGGGCTACTAGCAAATTAATGTAACTGAATCACTGAATACAAATACAGAGATATATTCGTATTCGTATCTGTGCATTCAGAATCAAATTTTAAAGGATTTATGTAATTGGAAATACATATGAGTGGGTTCTCATTTCATCGAAATAAACTTAATGTACGAGCAAATAATCGAAGGTATTATGGTTGAGGTTGTTCTTAATTTTTGTAAGTTTTTAGAGTGGTTGCTTGAGAAGAACAGGATTTACATTAAATTTAATGCTATAATTTTGAGCATCTGTGTAAGGGAATTGTACCTAATTGTACATCTGTTCGTTTAATGTTTAAATTCAGCCATCCGGAATCTGGAAAGATTACGGAGATTTAGAAGCGAGATAAACATTAAATGAATCCCTGGTTTGCTAATTTGGTACGCGGTTAAAGTCTGCAAATAATTTCAGGAAGACAGGAAGTGTTAAGTAATTAGATTTTGCTTATTTCCGGGTGATCAAATATTTAATTGTTAACTATAAATGCGTTACCTAATAACAATTGTTCTTTAAAAAGATAAATGATGACACGTGGAATTGAATCATTTGTTTTACTTTTATTATCATTATTTTTTTTTTGAAATTTAATAATAACACTTTGATATTCTTAAAATTACAAACATACGGACATAACAATACACAAGTACTTAATCCTGTTTCCGTATCAAATATTAAAACTGAATGTATTTCCTGTTTTGAAATTTTATTGGAATTATCTCGATGTGTCTCGTATATTTTATCATGCGATACGAAATACATCAAAAAGTAAAAAACCAATATCCTGGTATACTCGTATACTAACAACTTACAGAATTTTATATTCTATTCGTTTTTGCCAAAGCCGAATGCTTTTAAATATTATATATTGCCTCCAAGATGAATATTGGCAAATGCATATTTAAATATTTGCAATAGCTAAATATTTATAAAGAATGTTATATAGGATGTCTCATAACTCGCGCCCCAGACCGAATGAGGAAACACGAGACTGCACTCGGATGTGTAATTTCGAAGAAAAAAAATCTAGCCGTAATTTTACGTTACTAGGGTTTTATACAAATCAAATCTTCTTTAAAATGTGTGGGCGACTGTAGTTTTCGAAAAATGTCAGTGTCAAATTAAATTTGACAAGGTGAATAAAAAAAGGCAAAATCTTACCATCCGCTGATTACTTAGAAATGATTATAATTTTCGGAGAATGTGGACGTAACGTCAGAGAGGCAGCACGAGTCTATTCGGAACGTTTTCCGGATAGAAATCTTGCTGACCTAAATTTGTTGACAGTGAAAAGTCAATTCTAAAGTGTCAAAATTACAGTAAGTCAAACAAATTTTGTAACTCACTAGTAGTATTTTTAAAACCTAGCAACCAGTTTTGTAATAATATCATCACACCTCAAGATATCCTTCCGGGATTTGTGAGTTAAAAAGTCTTGTAACTCCGTTATGCAAGCAGCCGCAAATTATTTTCTTCTATTGGTTGGCAACTTATTGTCGTCGGCAGAGCTGGGACGAGTACAACGAAAATGTACTTAAGTATTGAGTACTAAGTACTTTATTAAAAAGGACTTTGAGTACATGTACGAGTACTGTACTCGTGTACTTAAGTACTTTATAATAAGTACAAGTACAAGTACATTGTACTACAAGGTAGTAAATTTAAAAATTTAATCAGAAATGATAAAATGAACCTATTTAATGGTTATAAAAAAACTAATTTGTAATTATTTTATATGTAAAAAAATAAGTGAAAGTACGTAGGTAAGTTTCATTGGGTAGGGTATAGAGGTGGGCGCGTGAGTAACTTTTTGTTCACGACCACGCACGCTCACGGAACTAAAAATGTAATCACGACGCACGACTTTTTATGTTTGATTCACGATCACTCACGCTCACGATTTTATTTTGGCACTCACGCCCGATCACGCCCGGCGGGTCACGTTCGTGTCACGTAATTGTTTCTATGTACGTTTAAGCCTGTTTAACACAGTCATAAGTTGTTATCAAACTTGTTAGCAAATTGGTAATAAGTTAGGTAACAGATGAATCCATTATTCCAATCTGAAAGTATGAATACAATTTTAAATGTAAACTAAGTATACTACGCAATCATCTATTTTTTAAATATTTGAAATGGTTTGTTCATGATGAGAATTAATATTTTTGCTTCATGTGTAATATACGTGGTAAAAGTTGAATATACGGCCCCAGAAGCCATCTTGAAAATTAGAAATGTCAATGAACTTGGAACGACATACGACAAGAGACTAGCCGAGATAGCGGCTTTTTTCAGAATTTTAAAAAAATCCTGACATAAACAATACCTAACGCACAAAACTCGAGTCCTTTTACATGTTTTTTTAAATTTATTTTAAAAACGACTAAACCCTTCTTAACTCCACGTAACACGTAACCTACCTTTTCTAAGTATATTGACAGTGCACCTGGGACCTTATATTCAATTTTAACCATGTACGTAATTACACAGAGAATGATCAAAATACATTAAAAGAAACTTACCTTTTAATTAAATAACAATAAAATAATCTTATTTATTAGCTATCAGGCACGAGCTCGTCTCAATTCTGCGGCATGTAACATACGGAACAGATGCGAAATCTTTACGAACATGTTTAAACTTGTAAACTTCAAACCATAACATGTACTCAAGTACTCTAAAAGTATTCGAGTACATGAAAGTATTCGAGTACATGAAAGTACTCAAGTACTTTAAAAGTACTCGAGTACATAATGAAAAAATTAACTGAGTACAAGTACAAGTACATTTTTAAAATTGTACTCGAGTATAAATACATAGTACAGCAAAAGTACTCGAGTACTGTACTCAAGTACAGAAGTACTTGAGTACTTCCCAGCTCTGGTCGTCGGCAAGTGTCAGTTTCGTCTGGGGCGCGAGTTGTGAGACATTCTCTATACTTCATCTCATGGGGTCTCGTGGCCGCGTGCCTGAGTGTCAGGTCGCGAATCTGGGGAACCGGGTACGATCCCGACCGACGAAATTCGAAAATTCATATTTTTATTTTTCATAGTGTTTGGTGACCCCGATGAAGTAGGTATTCGAATAAGTATATCGCAAGAAATTAATATTAAAACCATGTTAATGTAAAACAAAAACAATTTATTTAATAGAATAAACATACATACACAATAACAATGACATTTTAAAACATTAAAGTACTTAATGAAATATATGGAATAATGTTAACCTAAATGACAAAATGTGTTGGTAACATAATATTATACGTACATTAAAATATCATATATCTTCATTACGATGAATTCATTTCATATTTCATCCATATAATGTTCTGAATTAAAATTTTAAAATTAAACCATTATCAAAGGAAATTATTACTTTGATTATTAAAACTGAAATATTTCCATTATATTTTGACGCAGACGCGAATAATCAGATAATGAAAAATTACATATTTAATAACGAGGCAAAAAGGAATACTCGATTAACTTCAGAATCCAATAACAACAGATTATTCTATAAGAAATAGTTCAAAGCATAATTTATTGGAGAATGTAGAACCGTATTCACTGTTCGCTTATTCAGTAGAAGCTTATATATTAGAAAAATATGCATTCGTTTGTACAAAAAAATACGCTATATTTTATTACTTTTATCCAACGCCGACTCATAATATACTTGTTACTACACGGTTATTTGAAATAACTAAGGTATACAATATTAGTCACTCCGTGAGAGAATATTTCAAAAGTCACGGAGGAATTATTACTGTTTCCTTTTAATATGAATAATAAGCGATTTTACAAAATAATTTTATTATTGAAATAATTTAATATTATGAAACTTATTTATCTAAATTAATATTAACATTGATGCTAAAATAGGTTACTTATCTTTACACAATGACAGCTGACATGTACGGCTGATGAATTAAATTCAAAGATTGTACTTCTAAGTGAATACATTTTTATGGAAGGTCCTCATTTTCACCCAATTTAATGTATTTTTCTTTCAAATAATTCCCAATAACAGACAATAATTATTACAGCAATTTTTTATTCAATAACATAACGAAACCATAATCTTTCAATGGCTACTTTGTAATTTAAAATACATCAATTGACTTGTCAGTGTCACACGATGAATGAAAACATACAAGTGATTTAAGAGGTTTTTAAAAAAGCGTAGGATAAAACGTTGTATTACACTCGTGTGGAATGTATATTAGTCACTAAAGAAAATTAGCCACTCGCCCTGCTGGCTACGTGGCTAAACTTCTTCTTTCGTGACTAATATGATACATTAGATACTCATATAATAAATAACTATTTTTGCATGTATAGTATTGCAGTAATGTGCAAAAATCATTATATTTCAACATGGCTAAACTCCCCCATTGTAAAAGTATTGCACAAATGGCAGAATCTTAATTTTTTTCGTAATTCACCGGAAATTGCCCTCCACTTCTATTACAATTTTCTCACTTTCTCTTCCTACTTCCTTTTGGCAAGGTAGAGAATTACAAACCCTGCTAACATTGCTGCTATACTTCCCACCGTTACCATTATCAGCAAAATGGGTTTCATGTTATTTATTCTTTCTGTTCTGTCGCTGCTTGTTGAATTGGTCAGAGTATAAGATTCTGGAGTGTTTTTATCTGGAGTAACAACCCGGAACTCCAAAATGGAGTTGTATGCGTTGGTTGCATGAGTGGAGTTGATATGACGACGACGCCGAATTCGACGAGAATCGCAAGTACGAACCTAGAAAAAAGAACAGTATTCTTATTATGGGCTCTCGTGGCCATTTGTTGGTCGCGAATCAAAACTAATAAAAATACATACATACATAAAATCACGCATTTCCCACTTAGTGGGTTAGCACAAACCCGAAACAATAATAATAATAACATCAACCACAAAAATAATCACTCTGTCTTTCAACAACATTCTTACTAACCTGACATCATACAACAAATATTCCTCACTCTTAACACATTAAAATGGCCGATTTTCGGTAGCGAAATACCGCAACCTGACCACAATAATAGTTATGAAACAATCATCACATTCATAATCGCATTCATACGCGCTCTTCTTTTCTTCCCACTCGGAAACTTTCTCTCTTTTAGCACCTTATCAATCACATCCATCCACTTACACACTGAATGGCCATGCAATTGAACACCCTCAATTTCACCAAGATATATATGCTTTACAAGCCGTTCACTCTTCATTCTCTCCACATGGTCAAACCATCTCAACTGGTTCATTCCTACTCTCATAACATACATTCTTCATACACCAAATTATTCCTCACGCGATCCCGTCTTACATATCCACAAACACCACGTAAATACCTCATTTCCACGGCAGTCATTCTCTTTTTATGCTTGCCCGTCCATGCCCAACATTCGCGTCCATACATCAGAGCAGGTATTAGCACTCTATTATACAAACTTAAACGAGCTTCTCTAGATACGTTTACGTTTCGAGTAAACGTACCTAGAGCACCCATTACCTTACACCCCGCACTCACTCTCCTTTCAATTTCTCTTTCAATTCGACCATCCCTTGACATCATGCTACCCAAATATACAAACTCATTCACTTGGTCCAGTTTCACTCCATCCACCAACACATTGCACACAGTCACCAATTTACTCCTTTCAAATACTAAATGAAAATCAGGTTTAGATTTATGGTTTATTCTTCAGATTTAAAGACTTTGGCCGTAGATTACGTTATGACTCCATTAACACTTCAGAATTTAGTGTCTCTAAAGATGCATTAACAAATGAAAATTAGGTTTAGATTTATGGTTTATACTTTAGATTTAAAGACTGGCCGAATATTATGTAATGACTCCATTCACACTTCAGAATTTAGGGTCTCTAAATCCAAATCATAAAGCTAAATATTGCAAGGTCCAAACTTTAGGTTTATGATTTAGTTTGACGTCACAAACTTTACGAATGAGAACGAGTCTGAAATGATATAGATATATTCACACATCTTTATTTAGTATCTACTTGGTGGATTCGGCTTTTTACACAAATGCGAGAAGAACATGGAGACTAACTTAATTGCTGAAATATAACCAATAATGCCAAGCGAATGACAGTTTCACGGCGCACAGGTGTCTTGTTGCTCTACCGATATTTTAATCTTGTTTTTGAAGCATTTAAACAGATGTCTGTACATATCAAAACTAATTTGCAGCTAATTTAAACTTACAGTTATGAATGATTTACTTAAACCTAAACAAAAACCATAAACCTAATTTTCATTTATGAATGCACTTTAACACCTTGGATTTATAAACATTCGACTCCAAATTCATACTTCTTCCAACTACATGTATTCTCTCTATTATTCTTCTGAGTTGCTCTTCATTTTCACCTAAAACAACTACATCATCCGCATACGCTAATGCAGGCACAATACTTTCACCAATTTGCACACCATCCATTTCACTCAATGCTCTCCGCAACAACACATCCATATACGAGTTAAACAACCACGGAGATATATCACAGCCCCATAATAAATATGTTATCATTATTATCGAAATCTGTATAAAGCAGATTGGCATATCCAGCAATGGGTACTATGCCATGATGATCAAAATTTTCTTACTCTCTGGCAGTCTTCAGTCTGAAGGCACGCCAACATCCTAACACTGAGTACCATCTCATCTCCACTAGCCATGCCCTGGAACATGAAGGCTCGAAAATTGAGTTGAGATGTAAGAGGGTTAGGTTGAATGACTTCCTGGGGCACTACCGAACGGGCCCGAGCATCACGACATCCTGCAGAGTCTAAGAGGGTGAAGGCTCTTTGCCTAACACGACCTGAGGATAGGTGGTGGATGTTAACGTCGCTTAGGCGAGAAGAACGCCAGCCTAGAAAGAAAAGGAATAAAACAATGTTTTTACTTCCTTGTATGAAGTAAAGGAAGTATTGTAATCGCGACAAATTTCGGTTTTCAGATTTCAACGGAAATATCTATTTTGACCATCCCTGAATCCATTTTGACTAATTTCGTCGTGACATCTGTACGTACGTAAGTGCGTACGTGCGTATGTATCTCGCATAACTCAAAAACGGTAAGCCGTAGAAAGTTGAAATTTTGTATTTAGGACTGCTATAACATCTAGTTGTGCACCTCCCTTTTTGGTCATTACATAATTTCTAGAAATGGTACTTTATTTGAAGCCTATAATAGATTTTAATGAAAAACTATTTTAAAATATCATCTAACACTTTTCAAATTTGGTATATAAGACTTTTATGTCAATTGGAATAACATAGTAGATTTTGGTTAAAACAGGCTAACCGGAAGTGACATATTACCTGAAGTTGTTAACAGTTTTTCTTCAATAAAATGGTTTCATTTTGATTTTAGAAATAAATGCTTCAAATAAAATTTTTGAGAATTAAATTCTGTGTCTAGCACACCAAGTATTATTAAATTAGCCCTTTGTATAAGCGAGATATGTAAATTTAAAACATATACTTTTTGGTTTTTGTAATGAAGCTTGCTATGGCTTAGGACAAAAAATAAAAAATAGATTCTAATGTCAAATTACGTCAAATACGTGCAATTTTACACTTGGGTCTATACTTCATATTGGTCTTGTGTCACTTGTATACAAGGAAGTCGTGTGGTGTCCACATCAGATTTTATTTTTTAAATTTACTGAATATTATAATATTTATAGTTGTGTTTTGTACATTAATCCCAGAACGTCTAAAGGAACCTCGTCACAATTATTTGCTTCGCAAGACATTGAACACACTGTATTTCGAATATTAGGTAGACAGCTAAATGTAAGTGCAATATTAGAATTTAAAAACAATTTACTAAAAATAACTAAAATCAATAGTTATTAAATTAGAATCTAAATATTTCAACATGTATTTTAAATTGAAAAACTTTTCTGTTTAATTGGATTCAAGACTTATAAAAATTGCAAGATGTTTGATTAGAAATGTAGTATTACATGAATTTATAGTTCTTATATTTTTAAAATAAATATATCTGACAACCTTTGACCTATCAGCAGTGCGTATAAAAGTTAATTTACTGATTGTAATCTCTTAATCAGTACATGTATGCATTAAATATCAATATTAGAAAGTTTGGTTAATGCATTCCATTAGAAAAATCTTTATATTACAAATTGAGAGGGAAAGGATTCTATTTTTTGTTGTCCAATTTTATTTAGTTTCTTTATAGTCAAATTACATCATTAAGCGTCTAATGAAATTAATTAAAGTGTGGGTTTTTTAGATGAAGAACCGTCAAAACATATTAAAGGTATAACCTGATATGGACAGATATAATTAGAATTTAAAAAGTCAGCAAAAAACAAATCGATATGATAAAATATTTTTCCTGAATTAAAAATAAAAGATATTGATATTATTAAGAATAAAATAATATAAGTTTTCAGTTTTCATTGTAAATATTTTTTTGTAATATTAAAAAATCTGATGTGGCCAGCACATTACCTTCCGTCGCATCGGTTTTATGAATTTTGTACAAATTCCATAGAGAAAGTTTCTATATTTCCAGCAAAATTATAACACAAACATACTATGTCAATTGCAGTTGACACTGACATCTGTCAATCAGAATTTTCTTAATATAGTAGATGTTTCCGTTGTTATAGCACAGCTGGCTGCTTTATGAAATTTAATTTCTTTATAATTTTTTAACTCTATCCATTGAATATAAAGTATAAAATGTAATCAAATCGTATAGCGAATAATATATTTTTATATTTTGCGTTCATAATGAAGTCATTACGATACGCAATTGCGTATCGGAATGACCTTCATTTCGATACGCATTTTTTTGTTTTAGACGGTTGGTACTAGATGACGTTTTTTTTTACCCATTCTTACATAATTTATTTTTAGTTAATTGACAATTCATTTTCATAATATAATGTCGAAATTATTATTATTTTTTTATTATTTAGGGAAGATTATTTACAGGAAAATGTACAAATGGTTACAAATATAATCACAAATTGAGTAAGTAAATGTTATTGTAGAAGGCGCAAAATATAAAAAATCGTATAAAGAACTCATTTTATATGACTTTTTTTCGCACTTGTCAAATTTTGACGCGTGCGAAAAAAACATGTCTTATAAAACATGTTCTTTAATATACTATCTTTAGTATTTATAATAATATTAAATAGGAAAAATGATATTTAACAGCGTTTTTTCAAGAAAAACTGTCAAAATCTTCAAATTAGGGCACTTCCGGTCGACCAGTTATAACCAGCTCTTCATATGGATGTAAAGAAGAGGAATACGCAAAAATTATAATTTTTGGAAAGGTGGTATTGGTGTTATGCGTTCCGAAAAAATCGTTGCACACACATACATACATCCATCTATCCATCCATCCATACATCCAAACATACATACAGACATGATCGTAAGAATAGTAAAATCATATTCTAGGGACCCTAAAACGAACTTATTATCATCGAATTTTTTGACCAGACAATATCTTCCTTACCTAAAGGTGGCGGAAGGTAAAAATAAAATATTTACCGAATCAAGTACATTGATAACAAAAAATTGAAGTTTTGAGTCAGATCGATTAAACTAAACTAAAATTGCAATATTCATTAATCAAATTTGTATTCCATAAATTTTGAAACCATTAATAGCTCAATTCATAAAAGCATAGATACTAATATAGAATATTAAAAAAAAGTAATTTTAAATTTTAGGTTTGATTTACGAGTTAATTATCGTTTAGCAGCACAATAATTCCGCGAAGCAATTTACAATACATTATCTGTGAACTACGATCCGGTTTGCCGCTAATTTCCTATCGGTTTTGCGTTTCAGGGGGAATCCCAAACTTTCTCATTATCGCGATGAATAATTTATTCAGCAAAATAAATGTTTGCTTTACCTTTCAAATATGTTATTTAGTTACTGGTATTTCTTGACTGTTGGTATGATATTAAAGAAAAAAAAATATTGGAGAAGCAGTCTTGGTAAAATGATTTTATTACAATAGTTATTTGTATATCAAGGCTGCGAAATCACTCTTTAGCGTATCGAGAGAAAAATTGTCGCCGAGGCCGCTTGCGGCCGAGGCATGACAATCTCGAGGGCGCTAAAGGATTTCGCGGACAAGGTTTACACAATATTTTTGTGCAACCGTAAATACTCTATAATTTAAATCCTGGAGTCTACGCTTTAAACAAACAAAACTCTTTGGTTATGCAGTTATTTAAATGTATGTAACTGACAGATAAATGTCACTGTCAAAGAACTAATCATTTCAAATTAATAATAGTAAAGTTTTGAAAATATAAGGGAAAGGGAATAATAGGAAAGGAAATCAATACAGTTTCCAGCATAAGTAAATATGTAGGTATGTATTTAGATTAATAATAATTAAAGATTCGCAAAAAAGTTTCAGCTAATCCTCATTTTTGGATTAGTGAATTTAGGTTAGATTAGACTATATTTTAAGAAATAAACTGCTAAAATTAGAGTAAAATTCGCTAATCCAAAAATAAAGATCAGCTTAATCTTTTTTGTGACTCGGGCTGTAAATGGCGGGAGGTCTTGTGTTGGCCACACCAGATTTTTTCCTTAAAATTTATAATTTAATGTCAGAAGTACATAAAGTATAAGCAGAAAATAAATTTTTAATACTTTTAAAATGTGGGTAGGTAACTAATATCAAATAGGTTATTATAACTTTGGAAACTTCCAACTTAGAGAAATGTTTAGGCAGTAAAAATTCGGCAAGAATAGTATACAGCATTTATTCTTACAAAGCCGACGTTTTGTTATTCACACTAACGTTAAAATCTTATATCTTATAGATTCTTAAATATAAAATTATGTACACATAAATACATTCGTTTAAACATTCTGAGTAACAAACATCATACAAAAATTCAAAAAAGCATAATATACATTTGTTCGCTCTTAAAATCGGAAACAGAATTGTTAAAACTTTTGTTTAATATTTACATTTGAAAGATATATGTAAACTGTATCGTATGTCAATAGGATTTCTTTAGAAATGTTACAAATAACTAACAAAAAAATGTTTTATATTTATGTATGCACAAAATTCGCATCATTTTTCATTGAAAATTTGGTTTACACAAGTATTGTAAGACCATGGTTCACACACTGATAAAGTTTGCAAGTTGTGTTCGATATGTAATCAATCATTGTCAACATCTATCTATTCACCCTTCTTTTGCATGTTACATTCATCATTCTCATTGAAAGATGCTTCAAATATCTTTTATTTCACATTTACAAAAAAAGCAGATATTACGAGTATATAGTACACATATTTTGAGAGAAAGAAAATATGTTTGATTACAACAATATAAGATTATTGCAACAATGAAAATGATTATAGGTAATAATAATAGACTGGTAGTATTTATCAGGTGTTGTTAAGCTATGACTCAGTCTAAAATAACAAATTCAGTTGTTTTTTTTAGTTATACAGTCATATGGTATGACTAGCGAATGAAAGTTGACGTTTAAATAATTTTATAGATGTGGTTTCTTTTGAAACCCTAGAGAAGAATAGAATTGTTCGAAATATTCAGGTATGAAATTTTTGCATGACCCCATTTAAATACTGGACTAGAAAAGCACAGAAATATATTACTATGTCTGGCTGAAAATAGATTGCCGACTAGGGTAAATGAATATCAAAACATGGGTGCGTTTAAAATATTTTAAACATTTTTCGTTTATGTTGATTATAACAAAATATTTTGATCTTTAAACTATTTAGTTTGGCAATTCTATGAAATAGGATTATTTTTAGTTTCCTCTAACAGTAATTCCGATTCCAGGGTTGCTTACACCTGAGACGAACGAACTAGAATTTGCGGTATTAAATTTTTTAAATACACTATTATTCACGAAAGATGACTATTCAAGGTCATTTGTTCGAAGAAAGAATACACATCACTTTATAGCAGTAGCTTAGCAACATTTTGTATTAGAAAGAGAAAGATTATTTGACCTATGTCTATTTAATTTATGTCGTGTGACAGATATACGTAAATAGTGGCATTACTTTCTAACAGACTATAAATAATAATGACATATGTCGTAAAATTACAGATACCTAATTATCTACTGCACTGCCCTCTGTGCTAATATTTACCCA
Source organism: Harpalus rubripes (assembly GCA_963082715.1). Taxonomy (NCBI): domain Eukaryota; kingdom Metazoa; phylum Arthropoda; class Insecta; order Coleoptera; family Carabidae; genus Harpalus; species Harpalus rubripes. The sequence continues at coordinate 3,040,734 of OY720456.1, read as the reverse complement.
GTGGCGTTGACGTTAAAATCAAATTATTATTCCTTGGTTTATAAGTTAAGTCTATGTTTTTGTATTTTGCAAAAACATAAGTGAAGAATATAAATCTTTCAGAAAAGTATTATTTAGAAAGAAGCATAATTTCCAAATGAATTATTCTTATTTTTCAGTTAAAATGTGTCTATAAATATTTCATGTTGCACGCCTATGCAAACGAAATGCAATGAAGTTATCTGCAAGCAATATTATATCAGACGGCTCACAAATGACCTTGAATAGTCATCTTTCGTGAATAATAGTTTACATACTTTAATCCGGACATACATATGTACATATTTAAGTGAGAATATAATTCATTAGTCACGTGACATGTTTTCCGCCAATCACCATTCAGAATCTCTCTAGTTACATATCTATCACAGCGATGATAAAAATCAAAGAAATTATGACCTTATTTATATTCGGTACTAGGGGATTTGTTTTCTTTATTAACAACATTGACAGTTAATTTTGGGTATAAAAACGTGCGGTAATCGTTTTTGATATTAACAACGATGAAAATAATAAGACAATTGTAAAATTAACCATGTTGTAATACAATATATGAAAAGTTAGGTTAGCAGCACACACAATGTGTCACAAAAATTCATTATATTCTCTCATTAAATATAAGCTCGTGATGTGATTAATAATCGAAAATATTGCTTGTGAAACCGAAGCAGCACATTTCACTCGTCCTTCGGACTCGTAAAATCTGCAGCTCGGTTTCACTCGAGAATATCATCGATGATAATCAGATTACTTGTTATTACGTATGATTATATACATGTCTTTAAAAATATATTTTTGATTACAACAATACTCCGTATTATAATATGTACTGTTGCTGCCTGTTGAACTTTTCCCTACACAATGCCTGAATTGCCTAATGTATTACGACGTTCTTAGTATCTTAGTTATGTTGTTAAACATTTGTCTTTCCTTATTACTTACTTATTATTGTTTATATCATTATTCGCTTGGTTACGTGACCACTATTGACTGAAAACTGATCTACATGTTTCTAGTCAATTCCCATTGTTGAAATTACAGACAAGCTCTGATCGAATTTTGGGAATTACTGCCCTAGTAGTAATGTTAACATCTGCAATTAGCGTTCATGCTCCACATATGTCTGACGGATGCCTCATATGTCGGCTTGCAGCCCCAGATACAATTTGGGAACTCGGAACTGCGCATACACATACGTCATGTTTGAAACAAAGATTTTTCTCCCTAGTTAGAACAAATTTTGCATTTTGCCTTAGTTCTACATTATTCATGCCCTGCACCAAAACCTAATCTAGGGAAAGAGAATAAGACGAATAAGAATATGCACAGCGGTACAGATTTTGCGGAGAAATATGGCACTTATGTAAATTTATTTTGTGTTTGTGTTTTTGTGGACGTTCACACTGTTCTCAGCTTATACTGGAAAAGATAGGGTAATAAAATAATAGTTTTATCGCTTTTTTATCCATCTGGATGTTCGATGTTAAGTAGGGTATGAAAAAAGGGTATTCTTTTTAACAGGTTTTTCTCGTTTATGGTTGAACTAAAAGTAGTGAGTGAAATAATATAACTGCGCATAAATTTCATCTATTGAATTTCTTCTATTTAACATTATTACTTGAGAAAGTTCAGTGTCGCGTTCATTGTCGGACTGGGACATATTTCTGTACGTGGCGATTCGAATTTTTGGGCCCCCTATTCTAGGCCATACAAAAATATTATTAATGATCAAAAGATGGTTTTGAATGAAACTTTTTTGTTTTTTTTAAATATTTTAAATTTTTTTGTTTAATGAATGTAAACGTAAGTAAGTATACACGCTGAACCCTAGAATCCGTGATAATGACATGGGAAAACCGATTTCTTCATATATTCTCTGCATGGGGATCTTAAGAAATAGAAGAGGTACAAAGTCGGATAAATTAGTTGCCACAAAGAATTTAAAACCCAAATTTTATATCTATGGATAGCTCTTGCCATATATACCATTATTGAACTGACTTACTAATTGCGGTGTACCGCTTTCCCAGCTGGTAACTTCGTTACTTGAGAGGTAAAGGTAAAATTTTGCTATTTGCAAGAAACATCTAAATTATCTATTTCACGAGAAAGGCAAAGAGTATTTGTAAGATATTAACTGTGTAAATAAATGTATTTGATTGTGTACCTGTATTATTATTGACTTTAATGTTAAATTAAATAATACTTAAAATTTGATAAACCTAATAATTTTATTTGAGTAAAACCATGAGTTTCTTACCTTTATAATCTTTTTACAACTTTCTTGCTGTGAAGTCAATAACAATATATCTTGGCAAGAGCTATACTTGTAGATTTTGCATAAGTCCATTGAGCACTATTTCTAGAATACATTGGCCAGGGTGACGACTAGATTGGGTTGAACACAGGGATAGAAGTATGCTTATATTAGCATGTAATTGTCTTTGACTTACGCTTCTTCTTTGGTTAAAGTCAGACTCCTGAAATACGTTATACACTTGATTTACAATCAATTCTTTAAGATATTTTTTCTCTTTATTATATTAACCAATATTAACTATGAAAGTTACAGGTTTGGTTTAGACTGGGCCCTTTCGTTGAGTGAGCCTGTGGCGATCGCCAAATCGCCACAATGGCCAGTCAGACGCTGGTTGTGTTTGTAGGTATACGAGTATACCCATATTATTCTTCACGTAACGATGGCATTGCACAAAATAAAGTGTATGATTGTTTTTTTAAATTTAAAAATAGAAATGCCATATTTTTTGTTTTCTGGAAATTTTGTTTAAGGCTCGGGCCATACTATGCGTTTTGGCGTTTTGGTTGACCGGGAAGACAATAACTTATTGTTTTAAATGAATGCGTCCAGATTGATGCGGTTGCGGTCCGGTTGCTGGATATTACCGCAGCATGTTGCAGTTTAGCGGGACGGTCAATTTGCCGCATGATAACTATAACACATTGGAGACAATGCGAGCGTTCACAAGGGTCTAGTTTTGTTTTTTAATAGACAACGTATACTATTTGGGCTCTGCACTGATCAGATGTTGGTCCGACTGTGTCCGAATCGGGTTGTCATTGCTGCCGTCCTGTTTAGCGGGATATATGTTGACGTTGTACGATCCATCCCGTTTAACCGTATGCGGTTTTACCGGTCCCGCCAAAACGCATAGTGTGGCCCGGGCCTAATACCGCCTAAAATGATTATTAAAGTTTTAGCGCGAAAAAAATATACGGTAAGTTTCAGCACAGATTACAGAGCGAATTGAACTCCGTAGAAACGAATTATTATTGCGCAATGTCATTCTTACGTAAAATTTGATTATTTTACATCGGCGTGTTACTCGCGTCTTACAAAGTTTTCTATACAAACATCCCCATTTTCAATAAACTGTCGTATTTAAAATCCTTTCAGGATTCACGGTTCTTTCTTCGCATTTGTGAGTGAGTCGTTGAATCGTACGTGGCAAGCATCACATCACGATGTTTATCCCGCCTAGCACCTAGGACTAGGAAATCCGTTTATTGGCAGCTCAAGCTGAATGCTGAAATGTCACAGTCAAAGCACCAAGCCGGATAAAACTCTTGTTGTTTCAGTATAGACAGAAGATAGACTGTGAACGTCTTGATTGATATCTCGTTGAAAAGGTTCAAAACGTTGTCAGGTTGCTTAAAGGATAAGCTAACAGAATATTGGGAATGGAGATTTAAATTTTGGGAAGGGTTTGTTTTCATTCACTAAAGAATGTTCTCGGTTTTTATCACAATTATGTATTTTTTGCTGCTCGGAAATTTTTGGAAGGTATTTTGAACATATTGCTTTGTTTTGTTTTATGTACATGTGATGTTTTTGCGGTTTGTTTACCGACAGAAAGACCGGTGTTTGTTTTTCGGATGTTAAAATTAACGAGACATAGATGGGAATGCCGGGTCCAATGTTCTGTGATTTCAAAATTACAAAAAGTTGCCATGCTGGCATACAGTTTTTTTACCAGCAAATGTTTTGAAAATTAATTAGAATTTTTTTGAAGGAAAACTTTGTTTGAAATTTTGATTATTTTGATTATAGCAATACAAAAAGTAGTGCGATGAAACTTGGCAACTGAAGGCGTTTCTTTTTTATAACTCTTTCCCTGTTATTCAACAATCCTTTGCCATTAACAATGTAAATGTTTGTTATTGTTGTTCATTTTCTCAATTTTGATTTTAACACAAAATTGACCCCTATGGTGCACTCTCCACGCCAACAATGAGTGCCCGTGAGGCGACGCCTTATAAGCTCCCGCACGGTGCAAATATTTCATCATTACCGATATCTGTATACAAACAGATTGGCACACCCAGCAATGGGTAATAAGCTGTGATGATATATTTATTTATTTGATTTTAACATTGTAGTTGTAATTAAGATTAATTTAAAATTGATAATAATAATAATAATAATAATATTTATTCTAGAGATCAAAATAAGTACATGGCATAAGAAAAATCATATTTTACATAAAAAATACAATATTTAGAAAAACATGTACGTATTTATTAAAAATAGGGCTTATCATTAAGAAACTCGTCTGTTATAGTAAAATTTATTAAGAAGATAGGTTTTTAAACCTTGCTTAAACTGTAATTTCGATTTAATGTCTTTTAATTTTTGCGGAAAATTATTGTAAAATTTTAATCTGAAGTAATTATATCTTGTTTTGTTTGATTTTAAATTAGGAACGGTGAAGCTTGCTTTACCGCCAGTATCATGATTGTGTATGCCACTATGTATCGTGAGATTATTTTTGTTATTGTAAATATATAAGATAACAGTGTAAATATAAAGGCAAGGGATGTTTATAATATTTTCATATATAATATCATAAGTGGTAAATTTTTGCCGTAAAATTTTTAAGATGGTTACGAGAGCTGGTTGCCTAGCAATTTATTGAGTGACATTAACAAAAAAATCACAAGTTGTCAAACGAGTGATTTTTGATCAGTCAGGAGCAGGCTCGAGTAAAGCAATCAGGATAAAATTTAACCACGAATGGTATGCGGATGACTATTTCCAAAATAAAAATCAGGTAATCATTTATATACTAAAACTATTATAATTACCCCTTAACCTTAAAATTAATTTTAATAAAAACTAGATACGTATTTCGAGAACTAAGTTCTCATCATCAGTAATATAACAAGTGAAAAGTTAAACAGAGTAGTCAAGATTACTCAACATGTCAACCATGCCAGAGGTCCTAACAACTCTGAGTTTTAGTCAAATTTAACCTTAGACTCCATTTATTATTAATCATTTATATATTTTTTTCTTGACAAAAATCTTCTAATTTTTATTGTTTTGAGGTGTTATATTTAAGTTTGCTTTATCAACGTTTTAAATAGATTCCTGTCCGAATCGACTCGTTTTTAATAAAAACTGATAACACTGAAAATGTACAAACTTTGACAGGTATGTAAACAATATGTTTCTAAAACATCAAAAAAATTTCGCTTATCAAAACTCACTTACTTGTAAAAATACGGCATCTTATTGGGTGCGATAAAAATTTTGTGACGGTGTTTTGTCGAAATAAAACTTGGTAACTAAGTAGAATCCTGAATTTGGATTGGCTTATAAATTTATGAGTGAAATAGTCATTTTTAAAAGTATCTTTACAAGTAGATATAAGTTACGTACTGCAGTTTTTTGTAGTTTAAAAATGCGTTTTGTCATGGGAGAGCCCCCCAGAAAATTATACTGTAACTTACTATGGAATGAAATTTACTATAATAAAAGGTTTTTACAGTGAATACATCAGAAAGTAGCTTTAGTCTCTTGATAAGATAGCATAAGGTAGCAAGAGTATTACACATGATATGAATATGCTGATCCCATACTAAATTTTCGTGGATATTAAGGCCCAACACTTTAGTACTTGGTACTTGAGGTAACGGTTAACCATTACAAAAAAATTAACATTATTTTTCATCTTTCTTTCTGTTTGAGAAGCTCATAACAGAAGATTTACTAATATTTAACGATAAATTTAAAGAAGCAAACCAAGAGACAAACTTGTGCCTTTTTTGATATTTCATTAGCATCCGATAATAAAATAGTTACGGCATCTGCATAGGCAACGAAGTCATGCGATTTATGCCATTAACATATAAGATGAACAATATAGGGCCAAGTTCTACACCTTGTGGTACTCCACATGTAAGAGAATCTGAAATTTGATTATCGTACAACACAACTTGTTTTCTGTGTTGTAGATATGACAAAAGTAGGTGGCAAATGCGAAATGCAATTCTATGTAGTGTGCAATTCTATGCATTGTGCAATTTCAGTTATGTCAAGTGTGGTGTGGGTGTGAGACATAACTAAATGCAGTAGCTTCGTCAGCTGTTGCTGTTGTGCACTAAGTGGTGCTGCGGCTAGGCTTCACACTCCAGAATTATTTATGAACTAATTAAACCGATGGCGGGGAGAAGGTGTTCTATTAACCACACAATTTTGCAAATGCTTCCAGTGACGCGTAGTTAGTCATTGAGACTAAACTACAACAATAATTTAATTGGCAATTGTATTTATGGAAACCTTAGAACAAGGTCTAAAAAATTCGAAACCGAATTTTTTTCCATCATTAAAGATTTGCTTTAGTAACGAGGTTTAAATAGACAAAGTGACACTTTAAAAGCAGGTTTTGAAACATATATATATTTTTACCTCCCGCTAGCCTTGGTAATGGAGGTATAGGGATCGTGCTAAAAATCGCATATCGAAATTTTAGTAAATGACCACGTTTTAAGAACCCTAGAATCCAATTTTAACATTTTCACGATGATGTCTGTGGATCCTGTTTACGCTCTAACTCAAATACTATCATTCGGAAAATTTTGAAATCTTGTATTTCTACCTTATTATAATATGGAAAGAAGCCATTAGATTTTTGGGGTATATTAAAAAATCGGAAATGGTACTTTACTTGAAGCTCAAACTTGTTTTTCTTCAAAAAATACCTTCAAATGATTTGGTTACACAGTTCAGATCTCAAATGTATGTAACTGACAGATACAATTCACTTTCAAAGAACTAATCATTTCAAATTAATAATAGTAACGTTTGTTGTTGGCCACATCTGATCTTTTTCTATAGTTTTGTCTTTTTTTAGTTCTAGCGATATACAGTTTGTACCTGCATAGTGGAAAATTAAGTTTCAGTTTTCTAAAAATAAACTAAATGGTGTATTAAGTTTATTTGTAGTTGCCGTAGCAACATTATTCTACTTGCAATTCAATTTTCTTTGCATACCATTTGCTTTCATCTTTTGATTAAGTTTAAATCTTAAGATATTGTGTTTCTTTTTTACCAAAAGAAATGTTTATATTTTCAAGAAACTTTTTAAATGCAACCACTAAATTATAAGTAATATAAATGCATTGGAACAATTGTCACTTTAGGGTGGTACAGACACAATGGCCGCTAGTATGAACGGTGATTAAGGGTGATTAGCGAGCATTTGACTAGCATTGTTTTATCTCTGTCAATCATTTAGAGATTATTTTAGAGAAAAATTCTTCAAATAAAAGATGCGGGCAATTAATTTTTCTATAACTATTATTTGAAGTATTTTCCTCTAAAAGGATCCATAAACGAATGACAGAGATAAAACAATGCTAATCAAATGCTCGATAATCACCCTTAATCAGTTGTTCATACTAACGGTCAATAAAATTATCTGCTTCTTAGACTATTTTTATTCAATGTTGTTATTATTTTTATCTTCTTATTTGCATTTTTCACGATGAAATAAATGATATTTTTGATTTTGACAGTGATGATGAAATATTTGATTGACATCTGTCAAACTTATGAATAACAACACATCGGTTGTGTTTACGAGGTATCCATAAGAACAAGGGATAAAGTTATATGAGGTTTATACGACCGATTCCCATGGGAAATCAATTTTATACTTGGTATAGCGTTATACAAGGTTTATCTAATGATTGTAAAAGTGGCCCTACAAAGACAACAAGTTGAAATATTATTCCTGAACTATAAATTAGAAAAGTTTATAAAAAGTTATTATTAATCAACAAAACTTTTAAAGTGAACAGAAAACAAGTTAAGCAGAAATAAATGTATAAAAACGGAAATTAATTCGGGTCCTTAACTTCATCGTCGCCAAAGACGGAAAACGAAAATTCAATAAAACTTTTCTAGCGATTCTCAAGCCTTATAAAAACAAAAGTTAAACGTCGCCAAGCATAGCATAACAATTGAAGACCACAATGTTATAATTAATTTGGATAACCCGTCGGAGACAAGTGAAAAGCTAGTAATTATAATAATCATACGGCAGTAATGTTAAATGTAGAAAAACAACCTTAATGAAAGTTGATAATAGAAATTAATTGTGGAAAATCGTTTATATAATCGAAAAAACATGTATAAAATCAAATCACGTGTCACAAAGGCGGTATTGACCGCAATATTACTTTCATTATATTAATAAAAACAAAAAGAGATTGATAAATTAATAGATCTTTATATGCATTCACTACTAGGTTACTTGCATGATAATAAATAACCTATTACATATATAGGCAGGTCACATTAATATTTATGGCATTATAAATAGATACATATATTTTTAATTTGTAAGCTAATACGGACCAAGTTTCAATATTAATTAAAAGTAATAAATATCGTACAATCGACTTTACATAATTCTATGACTATTTAAGATACAATTTGAATTTATAGTTTTGGCGCCCTAATCTCGAATTCGTTTCCTCAAATTTAGCTCTTCCCGAGGGTTAATTTAGTAGGTCATCCACCGTGTTTTCTCTCGAACATGACAATATTTTCAACGTTAATCATAAATAAATCTTCATAACCTGTTCTGTCTTCATTCACCGTAATTATTTCAAGTGTAAAATTACCAATACATTCAACTTTGCTGTACAAACACATAATCATATTCTCGCCCTGCTCCCTGCAGCCCATATAAATTCACATACTACACACATACACTGTGTACATTGTATTCCCACCCACATATATCTCGTGCTGTCAAGTCCGTGAATGTTGCTTTTGACAATTACCCCTAGAGATCCGGGTAAATCTGGCAGCTACACCACTGAGTAGAAAGGAAGTACCAAGTACCCCGCATTGCGGGTAGAAGGATGATACAGATTTATGCAAAATTGTGGTGGTATATACGTCACGCGGACGTAAATTGTATATGATATAAAATTATTGTTAATTTTCTTTAAAATAAATCTGATGTGGCCAGCACATTACCTTCCGTCAGTTCTATGTATTTTGTACAAATTTCATACGGAAAGTTCCTTGCTAAATTAAATATTCTATTTCTTGTACATTACCTTCCGGCAGTTGCATGTATTTTATGCAAATTTCATACAGAAAATTATTATTTTGTGACGTTTTCTATATACAGTGTAATGTATCCGCAGAAATAAAAGATTTATTATTATTTCTTGTACATTACCTTAAAGCAGTTGTATGTATTTTATACAAGTTCCATACAGAAAGCAAAAGATCCTATATTTCCATTAAAATTATAAGACAAACACACTATGTCAATTTCACGTGACACTGACATCTTTCAATCAAAATTTTCTTAATATAGTAGCTGTTTCCACAGCTATGGCTACTTTATGAAATTTAATTTCTTTATAATTTTTTAACTCTATATCCATTTAATATTAGGTATAAAATGCAATCAAATCGTATAGAAAATAAAATATTCTTTAATATTTATAATAACATTAAATGTGAAAAAATGATATTTAACATAGTTTTTTCAAGAAAAACTGTTAAAATCTTCAAATGAGGGTACTTCCGGTTGTCCAATTCTAACCAAAATTTAATCAGCTCTTCATATGGATGTAACGATGAGAAATACGAAAGAATTATAATTTTTAGAATTGTAGTATGGAAGTTATCGTAGACGAAAATTTTGTTACATACACACACACACACACGGACACACATACATACATACATACATACATACATACATACATACATACATACACACATACACACACACACATACAGACATCATCGTAAAAATAGTAAAATCGTATTGTAGGGACCCTAAAACGTGCTTATTCATCAAAAACTCACCACCGAATTTTTTGACCAAAGACAATACCTTCCTTACCTAAAGGTGACGGAAGGTAAAAAAAAGATCATTTTTATTAACAAACTTCTCCATTTATCTATGTAATAAAAGATGATTATTGTTGAAGTCTGAATGTCATATAAAAAAAATTTGATGTGGTCAGAACATTACCGTCCGTCAGTTCTATGTATTCTGTACAAATTTCATACAGAAAGTTCCTTGTAAAAGATTTTATTTCTTGTACATTACCTTCTGGCAGTTGTATGTATTTTACACAAATTCCATACAAAAAGTTTCTAGCAAAAGATCCTATAATTATAACACAAACATACTATGTCAATTGCACTTGACACTGACATCTTTCAATCAGAATTTTCTTAATATATTAGCAGTTTCCATAGCTGGCTACTTTATGAAATTCATTTTTTTTTTAATTTTTAACTCTATATCCATTTAATATGAAGTATAAAATACAGTCAAATCGTATAGAGAATAAAATATTCTTTAATATTTATATTAGCATTAAATGTGAAAAAATGATATTTAACATAGTTTTTCCATAAAAAACTGTTAAAATCTTCAAATGAAGCTTTTCATATGGATGTAACGAAGAAGAATACGAAATAACACACACATACAGACATCATCATAAAAATAGTAAAATCGTATTCTCTAAAACGTGTTTATTGATAATATTTTTTGACCAAAGACAATACCTTCCTTCACCTTTAGGTAAGGAAGGTATTGTCTTTGGTCAAAAAATTAAATCAATATTCACTGTCAATATCATAATGTAGGTAATATAAAAAATACCTTCTTCAAAAGTAGAACACGAACACCTAGTACGTAATAAATAATATATCATAATATTCAATACCCGACCCTAACATTATAACTTCTACAACTTAGTAACATATTTAACTTTTGTAATAGATCACTTCGAACAAATTAAGTACATGAACAGCTGTTCAAATATCAACCAATCAAAGGTTACTCAAATCTAGCTTTAATTAATGAGACGGAACTAATTTATATTAGTTACAAGTGAGGATTATCCGACTTTGTACTTAATATATTGGAACTATCTATGTAATCAAATTCAATACTAAGTTAAATATAAAGCATGAGTACTGAATTTAATTACATATTTTCTAAAATATTTTATTTTCATTTGTGAATGCACCTTTAACGTGCATTCACAAATTAAAATTAGGTTTAGATTTATAGTTTATACTTTAGATTTAAAGACTTTGCCCGCATATTATGTAATGACTCCATTCACACTTCAGAATTTAGGATCTCTAAATCCAAATCATAAAGCTAAACATTGCAAGGTCCAAACATTAGGTTTATGATTTAGTTTGACGTCACAAATTTCACCAATATATATACACCCATCTTTATTTAGTATCCACTCGGTGGATTCGGCTTTTTAAACAAATGCGAGAAGAACATGTCTTAATTGCTGAAATATAACCAATAATGCCAAGCGAATGATAGTTTCACGGCGCACAGGTGTCTTGTTGAGTACTGATCTACCGATATTTTAATCTTGTTTTTGAAGCATTTACACAGATGTCTGTACATATCAAAACTATTTTTCAGGTAATTTAAACTTACATTTATGAATGACTTACTTAAACGTAAACAAAAACCATAAACCTAATTTACATTTGTGAATGCACCCTTAAGCTTTAATTATTTTTGTAACTACGTCAATCAAAACTTGTCTCAACTTCTGAAAAGCACCGGGATGTTGGTATACATTTAGCTTTCCGTTAAAATTTTCAGCGAGCTGAATGGTGGTCATTATGCAATCATGAATATTCAGCATACGTCACAAACATGCCACGTGGTAACTTAGAGTTGGAAAACATTCACAATTTTCTATTTGTCGGATTACCCTTCCTGATTAAATATTGAATTCACTTTACTGTGCCAAGGGAATTCTTTACTGGTTTTTCACGTTTTTCAGTGGAGTGAAAAAAGGATTTAATGAATTATAAATTCGGGTAAATTCAATGTAAATTGTTCCGAGATAAACATGATATCAAACGTGAAATGTGAAGTTTGTAAAGCGTAATAATTTGTTTTATCCAACACCGACTCATAATATACTTGTTACTATGGTTATTTGAAATAACTAATGTACAACATTAGTCACTCTGTGAGAGAATATTTTAGAAGTCACGGAGGAATTATTACTGATTTTTGATTTTTTAAATATAAATAAAAAGCAATTTTACAAAATTATTTTATTATTGAAATAGTTTAACATTATTAAACTTATTTATTTAAATTAAAATTAACATTTATGTTAAAATAGATTACTTATCTTTGCTGAAACGAAAACGAGGAACGAGTTAGTGGTTACTTGCTCTGGAATTAAATTCAAAAATGCTGCTTATAAGTGAATACGCTTTAAAGGGAGGTCCTCATTTTTACTCACTTTAATGTATTTTTCTTTCAAATAATTCCCAATGATTTCTATTATATGCGGATGATCTTAAAATATATCATACTATCGAAACACTCAATGACTGTCATCATTTCCAACAAGATAATTTAGTAACGTACGCGAAAAAAATGAAATTGACGCTAAATATTGACAAATGTTTTTATATAAAATTCACAAGAAATAGAAATGCTTTCAGGTGCGAATACAAAATAGACAATATTGTTATTAATAAAACTGATAATGTGAAGGATTTAGGTGTGATACTTGATACTAAATTAATATTTGATATTCACATTGGCAATATTGTTCAAAAAGCATACAAAATGTTAGGTTTCTTAATTCGAGCAAGCTCTAATTTTAAACATCCCTCCACTTTAATTAAATTATATAATTCTCTCGTTAGGTGTCAATTGGAGTTTGCATCAGTATGTTGGAACCCACGCAATGCTGTTTACATAAATCTCATTGAATCTATTCAACGAAAATTCTTAAAAAATAAAAAATTGTAGTCGGAAGTTTCCAACATTCAGGCCTAAACTACTATTATTAGAAAACAGAAGAAAACTAAGTGACCTCACATTTTTACATAAACTTTTTAATAACACCGTCGATTCACCAATTTTATTATAGTGTTTTTGCCTTAGAGTACCTAATTACGGTACTAGAACAAATAGCTTTTTTACTTCTGTCATTATCGCACAAACTCTATCCTAAATTCTCCTGTTATAAGATTGTCACACTTATACAACGGCAACAATATGCCAAATCTGTTCTGTACTAGTTTATCGCAGCTTAAGCGCCTTCTTAGATTTTCTTAACTTAAAATGTTTGTATTTATATATTTATTTACTATCAATATAATATTTATTTTCTACAAAAATATTATAATCACGTTACTGTTAATGTTTATTATAATTGATTTTTTTCTGTAATTTTTTTTTGTATATAATGCTAGAGCTTCTTTATCATTGGGATTTATTCCTGTTAAGAAGCCAAATTTCAAATAAAAAAAAGTAATAAATGACAGACAACAATTATTACAGCAAACTTTTTTCAGTAACAATATAACAAAACCATATCAACCATTCAGTGGCTACTTTGTAATTTAAAATTTAAATCAATTGACTTGTCAGTGTCAAATGATGAATGAAAATGTAAAAATGTTTTAAGAAGTTTTTAAAAAAGTGTTAGATAAAACGTTGTATTACACTCGTGTGGAACGTATATTAGTCACTAATGAAAATTAGCCACTCGCCCTGCGGGCTTCGTGGTTATACTTTTTCTTTCCGTACTAATATGATACATTCCACACTCATATAATAAATAACTATTATTGGATGACGTTGAGTATTATTAGGATATTTCAATAAATTAATTTATTCATATTAGTTTAATGTCAGAGATTTCCAGCAATGTCGCTTCGCAAAATTGACACATATAATATCCATACTACATTTGTTTTACCTATGACATGGATGTAAATACCAGGCCTAAATCATAACACAAAACTTTGGACAATAATTCTAAAAATCATTCTCTCGCTCCATTTGTTCAAAGTGATTTACCGTGTCGTCCTTAATACCTTCTAACAATAACAATCTCCGATCTAGCATCCTCATCGCTGGCTCTAAAAGCCTGCAACATAAATTACCAGATTTCCAGGGTAGAACATGTTCAATTTCCCAGTGGGGAACTTGTGAACTTATAACGCAGTATGTGAAAAGTTGGCTGTATTTTCTTGGGATTTTTTGCTTTCGGAAGTTGGTAGAGAGAATAAAGTGGGGTTTATTTGATTTATTTGTGGCTTATCGTGAAAATTTAATTAAACTGTGGTGGAAAAGTTAAGTGAATCTAGTTGGTTTTTGCACGATGGATTTCTGATTAAATTGCGATCCAGTAAATAATCCAGTTTGTAGTAGTTTTTAGAGTGAAGCTGTTTCTGATATTCTGATAGAATATCAAAATAAAAGTATGCAGCAATCTAATAGTTATTTATGTTAGGGCCGGTATTTTCACTTGCGAATAAAGGTTTAGATAAATTTATCGTTCGGATAAATATTTTTGTCGTCTTTTCACTTGCAAATAAATTTATTCGAAAGAATAACATCTGTTATTCGCGAGATAAATTATTCGGTACTTGGGTAGCGAATAACCGTTTATTCGTAAGTTCATTACATTTCCACATAGTGCAGATTTATTAACAAAATGGATATATTTTATTATTATGAATTAAAAAATAACGTGAGAAATCGATCACACACCATCAGACAGCAACATAACCACATAAATGAAATAATTTTTGACAGGTTCCGATTATGAAAACAATTTAGGATCATATATTGGGGATCGCATTTGATCTCAACCAGTAAATAGGTAAATCATTTTAAAGCTCCTGTCATTTGACGCTGGTAACATATTTTCGAATTTTGGATACTTTTGTTGAATACATTGACAAACATTTACTTTGAACTGAAACAAATATACAAAAAGTACAAGAACAATTTTACAATATACATATCCCGCTTACCGCATATGAGTGCTGAATTAGATGGTACACTTGTTAAATTATAGTCTTCCGGGGTTAAAAATGCATAATATAGATCACATTGACATTAAAGATGTCAAACAAAATTTTGACAACTACGGATTCAAAAGTAGTTGACACATTTCATCCTTGTCTGCTTAACGTGGCTACGCCAAACTCTATCCTTCTCTACTGACACAAATTCACACTGCAAGGCTACCAATTCACAAACGTTAAAGTTATTCGACAGATAGCTATTTGTTTGTGTAAAATGTGTGAAAAGACGCAATGGAATTATTCGTTGGATAAATATATAGAATAAATTTATTTAACGAATACTTATTCGAAACTTTATTCGGAAGTGAAAATACCGGGCCTTATAAGGATTGTAATTTTAAATTATTAATCAAAGAAAATGCACCATCATTTTGTAATATTGTTAAATTCTAGTACGTAACGTTCTCATTTTTACCTTCCGTCACCTTTAGGTAAGGAAGGTATTGTCTTTGGTCAAAAAATTCGATGATGAGTTTTTACTCAATAAGCACGTTTTAGGGTCCCTAGAATACGAATTTACTATTTTTACGATGATGTCTGTATGTGTGTGTGTGTGCGTGCGTGTGTGTGGATGTGTGTGTGTGTGGATGTGTGTGTGTAACAAAATTTTCGTCTGCGATAACTCTAATACTACAGTTACAAAAATTATAATTTTTTCGTATACTTCTTCGTTACATCCATAGGAAGAGCTGATTAGATTTTGGTTACAATTGGTCAACCGGAAGTACCATCATTTGAAGATTTTAACAGTTTTTCTTGAAAAAACTATGTTAAATATAATTTTTTCACATTTGATGTTATTATAAATATTAAAGAATATTTTATTCTCTATACGATTTGACTGCATTTTATACTTAATATTAAATGGATATAGAGTTAAAAAATTATAAAGAAATTAAATTTCATAAAGTAGCCATAGCTGTGGAAACAGCTACTATATTAAGAAAATTCTGATTGAAAGATGTCAGTGTCAAGTGAAATTGACATAGTGTGTCTATCTTATAATTTTACTAGAAATATAGGATCTTTTGCGTTCTGTATGGAATTTGTATAAAATACATACAACTGCTTTAAGGTAATGGACAAGAAATAATAATAATAATAATAATAATAATAATAATAATAATAATAATAATAATAATAATAATAATAATAATCATAATAAATCTTTTATTTCTGCAGATACATTACACGGTATTTAGAATACGTCACAAAATAATAATTTTCTGTATGAAATTTGCATAAAATACATGCAACTGCCCGAAGGTAATGTACAAGAAATAGAATATGTATTTAATTTAGCAAGGAACTTTCCGTATGAAATTTGTACAAAATACATAGAACTGACGGAAGGTAATGTGCTGGCCACATCAGATTTTTTAAATTAATAACTCCAAGTATGTACTTACATAATTTGAAAAATAAATTATTATAAAGTAGGTACATCACCTGAGTCAAGTCATTTAAGAACATATGAATCTGTAAGTTTTCCACAGAGACAGAGTTGCTTGAGAGAAATTTACCAATTTCAGGAATTCCTCGTCTTTGATAGATTACAGACGACTTATAACACAAATCATTTAAATATTTTACTAGGACATTTTACTCGGTAAAAAAGATACCAAGTTGATTAAACATCATTAAATATCAAGATTAAAATTGATATATTCTTTTATTTTTGTAATACTTCAAACATAAATTTGATATTTCATTTACCAATTTTTTTTTTACTTCCTTGTACATAGTAAAGGAAGTATTGTAATCGCCTTCCTTGTACTTAGTAAAGTAAGTATTGTAATCGCGAAAAATTTCGGTTTTCAGATTTAAACGGAAATAGCCATTTTGACCAGCCCTGAATCCATTTTGACTAATTTCGTCGTGACGTCTGTACGTAGATATGTACGTACGTATCTCGCATAACTCATAAACTACTATAACATCTAGTTGTGCACCTCCCTTTTTGGTAATTACATAATTTCCAGAAGTGGTACTTTACTTGAAGTCTATAATAGATTTTAATGACAAACTATTTTAAAATATAATTCAAAACTTTTCAAATTTGGTATATACGACCTTTATCTCAATAGGAATAGCAGATTTTGTTTAAAATAGGCCAACCGGAAGTAATATATTACCTGAAGTTGTTAAAAGTTTTTCTTGAATACAATGGTTTTATTTTGATTTTAGAAATAAATGCTTCAAATAATAGTTAGAATTAAATTCTACATCTAGCACATCCAATATTATTAAGTTAGCTCTTTGTATAAGCGAGATACGAAAATTTAAAAATTATATACTTTTTGGTTTTTGTAATAAATATTGCTATGGATTAGGACAAAAAGGTACAAAAAAAATTCTGGTGTGGCCAACACAAAACCTCCCGCCATTTACAACCCGAGTCACAAAAAAGATTAAGCTAATTCTTATTTTTGGATTAGCGAATTTTACTCTAATTTTACAGTTTATTTCTTAAAATATAGTCTAATCTAATCCAAGTAATTACCTTTTTTGATAATAAAATGAAGATTAAATTTTAAATACCGGGTTAGAATAGAATTCACTAATCCAAAAATGAGTATTAGCTTAAACTTATTTGTGAACCGTTAATTTTTATTAATCTAAATACATACCTACATATTTACTTATGCTGGAAACTGTATATAATTCCTTTCCTATTGTTCTATTTACTTTTTATTAAACGTTACTATTATTATTTTGAAATGATTAGTTCTTTGACAGTGACATCTCGAAAAAAATACATTTAAAGATATTTTTCGAAGAAAAACTATTTTGAGCTTCAAGTAAAATGCCTTTTCCGGTTATCTGATGTACACCAAAATTTAATGGCTTCTTTTCATATTAGAATAAAGCAGAAATACAAGGTTTCAAAATTTTTTGAATGATAGTATTTGAGTTAGAGCGGAGGATCCACACATACATATACACAGACATCATCGTGAAAATGTTAAAACTGGATTCTAGGGACCTTAAAAAGTGGTCATTTACCAAAATCTCGATATGCGATTTTTAGCACGATTAGCGAGAGGTAAAAAAGATACGAAGTTGGTTAGACATCATTAAATATCAAGATATTTTATATTTATTTTTGTAATGCTTCGAACATAAGTTTGATATTTCATTTACCAATTTTTTTCTTTAAAATATTGCGAAACTTTTGTCATTCTTTCCAATACCGTTTATTAAAATAAATTGACATCTAAGGATGCTTTGGAACCCAAACAAAACACACTAATCGAACAACAGCGAAATAATGCCGAAGCCCAATGTCAAACTTTATGTTGAAATATCCGGATCTGATATTTGAATGATTGGTCGTTCATACGAAAAGGGTTAACAGACAATGTTCGCGGATTTCGGCTAACCCTCTTGTTCAACTTGATGGTAATTTTACTGTGTGCCCGAGCGAATTGGAATAGAATAGATAATAATTCATGTCAACAGATCGATTATAATCGAGAAATTCTAATGAAAGACAGAGGTTATGTTTGGACAAATAAAACTGAGAAATTATCATTGTTACATTGAATTACAAATTTTACAATAAATTAATTCAATTGTAATAACTCTAATTAAATATACATAAGTGTCAAGGGAAAAAAGGATGAATGTCCATTTTCTAACAAAATGAGATGATTCATTTTACTATTAAATTGAAGGTGGGGCATTCAAAGGGTATATTTAAAAAATCTGATGCGCTATTTAATTTTTATTATTTTAAATATATATATATATATATACTTACATATTTAGTTATTGCGGAAACTGTATTAAGATCCATTCCATATAACTAGGGTTCTATTTACTATTTTGTTTTTAAAACGTTACTGTTATTAATTTGAAATTATTAGTTCTTTGACAGTGACATTTATCTGTCAATTATATAGATTTAAGATATGAACTGTGTAACCAAGGAGATTTGCTTGTTTAAAGCGCAGGCTCCGGGATTAAATTTATAGATAATTTTATGAATTTATCCATAAAATATACAGAAAAAGTATTAATGCAAATCTGTAAAAAATTTAATAATCTTTAATTTTTATAATAACATTAATCTCGAAAAAATATCATTTGAAGGTATTTTTCGAAGAAAAATTATTTTGAGCTTCTAGTAAAGTACCATTTCCGGTTATCCGTTTTACACCAAAATCTAATGGGCTCTTTCCAGTACAGAAAAAGTTCGAAATACAAGGTTTCAAAATTTTCTGAATGATAGTATTTGAGTTAGAGTAAAGGATCCACACACACACACACACACACACACACATACATACACACATAGATCATAGTGAAAATGTTAAAATTGGATTCTAGGGACTTCAAAACGTGGTCATTTAGCAAAATCTCGATATGCGATTTTTAGCACGATCCCTATACCTCCCTTACCAAGGGTAGCGGGAGGTAAAAAGGCAAAAACGATCCTAAGATACAAGAGCATTTTTGCTTAGTAGATTTGGTAGTCAGACTGCTAAAATTCTATTAGATCGCATATAACTTGAAATTCCATCCATCTGTGGCTATAATAATGTCCAATACAATATCTTACTTGAAATATGATGTTTCAAACATTAAAATTCACGTACCTATTAAAAAAAAAAACATTTTATGACATTCATATTTTTTCCCTGACTCTTCAAGTATTAATAGCGTCATTTTATTTTGTGTGTAGAAGCACGAAGCGTAGTGGAGTGTTCTAATAATGAAAAATTTAAAGCGAACCAGTATGTAATTTATTTACTACCAATTCCAAACAGTATTTATTTTCAATTTAACAAACTGTTTCGAGAATTAAACCAACTACATATATTCCTCCTATACAGGGAATCAATATATTATGTGACAGTCACTAAAACTAAAACAGTCAATTTACATTTTCACAGCTTACTCGATTATCCGAGATGCCAATTTTATTCATACCAGATTATTCTTTTGTTGTGATATGCACTTGTCTGCTAAGCGCATTGTCAATCGCATTGGCGTTGGAAGTTGGCAGAAAATGTAAGAATCTTGTTCGTTCCTTTCCGCTGCGAAACGAACAAAAAAGATTTAATCTAGTTACAAATTTGAGAAGAATAAATGGTAAAATTGGGTAGCTTTGAAAATATGAAATCCCATTTGATTTAACTTATTTCGTTACATTGTAAATAGCAAAACAGTCTGTTCATTTTTTTTGTTAAGTTTATGTTCTATTTATTCTGAATGTTTTTGCTGAAAACACAGCTGAAAATAAAACATACAAATAGATATAAAAGGATGCATTAATGTACAAGAAACACAAAAGTGCGAAGCTTGAAAAAAAAAAACTGTCTCCTAGTAAACATTAATTAATTGCAACCCGTAAGAAATCCCAACCAGGATCGTAATTCAAATGTTTTTGTCGCTGCAAGAAAAGCGTAAATGTTGCAGAAAAATGCTAACCATTTTTCACGTACGCTCCAACCACGATCTCTTGTAAAACAAAAAAAATGACGGCCATTTATTCACAATATAAAACCGTTTGAACAAAGTTGAAACGGAAAACCAGAAGACACACTCAAAAATATACATATTTTCTATGTTTAGAGATTGAAATTTTAATAGAGTGTACATTTAAATTATATTTATTTATTTTTAAGAAATTATAACCACTTTTTATGTACCTTCCGTCATACCTTTAGGTAAAGAAGGTATTGTTTCTGGTCAAAAATTTCGAAGGTGAGTTTTTTCTGAATGAGCACGTTTTAGAGTCCCTAGAATACAATTTTACTACTTTTGCGATGATGTCTGTATGTCTGTGTGTATGTGTGTGTGACGATTTTTTCTCCAACACTACAATTCTAAACAATATAATTCAAGTATTGCTCTTCATGGGGTCTCGTGGTCGCGTGTCTGAGTGTCAGGTCGCGAATTTGGAGAACCGGGTTCATTCCCGACCGACGCCAAATATTTCGAATTTTAAATGCCACAAATTTACCCATGTGGTGCAATCTCCACGCCAGCAATGAGTACCCGTGAGGTGACGTCTGATAAGAGCCCGCACGGTGCAAATATTTCATCCTTACCTATATCTGTGTACAAAGCAGATTGGCACACCTAACAATGGGTAATAAGCCTTGATATTGATTATTGATCATTATTGTATTCCTCTCCGTTACATCCATATGAAGAGCTGATTAGATTTTGGTTATAATTGGTCGACCGGAAGTACCCTCATTTGAAGATTTTAACAGTTTTTCTTGACAAAACGCTGTTAAATATCATTTTTCACATTTAATGTTATTATAAATATTAAAAAATATTTTATTCTCTATAAGATTTGATTACATTTTATACTTCATATTCAATGGATATTGAGTTAAAAAATTATAAAGAAATTAAATTTCATAATGCAGCCAGCTATGCAATAACATTGGAAACAGCGAATATAATTTTAAAATATAGGATCTTTTGCTAGAAACTTTTTGCATGGAGTTTGTACAGAATACATAGAACTGAGGGAAGGTAATGTACTGAAAATATAGATTCTTTCCCAAGAAACTATCTGTATGGAATTTGCATAGGGCGCGAGCAGACACGTGACTCGAACGACTTTGACGTGCGTGGAATCAGCTGATTTGTGTGCGCATGTCATTTTGACAAGAACAATGTCACGTTGACAAGACCAATGTTTTTACTTATTTTGATTTTTAACTGCTAAAATGTTATTATTTTTAATTTCATATGTTTTACTGCCTAAAAATTGTAAAATAATAACATTAAAGCAGTTCAAAATCAAAATAAGTCAAAACATTGGTACTGTTAACGTGACATTGCTCTTGTCAAAATGACATGCGCACACAAATCAGCTGATTCCAAGCACGTCAAGGTCGCTCGAGTCACGTGTCTGCTCGCGCCCTATAAAATACATAGAACTGACGGAAGGTAATGTGCTAGCCACAACACATTTAGAATTATGATAAGCGCTGAAAGCCCTGAACTAATTAATAATAATCAAATACATATAGTGAAATCCAAAGAATTAAAACCGTATTTTGAGCAGTGCCCCTACAACAAATTTTATATTTAATTCATTAATTCTTAAAAATAATTGCTTTTCTTTTTATACATTGATTATACCACAAAATGCAAATTACAAGAGTGTAGTATTAATTAAAAACTCATTATTAAGCAAAACTTTATTTCTTTAATTAAAAAAACCTTTCAAACTTCTAGTTCCTGTTGAATTTTACATCGATTAGTAACCAGATTTAAATTAAATTCACCGGTAAATGCTTGACAAAGCGTCGTACCTACCGTAGATGAAGTGCCTGACAAGAACAATGAGAGAAGAAGAAAATATCAAGTTAAAGACGCTTGTAGACATAAGACTGCTGTTGGAATAAGAAATTGTAAGTGGAAAATGCTTAGAATTGCCTTGGAAGCAAAAGCATGAATTCGTACAAAGAGGACTGAAAGTTCTGTACAGTAATTAATAATGCATTCTTCAATATTTCCAATTTATGCACAAAAGATTAAGTGTGCTTTGGACAGGTATTGAAATTGTTTCTGAAATATTATTTACAGATCTGGTTTAAGATTGTCGTGGTGTGAAAGTAGGCGCAGTTTGATCTTGTTTTCTGATTGGATAATACCCTAAAATTATCCAATCAAACAACAAGATCAAACTGCGCCTATTTTCACACCACTGCAATCTGAAACCAGTACAGTATAGTTTCCGGAACAATATTTGCTGTTAAATCATTGAAAAATTATTTTATAGAATGATGCAACTGAGGCATTGGCTAAAAGCAACACAAACGAAGTTACAGCCGCACTTTTCACCGAAACCTAACCTCAACACATACAGAATGTGTGACGTTAAACGCTCGCTATTTCATCGCACACAACGTATCACCTTATGCATTTAACGTAAACGTTATTAGTACGCATGCGCATTCAGGCTGCCACGTGACTTTAACGTGTACGTTACTTTTGATACGAACGGTACTGTAACAAGCCAAAAATATATAAATGTTTAAATGAGAGAACCATCTTTTTATCAGTACATTGTTTATAAAAAATGTACTGGTATTACTTGACTGTTAGTATGATTGTAGGGATGATGAAAAATAATTGGAGATGTAGTCGTGGTAAACAGTGTTTATTAATAGTAATTTAATTAACTTTCCTACGTTTCGATTCCAAATGAATCATCATCATGGATACGTGCATACATCAGAAATAACTAACTGTTTCTGATGTATGCACGTATTTTATTACCTGTTTTTGACAACATTTTCATCCTTACATTTTTGATTTTGTAATGTAATGATCTTATTTTCCAACTGTACTTTAACTATCACTGATGATGATTCATTTGGTATCGATACGTAGGAAAGCTAATTAAATTACTATTTAATAAACACTGTTTTCTACCACTGCATCTCCAATTATATCTCATCATCCCTATAATTATTTATTAAATGTTCAGTTTTATTATTATAAATAACTTTCAAATGTGAAATAATACGGATTTTTTTTGATCTCTTTTGACACTTTTTATGCTCTTCCGTAAGTTGATGTTAAAAAAAATTATCACTGTTAGATTTCGATTTTTAAGTTCCAACAATGTACCCTTTATTTCAAATAACAAAAATGCAACAATTATTAAATTTATAGATTATAGTTTAAAAACAATGGTTGTAACAATGAAACAATAAGTATCAATAACAAAATCTAAAAAAGTTCGATATATTGCTACTCTTATTGTAACTCATATCAAATACAACTTCTGAATTCTTGTTTAGAACGAAGAAAATATTCCATACCGTTAATACCGTTAAAATATGTCTTTGTTCTAAAATAATGTATCACATTCCAAACTACATCAGGTATTTCATACATCTCGTTACGTTTGGTTATATTTCATATCTACATTGCTACGTTATTACATGAAATTCCGAACATACCCGCTAACCCTATTTCAAAATTTTAACAAAGCTTATATTTCAATTATTTCATACGTTGTTTGCGGTCTATGCTATATTTTGTATGTAAAATAGTAAATATTATTTAATTTTCAATTATTGATGACGTATCTGGATGATTATTATTATATTATGATATATTAATGGGTCTTCTGTTCATTTTAACACAAATTTGGAATATAATAAACAATAAACGCATCGTAGGAATAGTGAACCGAAAAGCATTTTCTTGTATCTTATAACCTAGGCCCGTTTCATACACAACGATTTTGGACGTACGTTAAAAAAACGTACGATTATTTATCGTACCGTACCTGTTTTCACACACAACGATTTTTTGCCGTTGTTTGAGCTCAGTACCTATCTGGACGCCATCGAAATCACAGCGTGTTTCCATGAATCAGGGAAAAATTATTGAGTTATGGTTAATTCATCGTTGTAGAAAAAGGCGGAAATGTAATCGACTTCAGATAAGGGACAGCTGCTGAACGGTACGGTCACGGCGCTGTGCCATTACCGTTCTGTGTGAAAAATCTCATACAGCTCTTCACTTTCCTAATGGAATGCGGACGTACGTCTTTTTAATGTACGTCCAAAATCGTTGTGTGTGAAACGTGCGTGTTATGTTGCGTTTTCTTTCTTACCGTCTCCGTCCCGGACTTGTGCCCGGAGCATAAGTTCTTCGCCTAGCTGTACAGCGGCTCCGGGTGTCACAAGACGGGAAAAGTCTCCGGGTCCTCCCCCACCTCTTCGAAAGAGTGCCACTTGGGTATCGAAACCTCGTTGTGAACCTCCTGATATCACTGTACTGGGTTGGGCAGATCTTGCTTGCTGCCTATAACAAATAAATAAATTCCAAGGACTAGTTTTTAACCAATCAATGATGCAAAACAACAGTTGTTATTGTTTATAACTATCAGTGTGACAGTTAATTAATATTTCAAGTTTAAAAATAAACTAATAATAATTAAATTGTTTCATTTTGCATTGTTTTTGGAATTTATCTCACCAAATATCACACGACCTCTCTGATTTTCTCAGATAAACTTTTATTTTTAAGCACTCATTCTTTTTGCTTGTAAGCAAAATCACTCCAGCAAACTGACATTTGGTAAAACTCCTCCTCCTTCGGCGTCGGGATTTACCATGCAGTTTGCTTTCGTGTTTGTTGCTAAGCAGAAAAATTCGTTCAAAATAAAAATTTATCGATAAAATCAGGAGGTCTTGTGATATTACTTCTGATAAATCGTGCGAATGTTTGCCTTAAAGTAGGAGGCAACTTATTTGAGCACATTTTGTGACAACAGATGCGAAAAATATCTTGTTTTCTAATATTATTTGTTTTTAATTCTGCTTCCCTGAAATTTTCAGTTTGATTTAGTCCCCAGAATAATTCCTAAAAGCTGAGTGTCACTTTTGAGACCTGGTTAGAGACTGAGAAATAGGTTATCTCTATTTTTTCTTGAATATATTAATGTATTGTTGTATTATTAATACGAACATTATAATGCTGTGAACATAATACATAACTGTGAACATCTATCTTAAATCGTGGGAGAAGTAGCGTATGTAGAAATAAATACATGTCAACATGGAAGTGAGATTGATATTAGGATTAAGATATTTGTCTGAATAAGGAATAGATGTAGCATGTTTGCTCAAAGAAAAAAATATGCCAGGAGATAAAATGTGAGCAAAACACAAGGTGAAAGTGAAAAACAAAAATATAAGAAATTCTGAAAATCTGCAGGCATAATATTTACTTGTTTTCTTTAATATTTTGTTTCAATAAAATGAAAAAAAAAAACAAAGTTAACACCGTAAATATTATGCAAAATAGTTTAAGGTAAAAAATATAAATTTTTAATAATAATAATAATAATAATAATAATAATAATAATAATAATACTAATAATAATAATGTAATGTTTTTTTATTTATTTAATTGGGTGATATTAGACAATTATTATTAACTAAAATAAGTGTTTATTAAACTATAATTAAAATGACTATACTGTGCTAATATTAATATTAACTAGATAACACTAACATTATTTATTTATTTAACAACACGACTATTTATTTATACGATCTTACTAATTATTTATTTCGACTATTTATGTCACTGTTTATTTATATCACGTTCAACTGTCCGCTTACCGACCTCCACTCCACAGTATTTATATATATATATATATATATATATATATATATATATATATATATATATATATATATAATTTATATACTCAACTCACTCAACAGTCAGCGTCTGTATATTCAACTGCTCGGACAGAAGTTACACTTTTCACCTTACTATCTGTCTATTTATGTAACTAACAGTTTAACTTCCACAGCTTCATTATTACCGACTGTCCGTATACCACAATTCTTCACCACTACTGCCGACTATCCACTTTCACTTGCCGTTACTGTCCTCGTATACCTAGCTTCCCAATACTCGTCAACACTATTATCGAAAAGATACAATACAAATTTGTTATTTTAAAATTTACGGGGTTTACCCTACACATGAGACATCATACAATAACTTGCTACTGACTTTCAATCTGATTTCGTTAGAAAATAGGAGAATAATGCAATCTTCTATCTATTTCTATAAGCTAGTGAATAATTTTATAGACGATTCCATTTCTTTAGGTAGTATTCCATTCTCCGTTCCACGATTACCATCTAGAAACAAGAATTGATTTAGATGTATATTTGTACGTACTAATTATGAAGCTAGATCGCCCATCAGGCATTTATGTTACATTTTTAATAGTTTATCTGTTGAAATAGATAGCAAGCATTGCTAAATATGTTTTTATAGTTTTATTTCATTGTTATTTTTACCTTCCGTCACCTTTAGGTAAGGAAGGTATTGTCTTTGGTCAAAAAATTCGGTGGTGAGTTTTTGATGAATAAGCACGTTTTAGGGTCCCTAGAATACGATTTTACTATTTTTATGATGATGTCTGTATGTGTGTGTGTGTGTATGTATGTGTGTGTGTGCGTGTGTGTGTGTGTGTCTGTGTGTGACAAAATTTTCTAATGCGATAACTCTAATACTACAATTCCAAAAATGATAATTCTTTCGTATTCTTCTTCGTCACATCCATGTGAAGAGCTGATTAGATTTTGGTTATAATTGGTCAACCGGAAGTACTCTCATTTGAAGATTTTAACAGTTTTTCTTGAAAAAACGATGTTAAATATCATTTTTTCACATTTAATGTTATTATAAATATTAAAGAATTATTTATTCTCTATACGATTTGAATGCATTTTATATTTCATATTAAATGGATATAGAGTTACAAAATTATAAAGAAATCAAATATCATATATATTAGTCAGCTTTGCTATAACTCTAGAAACAGCTGCTACATTAAGAAAATTCTGATTGAAAGGTGTCAGTGTCAAGTGCAGTTGACAGTATGTTTATGTTATAATTTTACTAGAAATATAGGATCTCTTGTTAGAAACTTTCTGTATAGAATTAGTATAAAATACATACAACTGCCTTAAGGTAATGTACAAGAAATATAATCTTTTGCAAGGAACTTTCTGTATGACATTTATACAAAATACATAGAACTGACGGAAGGTAATGTGCTGGCCACATCAGATTTTTTTATGTTTAATCTACATTTTTTTGTGTGGAAACATTGATTATTGTAAGTGTATTTGTATATATTTTGCATCCACCCCGTAATTGGGATCTTGATCCTGTGGGATGGATGGATTACTTTCAATAAATAAATAAATAAATAAATAAATAAACAGTCACGTCACCTACATTTACCGTACATCTCTTATTACTTCCATATTTAGGTCACTAATATCTGCGTCACATAATAAGAGCTAAGAGCAAACGACATAACCAGAACATCTCTACATCTCCCAAGAGTTTAATAGCGAGATTAAACCGCTGAACGCTCTTATTAGAAGTGGTATATAATTACACCCTTATACCATGTAACCTAACCGTTTCACGAGAACCGTTTCGGGGTTGAACTGTTTGTGCTTGGTCAGTTATACATAATGTTTACAGTTCTAGTTGGAACAGCATTTGCGCTTCGCTAATTTTAATTGAATTCAATATTCTGGAATGGGAGTTAGTTTAGTTTGTTTTACTGTTTACTGTAGAGGTTGGAGTATAATTGGATAATAGAATATTCTATTGTACGAATGAAACGATTTTTTTAAATGTTTGAATTTGAAAAATTATTTTATAAGCTGTTATTTAAACTTCATGTTTTTTGCCGAATTATATGGCTTGAATTTTTAATACTCCCAAACTCCCCTAAGTAATATACTGTATCCTGTTTATAGAGTATAAAAAATTAATCATTTTAAAGTATCAGGCAATTTTTTGATGTCACTATACAGGGTGTTTGGCGTAAGACCGGCACCAAGAATATTTCGTTCATTTTGAGAGATACAAAAAAATAATAAGCAAACTTAAACTAAACATAGGGGCTTAAAAGATGATCATTGAAATAATTTTGTATCATTTCCGGTTATAGCGAATTTTTATTTACTTCATTTTCTCTACTTTTGCTTGTAGCTTCTAAACGGTTAAAGCTAGCAACTTGTACTTTGAAAATTTAGAATCTACATGAAATTCTCTATAATATACATTAGCAGATATATTTGTATATAGGCTGTTCCAAAAGTAACAGGCATTTAAAAGTACACTTATTTTTAAATAATTTTTATTACAAACAACGAATTTTTGTCTAGTTCATTTTCTCTACTTTTACCTGTAGCTTCTAAATGGTTAAAGCTAGCAACTTGTACGTTGAAAATTTAGAATCTACATGAAATTCTCTATAATATACATCAGAAAACATATTTGTTCCAAAAGTTACAGGCCGTTAAACATACACTTATTTTTGAATAATTTTTATAATAAACAATGAATTTTTGTCTAGCTCATTTTCTATATTTTTGCCTGTAGCTACTAAACGGTTAATGATAGCAACGTGTACGTTAAAAATACGAAATCTACATGAAATTCTCTATAATATACATCAGCAGCAAAATTTTATATAGACTGTTCCAAAAGTTACAGGCAGTTAAACATACACTTATTTTTGAATAATTTTTATAATAAACGGTGAATTTTTGTGTAGCTCATTTTCTATATTTTTGCCTGTAGCTACTAAACGGTTAATGCTAGCAACGTGTACGTCGAAAATTTAGAATCTACATGAAATTCTCTATAATATACATCAGCAGACATATTTATATATAGGCTGTTCCAAAAGTAACAGGCAGTTAAACATACACTTATTTTTGAATAATTTTTACAATAAACGGTGAATTTTTGTCTAGCTCATTTTCTATATTTTTGCCCGTAGCTACTAAACGGTTAACGCTAGCAACGTGTACATTAAAAATACGGAATCTACATGAAATTCTCTATAATATACATCAGAAAACATATTTGTATATAAGCTGTTCCAAAAGTTACAGGCCGTTAAACATACACTTATTTTTGAATAATTTTTATAATAAACGATGAATTTTTATCTAGCTCATTTTCTATATTTTTGCCTGTAGCTACTAAACGGTTAATGCTAGCAACGTGTACGTCGAAAATTTAGAATCTACATGAAATTCTCTGTAATATACATCAGCAGACATATTTGTATATAGGCTGTTCAAAAAGTTATAGGCAGTTAAACATACACTTATTTTTGAATAATTTTTATAATAAACGAAGAATTTTTGTCTAGCTCGTTTTCTATATTTTTTCCTGTAGCTACTAAACGGTTAATGCTAGCAACGTGTACGTTAAAAATACGAAATCTACATGAAATTCTCTATAATATACATCAGCAGCAAAATTTTATATAGACTGTTCCAAAAGTTACACGCAGTTAAACATACACTTATTTTTGAATAATTTTTATAATAAACGGTGAATTTTTGTCTAGCTCATTTTCTATATTTTTGCCCGTAGCTACTAAACGGTTAACGCTAGCAACGTGTACATTAAAAATACGGAATCTACATGAAATTCTCTATAATATACATCAGCAGACATATTTATATATAGGCTGTTCCAAAAGTAACAGGCAGTTAAACATACACTTATTTTTGAATAATTTTTACAATAAACGATGAATTTTTGTCTAGCTCATTTTCTATATTTTTGCCTGTAGCTACTAAACGGTTAATGCTAGCAACGTGTACGTTGAATATTTAGAATCTACATGAAATTCTATACAATATACATCAACAGGCATATTTGTATATAGGCTGTTCCAAAAGTAACAGGCAGTTAAACATACACTTATTTTTGAATAATTTTTACAATTTTAAACTGCAATCTCGCTCTCGTTCTCGTCTCGCATAATACAACGAGACAAGACGAGATGCGAGAGTACTCTCGCATCGTCGTGCATCACTAAGTTTTAGTTTGCTTATTAACATTTTCTTGTATCTCTCAAGATAAACGAAATATTCTCGGTGCCGGACTTACGCCAAACCTCCTGTATAAAACGTAACATAATATAAAGTTTGAATTTGTTATACAACTTCAAATTGCAGTAATGGTTTGAAGAAACTTTCATTCTTGTTACAAAACTTCAAAGAAAAAAAAACAAATGTTATTAGCATATTTTTACATTAAACATTCGGCAGTCACAAGAGAGCAAATAACTTGAGAAAGGTTTTCAAACACTTTTCAAATGTTTTGCTCAATAAAACTTTATGATAATAAAACAAAAGAAAATAAGTTCTAAAGTTGAAAAGTTTCACTTGTCAGAAAAAAGATAGTGTTATATACAACTGCCAAATTTGTTTCACTGTTGTAAAACTTGTGTTTCTATTTTTATTTTCGGAGAGAAAAGATGAATTTTGGAATCTAACTCATATACGTGAAAATTTAGTTCTGACACCTTTTGAATAATGACTGTAATAAATCATTTTGGAGATGAAAAATACTTTTACTTTAAAGTAAAAAGCAGAGATTCAGCGGACATATTTCTGCAATAAATTATCAAATATTTGTTCCTTTAACTTTTTCCGAATAGTATCAGTTTTATTTTAACAGTAGGGAAGTTTGAAAGTTGTTTTTTGAGTATTTAGAATAAAAAAAATAGACTAAAACTTAAATTATATTATACTATTTTTGTCTAGATTTTATTTCGATTCTCGTTAGACAATTTCTAGTTATTTGAGAAATATTCGTTTTCCGGGTATGGACTGTGTCATATTTTGAGTCAGAGCTCAACGTTTCGCCCGCAGTCGTATGGGGCATCTTCAGGAGCAAGGGGGATAGTACTGTCTTAAACAAGGTTACCCGACGTGTCAACCACGCTAGAGGCCGAGTTTAAGCAACAAGAGGGGGATACTCAGTTTACAAGGTTACCCGACGTGTAAACCACGCTAGAGGCCAAATAAACCAAGTGACGAAAGGAAGGCCGAGAAGACAGTTATATACTAATCTAAAGATACGGTAGATGAGCAAAGCTAATGAGGACTAATGGGAATCGAGTTCGTAATGGTAGATTGGGCGTGTCGTGTTCCGAGAATCACCGGTTTCCACATGTGGCTCAAGAAATAGCCATCATCCCGATTGATGTTATTAGGATGTTTCCATATTTCTAAAGTTTCCCTGTATTTACGTCTGTAAAACTCAGGGACAGGTAATAAAATGCGGGAATTTTCAAATAAGATGTTATGTCCTGTGTTGTGTTGGTGTTCCCGCATCTTAACTCCTGTCCCTGAGTTTTACAGACGTAAATACGGGGAAACTTTAGAAATATGGAAACTTCCAAATAACATCAATCGGGATGATGGCTATTTCTTGAGCCACCGGTGATTCTCGGAACACGACACGCCCAATCTACCATTACGAACTCGATTCCCATTAGTCCTCATTAGCTTTGCTCATCTACCGTATCTTTAGATTAGTATATAATTGTCTTCTCGGCCTTCCTTTCGTCACTTGGTTTATTTGGCCTCTAGCGTGGTTTACACGTCGGGTAACCTTGTAAACTGAGTCCCCCCCTTGTTGCTTAAACTCGGCCTCTAGCGTGGTTGACACGTCGGGTAACCTTGTTTAAGACAGTACTATCCCCCTTGCTCCTGAATATGCCCCATACGACTGCGGGCGAAACGTTGAGCTCTGTCTCAAAATATGACACAGTCCATTCCCGAAAAACGAATATTTCTCATGACTCAGACTGTGGAAGCCTACGCAATTATTCTAGTTATTTCTTTTACAGTGTAAATCAGACATTTTCAACGTCAATTATTATTTCTATTATTATTATTTTCAATGAGCCTGTTTCACATTTTTCAAAAAGTATTTTAAATGGAAGTTTATGCAATATTTTTCTTATTAATTGTTTTTTTAAATAATTTGTTGTTATTTTCGTAAATAATTAAATACGAATATTGGCGCCAAAATAGTCATGAAAAACAACCCCCGACTCCTGTGTCGTAGAAGCACATACATTAAGTCATTCACAGCCAATATAAAAACAGTTTTTCCATCACCTACATTTATTTTTGTTATTTAGATAAATAAACGTAGGCAATAGTTTGTCACATATTAATAACAAACTTCTAATTTGTCATTTGAAGCTGACATTTTCCATTATAAATGAGTAATAATGGCTAATACAGAATACACTCAAGCTAAGTCGGACAGTTTACCGAAAATCGAAAGCTGGATGATGGCTGAATTTATAACAGAAAACAACTGTTTTATTGCTGCCGAAATAAGGTGTCAGCTCTTCGACCTACTTCTTCTTTTCTTCGCATCTTTTGGAATATATATATATATATATATATATATATATATATATATATATATATATATATATATATATATATATATATAAATTCAATAGTAGGTTTGTTCCTAGCGCATTTTTGCAAGAAGGCACAATATGATATTGTAAATTACTAATTTTATATTGAATTTTGTATTATCTAACACGAACCAAACTCAAAAATTTGGCACTTGCTTGACAACTTTGACAATATATTTATCATAACACTTGTAATAAAACACAAAGAATTGACACTATAAGGGACCAATTGGAGCCGATGAAGATGTATGTGTTGTGATGTCACACTCTGTTTCAGATCACGTGACTTTTTCAAAATATCCAAATTTCAAAAATTAATTGTAAAATATCTAATGGATATTTGGTGATATTTTCAAATTTGAGGCTATTTAAATAATGATTTGAAATGATTAGTTCTTTGACAGACCTTTATCTGTCAGTTACATAAATTTGAAATATGAACTGTGTATCCACTGAGTTGTGTTTGTTTAAAGTCTAGTTCTATAATTACAATTTTCACACAATTTAATAATCAATATGTGTATCTGCAATAATAACCGAGAGAAAGGGTGTATTCATTTTTTTGTAAAAAATATCGAATATCTCAAAAAAGCAAAGAGATATCGACCTGCGGTTTTAAAATCTTAAATCTACACCCTTCAAACTACTTAAAAACAAATTTTCAAAATTTTTAATTTTTAAAAATATTCGACCCTTTTTTAAACCACAACACCCTCATACCCAAAAATGGGTGTGCGGTACACCTTCAACGACCTCACCAGTAAATTCCTCGTACCAAAAAACATAAGTATACCAATTTTCATCAAAATATTCCAACGGATACATTAATTATTAAACATTCTTTAAAATTGTCAAAAACTGAAAAAATCGCAAGGGGTACACACCTTAGATTTTTTGCGATTTTTGGCCATTTTCAGACTTTTCCTTCTGGAGATTGTGATAGTTGTTCAAAAATTATGAAAATTGGTATGCTTATGTAATTTTGCTCGTAGAATCTAATGGTGATATCGCCAGCGGTGTATAATTGACCATTTTTGGGATATGACCCAAAAATGGGCATTTTTGAGCAAAGTTTTGAGGACGAATATCTCGGACACGAAAAGAGATATTGACCTGTGGTTTTAAAATCTTAAATCTACACCATTTAACGTACTTAAATAGAAATTTTCAGAATTTTTAATTTTTTAAAAAATTTCACCCTTTTTTAAACCACACCATCCTCATACCCAAAAATGGGTGCTCGGTACACTTTCAACGACCTCACTAATAAATTCCTCGTACCAAAAAACATAAGTATACGAATTTTCATCAAAATATTCCAACGGATACATTAATTATTAAACATTCCTTAAAATTGTCAAAAACTGAAAAAAACGCAAGGGGTACACCTTAGATTTTTTGCGATTTTTGGCCATTTTCAGACTTTTCCTTCTGGAGATTGTAATAGTTGTTCAAAAATTATGAAAATTGGTATGCTTATGTAATTTTGCTCGTAGAATCTAATGGTGATATCGCCAGCGGTGTATAATTGACCATATTTGGGATATGACCCAAAAATGGGCATTTTTGAGCAAAGTTTTGAGGACGAATATCTCGGACACGAAAAGAGATATTGACCTGTGGTTTTAAAATCTTAAATCTACACCATTTAACGTACTTAAATAGAAATTTTCAGAATTTTTAATTTTTTAAAAAATTTCACCCTTTTTTAAACCACACCATCCTCATACCCAAAAATGGGTGCTCGGTACACTTTCAACGACCTCACTAATAAATTCCTCGTACCAAAAAACATAAGTATACGAATTTTCATCAAAATATTCCAACGGATACATTAATTATTAAACATTCCTTAAAATTGTCAAAAACTGAAAAAAACGCAAGGGGTACACCTTAGATTTTTTGCGATTTTTGGCCATTTTCAGACTTTTCCTTCTGGAGATTGTAATAGTTGTTCAAAAATTATGAAAATTGGTATGCTTATGTAATTTTGCTCGTAGAATCTAATGGTGATATCGCCAGCGGTGTATAATTGACCATATTTGGGATATGACCCAAAAATGGGCATTTTTGAGCAAAGTTTTGAGGACGAATATCTCGGACACGAAAAGAGATATCGACCTGTGGTTTTAAAATCTTAAATCTACACCCTTCAAACTACTTAAATACAAATTTTCAGAATTTTTAATTTTTTAAAAATTTCGACTTTTTTAAATCACACCATCCTCATACCCAAAAATAGGTGTGCGGGTACACCTTCAACGACCTCACCAGTAAATTCGTCGTATCGAAAAACATAAGTATACCAATTTTCATCAAAATATTCCAACGGATACATTAATTATTAAACATTCCTTAAAATTGTCAAAAACTGAAAAAATCGCAAGGGGTACACCTTAGATTTTTTGCGATTTTTGGCCATTTTCAGACTTTATCTTCTGGCCCTATTCAAACT
This sequence comes from Harpalus rubripes, assembly GCA_963082715.1. Lineage (NCBI taxonomy): Eukaryota > Metazoa > Arthropoda > Insecta > Coleoptera > Carabidae > Harpalus > Harpalus rubripes. The sequence continues at coordinate 3,005,262 of OY720456.1, read as the reverse complement.
AAACATTATTCCCTTTTAGAACTAGTGGTAAAGTGTTAACTTCAATCTCACTTAATGGTAATAAACAAATTAGGAAGTAAAACTTCTTAACTTCTAAACTTCACAAAAGCTCTTTAACTTACACAGAGTTGATTGTGTTGATCCTCAATTGTCTCGTATGGGCCACCACCCGTTCCTGCGGTCGACACCTGAGCATCACGACCGGATCTTCCGGAAGTTTCAACCCTCTGACAGTAGGCATTCGTACCACCACACACATATTAACCCCATTGGAGCAAAATCTAACCCCACAACGTCGCATTCTTTCCCCTTCGAGTTCCAACCGGAAGGAGTCCCCCGAACCGGAAATGCAATCGGACGGTGCGTCATCTATCACCGGAAGCGAGGGAAAAGACCGGGTGAACGCCATACTTGCCCGGAAGTATGTGTTAGATGCTGAGTCTAAACAGCTCATGTTTGAAATTCGAAATTTGGGGGTGTCGTATAGTGTAGTTGGCGGGAGGTACTGGTTTGGGGGTTCTTCCGGGATTGGTTCGAATTGAGGAGGTTCCAGTGTCGGTGGTAAATATGAAGGAAAGTCTGGAATATCGTTTGGAATTGGAGGTAATGTTATGTTTGGTGGAGGTCCGTATAAATTATTTGGAGTAGTAGGTTCATCAAAAAATGGCGGATTTGGTGGTACAGGATAATTGTAACCCCCAAATTGATCAGGGGGTAAAGGATCATTACCAATTATTTCCGGGGGTTCATAATTATAACCACGATTTTTAGCCGAAACAAATAAAATTATAAACAATAATATGTAGCACTGTTGAACAATCATCTCAAGAACTTTCGATGTTAGCGACTAATTTAAAAATGATATTCTTTGCATTAATTAGCAGATATTTATACTTCTGTTGTCTTTGTCGTAACACATGGCTCATATTCAGTAGCGACTCGTCAGAGGGGACAAACTAATAAACAAATTTCTTTGCATTTTTATAATTTTACATTTCTCTTGATATATTTTAACAATATTATTTTAAATAAACAACCTTTTAGTTTTATTTATTAATAAATTAATAAACTTTATTATTCAATAGGACTGTTATCCCAGTTACAGAATAAATAATTTCAGTTTTATAAAATTGTTTCCACAAAAATATCCAAATTTTACAAAGAAAACCATTTTAGTATCACTGGTTTACTGTTATAGGAAAATTAATTGTTCACATCTTATTTGAAGTATTATTTTTTCACAAAAATCCATAAACGATTATCAGAAAAAAAAAACAACGTTAGTGAACTGCTTCGTAACAGTCTTAATTACTTAATCAGTTCTTCATACTAACAGTTACTGGCCAGAGCTGGGCAATACAATAATAGTACATTAAAACACAAGTTTCATAAGACACGATTTTAGCGTACGCGTTATTCTTAGAAACGAGCGGCTTGCCGCGAGTTTTCTAAGGGGACAAGTGCGCTGAAATGTCTTATGAAACGTGTATTTTATATTATTACCTTCCGTCACCTTTAGGTAAGGAAGGTATTGTCTTTGGTCAAAAAATTCGGTGGTGAGTTTTTGATGAATAAGCACGTTTTAGGGTCCCTACAATACGATTTTACTATTTTTACGATGATGTCTGTATGTGTGTGTGTGTGTGTGTGTATGTATGTATGTATGTATGTATGTGTGTCCGTGTGTGTGTGTGTGTAACAAAATTTTCGTCTACGATAACTTCCATACTACAATTCTAAAAATTATAATTCTTTCGTATTTCTCTTCGTTACATCCATGCGAAGAGCTGATTAGATTTTGGTTAGAATTGGACAACCGGAAGTACCCTCATTTGAAGATTTTAACAGTTTTTCTTGAAAAAACTATGTTAAATATCATTTTTTCACATTTAATGTTATTATAAATATTAAAGAATATTTTATTTTCTATACGATTTGATTGCATTTTATACCTAATATTAAATGGATATAGAGTTAAAAAATTATAAAGAAATTAAATTTCATAAAGTAGCCATAGCTGTGGAAACAGCTACTATATTAAGAAAATTTTGATTGAAAGATGTCAGTGTCAAGTGAAATTGACATAGTGAGTTTGTCTTATAATTTATTGGAAATAGGTATAGGGTCTTTTGCTTTCTGTATGGAATTTGTATAAAATACATACAACTGCTTTAAGGTACTGTACAAGAAATAATAATAATAATAATAATAAATCTTTTATTTCTGCAGATACATTACACTGTATATAGAAAACGTCACAAAATAATAATTTTCTGTATGAAATTTGCATAAAATACATGCAACTGCCGGAAGGTAATGTACAAGAAATAGAATATTTAATTAAAATACATAGAAATGACGGAAGGTAATGTGCTGGCCACATCAGATTTTTTTTTCTATTTATGTTATTTCATGTCCAGGAATTTTAATTTCGGTTGTTTAATATGTACTTTATGAAACTCATTTGAATGTCATAAAGAAGTATTTTATGACATCCAAATGGGTTTCATAAAGTACATATTAAAGAACCAAATTAAAAAAGTACTTTATTAGGCTTGCAAATACTTTCTATTAATAGTACTTTGTACTTGACAAAGTAAGTTTATTCATATGTACTTAGTACTAAATACTTGGAAAAATACTTGAAGTACAATGAAAAGTACTTGAAGTACGATGAATAATTTAAAAGTTAACAATGTTATGAGAATTTCTTGACTGTCAGTGTTTCTTTTGCAGTGATGTGATGTTATTCCTATAGCACATAATAGACCTTTTCAATTTAAAGAGATAGAAGATATGCGCAATGGCGATCTACGCGTAGTAAGAACAATTTAGATGTATGATGTTTGTATCTAAAAAATTTAGACAAAATGTGTGAAAAATCTTTGACAACTTTAAAAATCTTCTCGGAAAAAGTTATAAAAGCTTTTATTGGAGCTAAATTGTCTAACAATACAAATTTTCACCGAGAATACAGGTATTTTAATGACTGCAATATTTTTGACGTTTCGTTTGACAGCTCAACTGGCAATTGTAGGAGCCATTTTACTTACTATTTGCAGCAATAGAAAGAGATAGCCGTTAAATTGATAAGGTCTATTATGTGAATTTCATTAATAAATATATTTTCAGCGATAATATAAAAGTAAAGATATATTTGCAAATTTTTTGGCATAAATAAATTAATTTTAATCTGCATACTGCATATACATATAGGCTCGTACCACGATCACGGTTTTAACTACAACACTGTTTTAAGAAATGTCAAATTTCATTATTTAATAATAATAATAAATAATATAAAATTTATCAATATATGATTTTAAAGCAGAACATAGTTTGTATTCAAACACGTATTTTTTGAAAAATCGTTCTTTAAACATAAGGGAGAAATTAAGTATTGAAATTTGAATTTGACATTTCTTAAAACAGCGTTTTAGTTAAAACCGTGATCGTGGTACGGGCCATAATGTTTATATTACCTAACTACAGTGCTGAGACTTTGCCGTATCTCCTGGCGATCGCATTACGTAAAAATGACGTCATTCTAATATCTCGGCACAGCTTCTCGTATCGCTTGGCCATCATATGACGTCAATTTTATGTCATGCGATCGCTAGGTGATACGGCAGTCCCAGCGAGAAAGTCTTGTTTTAAATAACCCAATAAATATCGCATCTTCAAATTTTATTTTGTGAATTTCAGGGAATGTTCTGCATCTGACGATTCCTCGGTTTAGTTCAATTAACTGTCTGTTCACTGTCAGTTAGAATAAAAATATAGCATTGATATTGTGGCATAAGTTAAAATTACATATTCTTATACTTGACAGGTTGATCAGAGATTAGAAATACCGGGCCTTAGACTCTATACTATTAAAATAACAATAAATATGTTAAATTTCAACAAAGAAAATTTGATTACAACAATGTAAAAGTGATGATTACAACAAAGAAAATAACTGGAGATTCTAAATGGTGATTATAATATAAAATTGAATAGCCTCCCTCACATAGAAGACCACGACCCGCTACTGTTTATGTTTGTGATTTAAGTCACAATATTGCTTCCAATCGACCAACCATTTCTCCATACATATGACATTTAAACACGATTGCAACTCTGTTTGGTCTTCTGGGCTTTGGATGTTTGAGTTTTGAGTCTTGTAGAGTGACCCGGTGGTTTATCGGAAACCGGAAGATGGCCAGTGACATTAAGTGTTCAGATTATTTGTGAGTTCACTTCTCGGAATGATTAATGTTAATGCATTGAAAATTGAAATGAAATCTGAATCTGAAAGTTATGTTGTGCGAATAAGAGCTTTATAATTGGAAAGTTGACACTTGGCAAGTTTTAAACACTTTATAACTTTGGGTTCTTATCGCTACCTCTGAACTCGAGATTTTAAAGTCTGTTCTTGATAAGTAATTAGTGTAAGATTGATGTACGACTCATGAATATTGATCAAGTTTCTAGAGGGTAATTAAAGCCTATTTTAAAATGTATAAATAAGAAAAGCGAAAGCAACCCTTGGTATAGTATGACAATAGTAAATTACATGATTTTTTTTTGTAATTTAAAAAATTTATCTATTTAAGGCTTCTATACAGATCATCAGCTGTCATCGCTTACCCTTCCTAACTGGACTCACTGAGCCTCAGTTTTTACCTTCCGTCACATTTAGGTAAGGAAGGCAGTCTGTGTGCAAAAAATTCGATGATGAGTTTTTAATGAAGAAACACGTTTTAGGGTCCCTAGAATACGATTTTACTATTTTTACGATGATGTCTGTGTGTAGTGTGTATATGTGTGTGTGACGATTTTTTCGTATTCCTCTTTGTTACATTCATATGAAGAGCTGATTAGATTTTGGTTATAATTGATCGACCGGAAGTACCCTCATTTGAAGATTTTAACAATGTTTCTTGAAAAAACGCTGTGTGTGTGTGTGTGTGTGTGTGTGTGTGTGTGTGTGTGTGTGTGTGTGCGTGTGCGTGTGTGTGTGTGTGTGTGCGTGTGCATGCTTGTGTGTGTATAACAAAAATTTCGTCTGCGATAACTCTAACACTACAATTTCAAAAAATTATAATTCTTTCGTATTCTTCTTCGTTACATCCATATGAAGAGCTGATTAGATTTTAGTTACAACTGGTCAACCGGAAGTACTCTCATTTTAAGATTTTAACAGTTTTTCTTGAAAAAACTATGTTAAATATCATTATTTTTCATATATAATGTTATATACATATTAAAGAATATTTTATTCTCCATACGATTTGACTGCATTTTATACTTAATATTAAATGGATATAGAATTAAAAAATTGCAAAGAAATTAATGTTCATAAAGTAGCCAGCTATGGAAACTGCTACTATATTAAGAAAATTCTGATTGAAAGATGTCAGTGTCAATTGCAATTGACATAGTGTGTTTTATCCATTTCCTGTATTATTCTGACCATTTTCTGTTTGTTCTGCCATTTTCCATTTGCTCTGTCCATTTTTGGTCTAATTCTGTCTATTTTTTGCATTGTTCTGTCTATTTTTTGCATTGTTCTGTCTATATCTTTTCTTATTTATATCTTTTTCTGTCAATTTCCTGTCCTTTTCTATTTCCTGTCTTGCTTTTACGTATCTCTTATTATGTTCATTTACCCTTTGAGCTGCTAAAAACTAAATTTGCGGCTGTTGGATTTGATTTACCTTTCCCAGGTTGGGATTTCTCTTTCTAGAAAAAGGGATGTAACAAAGTTAACGCTGCTTGTTCAATTCGCCAGATTGTTAGAATCAGAATGAGCTGAGGGCTGAGAAACTATTTAAATTAATGTACATAAAGATGAAAAATAACAGAAAAGAACAGAAACTATTTAAATTAATGTACATAAAGATGAAAAACAATGTACTACTCTTGCCCTACGGCTTGTCACCCCAATTATTTTTTTACTGGATATAAAAGTATATGGCCTCCTTAATATTCAGTTAAAATTTAAAACAGAAACTATTTAAATTAATGTACATAAAGATGAAAAATAACAGAACAGAACAGAAACTATTTAAATTAATGCACATACACTATAGAAGCGTTAGACAAACGTAGATAAAAAGTGTAAAATTTAATACGTGATATTGCATTAACTCTACAGTGCAGTAAATATTATTCAAGTCAATTTAATATAACCATTTATTCCATTTCAGTAAATACCAATTAGTTGTCATAAATAATTGTAAACATTTGATCTACTGTAGTTCAAATAAAATTACGGCTTGTTGATTTCATGTAATGTAAACGTTATCGATATTTGAGCATACATATTATTCGGTATTTCGATAAATTCGTTAATTATTGACGGCATCATTTATTATCTAGGTTGAATACGTAAACAAGTGAAGTAAACCGTATTGAAAACAGTACAATCACAATATGAACAAAAGAAGCACGTTTAGTAATTATTAACGTTTACATGGAATATGGACGTATTGTATGGAAAAAGCAAACTACAAAAACAATGCAAAATGAGCACTAGGTATTACATACATGATACATGACCGATTTTTTAATAAATATTGTCTAAAATTATTATACAGTGGTTGTAAATTTCGTTCTCAATTTAACTTGGATAAAACTAGATCAAAATTTACTGCCCATTCGGGATACATAAAATATACTCGAGTACTCGTACTCATAATAGATTTAAATCTACCTTTTCAAATCGATGTTTAATATTCCAAAGTTTGATTAAAGCCTTAGTAAAGATAAATTCAACTGTAATAGTTCTCGTGGTTTTCAGAAGCTCTGTCTGTTTACAAATCATTTTATTTCAGCAAGGATTCTATATTTTTATCTTATAATATTTAATCGGAGTCTGAAATATTTATATTTTTCAAAGTCATTAATTTAAGTACTACTATTTATTTTAAGAATGAACATTTTTCATCTATTTCCTTTCTTCTAAGAACACTTTTTATAAACAACTGAACTTATTTTAGGATAGATTTGTATATAAACTATCAGTAGTAGAGTAGTAACACAATGAATAATATAATTCATTAATTTAGTAAACGAGAAATACACGATTTGAATTTTTCAATTAAATGTATTTATTAATATGATTCAAATCGAGCAACTTGGAAAAAATATTTTATTGTTATCGTATCACTATCACTACTGAAAATCAAGATTATAAAATCTGATGTGGCCAGCACAGTACCTTCCGTCAGTTCTATGTATTTTGTACAAATGCCACACAGAAAGTTTCTTGCAAAATATTCCGTATTTCCAGTATATTACCTTCAGTCAGTTCTATGTATTTTGTACAAATTCCATACAGAAAGTTTCTTGTAAAATTATAACTCAAACATATTATGTAAATTGCACTTTGACACTGACATTTGTCAATCCGAATTTTCTTATAGTATATGTTCCGCAACGCAACCGGTTCGACCAGATTTACGATTTTGTGTTCCGTAAGTCCTGAAATTATTTACCGGTTTCTATTTGGAATGCGGTTCCTGAAAATAGTTGGTTAAAGTCGGACCACAGCAACCACGAAATAATCCTGGTTTCTCTGGTATTTTTACCCCCACTACCGGTACTTTCAAACATCATTATAACAAAATCAAACGATATCCGTCAATGTCAAATTTCTAAACCTCATTTTTAGTGGTATTACTAATAATTATTATAGATGTAACTATGAAAACATTATTTATATTTGATATATTGTTGACTGTGTTATTTTTATTGGCATTATTCAACGTTGTCGTACTTTTGGTTAATTTTTATTTTTGTTACGTTGTCAGTTTTGAATGCCATATTGTCAATCTGTCCCGAAATGGATGAATATATTCGGGAACCATGATATACCCGGAATCAAGATATCGGTTTTTTACTTACGGAACATAGTATTAAAGTAGATGGTTCCATGGTTATATTTTTTAACAATAGGCGCTTTCTTTTTAGGGGGAAAATGAACTGATCTTACCTTGTACTGAGCTGAACTGAACTACTCCAAAAAAGAGCAGTATATTTTTTTTTAAATAAGAAGTAGAAGATAAAAACATATACCTATAGCATTATATTTATAATATAATAATATGCTGAATTTGCTTGTGGTTATAGTCTGTTGTATATGTGATTTGATTTTGACATATTAAATTCTTTTTCCTTTGAGTATTTAAATATGGATGTATTTCTTATGGTATTGAAACATGGTACAACGTTTCAATTTCAAACTAGTTAATTTCTTCTATTTATGTCATTTTAATATCAAATACTTACAAAAAAGATAAAATACATAGCAGTCAGTCATATTCACGTGACATTGATATTCGAGATCATTTCAGGATCTATTTGATCTTGTTTCAAAGGTGGTGCTTTGCGGAGGCGGGGACGAAGAAAATGGGTAGTACAAGATCATTTATCCCCTTTTAAAAAGAACGATTTAGGGTAGATGCGTGCTACTCCGAGTTGATCTTCTTGATAAAAAGAAAGCGGCTTCTATATCTATTGAATATGAGGTATAAAATGTAATCAAATCGCATAGAGAATAAAATATTCTTTAATATTTATTATAACAGTAAATGTGAAAAAAATATATTTAAAACCGTTTTTTCATGAAAAACTGTTAAAATCTTCAAATTAGGGTACTTCCGGTCGACCAATTATAACCAAAATCTAATTAGCTCGTCACATGCACGTAAAGAAAAGGAATACGCAAAAAATTTAATTTTTGGAAAGGTGGTATTGGCGTTATGCGATCCGAAAGAATCGTCACACACACATACATATGTACATACATCCATCCATACAAACATCATTGAAAAAATAGTAAAATCATATTCTAGGGACTCTAAAATGTGCTTATTCATTAAAAACTCATCATCGAATTTTTTGACCAGACAATACCTTCCTTATCTAAAGGAGACGGAAGATAAAAACAAACAACTTTTTTATTAGATATGCAAACTGCGGTTCTTAAAATCTTTATCTATATGATATCTAAAAATATCTTGTTAATTAATCTTCCCACCTAATAACTAATTATCTTGTACCTAGGGTGTCTCTATGGCCGGCAATGTGTCCTGTGCGGCGCAGTCGACCAACGACGCAGGTCCGGGCACCACGGCATCCAAGGAGGCTGCGCCTACAGCGTCGGCAGCATCTCCAACAGTTGCAGAATCCACCACGGACAAGGACAAATACGTTTTGCCCAAGCTGTCTTTCGGTCTGCCTCCTCTGCATCAGAGGAGGAAGTTTAGCTTTCCTGCAGCCCTGCACGCGAACTTGTTGGGGTTGGCGAATGAAAACACGACGGCGCCGCCGTCCACCAGGTGAGGGAATGCAGTTTTAAAGTTATTGTAAAGAAATAGTTATTTAAGTTACAAAAAATGTAAGTACGTCGTAACATTCGCGAAAGTTGTTAGATGTCAACGGTATGTGCAATAGGGGATTACAGCGCAATTGATTTAAGAGAAATTAGGAAAAAATATTGAAAGTATATGCTTAATAATAAATATTAATAAAGAAATATAACGACATAATTGAAATACTTCGGAAATAAGGGGATTTTTGTTATAGCAGCTCGTCACTCATATGAAATCCATATATATTATTTTGATTGGCGACTCAAAGACGGCCTATAAATATATAACGAATACCCAGTTATGGGCGAAGCGTACTACTAATGGAAGTAGAGATATTCAAATAGCGGAGACGTGGCTATCAGTCCAGTATTGCAATTCTCAAACAGTTTTTATTTGAAAATAAATATTTTGCATTAAACTTAATAATTTAAATATATTTCCAATTATAAATCATGTAGACTTGTACAGTATAATAATATTCATTTATTTTTTATAAATATAATTTGAAATAGCATATATTTCAAGAACATTTAGGTCCACGAAGAAAATAGTTTGATATAAACTTATATTCGTGACGTCACATCTATATTTTCGAATTTTTTCACCGGATTTTCACCGACAGTCTTAGTTTTACTTATACATTGAGATGAAATTATATTAAAAAATGGAGGAATCTGTACAGAAATATACACTGATGCAACAGCCCCTCGCCAATTTGGAAAAAGGCGACATATTTTGGTTTTTGACATTTTTCTTGAAAACGGTGATACGTATCGAAATTTTATACAAATCAAGATTCTTATATTTTTTACCTAGGATGAACCGTTAAGGAGTTAAATTGGATTTTCCGAATTGCAAAATAACGTAAAGTATTTATACCGAACCTACACTGAGAAATATTTTTTCTTTCCCTATATACAGGGATAGTCACGGAAGAGTTGTTTGAAAGTATGTTTGTTTGCAACCCAAAATACTAATGACAACAGACCATATTTAATTGTTTAATGTCAAAATGACAGAGCCATCACTAGACAAGCAAAGCAATCGTGAATTAAATATTCTATTTTTGTAAGAGAGGACGCTAGACACTGTTGTAAATTGTGTGTCGGGTTGCACACAAACGGACTTTGAAAGTAACTCTCCCGTGACTAATCCTGTATATGGTATTAGACAAAAATAAAGCGACTCTGTAGAACCCAAAAGAAAAAAAATCTCTGTATTTTAAATATCCAAAATATGTTCAAAAATTTATATTCAGATTAAGATTATGTGATTGTTCGCGAGTTATGGACACAAATCGCCTCTTTTCTAATTTTTGTACCTATACAGGCTGTGTCACAACTCGCGCCCCAGAGCGAATGAGGAAACACGAGACTGCACTCGGATGTGTAATTTCGAAGAAAAAAAATCTAGCTTAAAATATATTCGAGAAAAGACCAATCCGAGACCTACACCTTTAACGTGTGTTTGCCGTAATTTTACGTTACTAGGGTTTTATACAAATCAAATCTTTTTTAAAATGTGTGGGCGACTGTAGTGTTCGAAAAATGTCAGTGTCAAATTAAATTTGACAAGGTGAATAAAAAAAGGCAAATTCTTACCATGTATTCAGCCGCTGATTACTTAGAAATGATTATAATTTTCGGAGAATGTGGACGTAACGCCAGAGAGGCAGCACGAGTCTATTCGGAACGTTTTCCGGATAGAAGTCTTGGTAACCTAAATTTGTTGACAGTGAAAAGTCAACTCTAAAGTATCAAAATTACAGTAAGTAAAACAAATTTTGTAACTCACTAGTAGTATTTTTAAAACCTAACATCCAGTTTTATTTTGTAATAATATCATCACACCTCAAGATATCCTTCCGGGATTGGTGGATTAAAAAGTCTTGTAACTCCGTTATTGAAGCAGCCGCAAATTATTTTCTTCTATTTGTTGGCAACCTATTGTCGTCGGCAAGTGTCAGTTTCGTCTGGGGCGCGAATTTTAACACATCCTGTATAATCTAAACAAAATTGTGATAAAGGAGGGTCGCAATTTACAATTTTCGCCTGGGGCGCTCAAAAGTCTCAGGCCGACACTGGTGAAGGGCATCATAGCGTAGCGTATTCAAAGTCACGCACGTATGCATAATAATTTCAAGACTTATCATCACATAACTGTCAAAGATCGGTGACATTCAGAATTTAAAAAAACCCGCGATGAGAAAAATGATACCTATTTGCTTCTCAACAGACTTTTGATTATCAAATATATCCTCATTATTATAACCAAAATGTGTAATTCTTAATACAAAAATAGAAAGTAAAATAACCTTTTATATCCTAATTTATATCAATAAACTGAAAGAGAAATTTAAATAAAATAAATTAGTCCAAACTTGGTTGAAACACACAATTTTATCCCAATTTCGTTATCATCACAAACATTAAATATTTATTAGGCGATAAATATGTCTCACAATAGATTTATTGCCATTCTAAAAAAGCAATTAAATGGAATGTAACAAGCACGCTGAAATATTTTCCAACACTTTTTTTAATGCGAAAATTAACACCTGATATTATCACCATTGAAATTTACAGTGTTCAAATTTCATAATGTTGAATTGATAATAACTAGTTTATATGTATATTGCTAACCCTAATCATTCATTGTGATTTATTATGTATCAGTTTCACTTTTCGGGAATATAATTTGATTACCTACACCTACATTATGGCTTTTAAAAGTAATATTGAAAGTAAAAGGATTTGAATTGATAATAATGATTTATATTTTTTTGTTTATTGTTAATGCCTGCAAAGGCAAATCGATTTAGATTAGATCTAAATAGGTTCCGTTTGACACAAAAAATGATATATCGGCAGTAATTAGTTCTGGTTCTGGTAATGTGAAGTATACACTGAACCCGTAATTTCATTTTGACATATGGTTGCAATATCCAGATTGGTAGTACCATAGTGGTGTATATAGATTTTTATTTCGGAGGGGCCCAGCTTGTCCAAAAATATATTATAATTCAGATATACTATTATCCACGAAAGATGATTATTCAAGGTCATATGTTCGAAGAAAGAATACCACAGCACTTTATATAGCAGTAGCTTAGCTACATTTTGTATTAGAAAGAGAAAGATTATTTGACGTATGTCTATTTAATTTTTGTGGTGGACAGATATACGTAAATAGTGGCATTACTTTCTAACACGCTACATGTAGTAATTACGTATGTCGTAGAGTTACAGACATGTAATTATCTACTATACTGCCCTCTGCACCAATGTTTATCCAGTGACGTTGACATTTAAATCGAATTATTATTCTATAGTTTACGTCAAATCTATATTTTTGTTTTATGCCAAAACATAAGTGACGAAGACAAAACTTGAAAAATTCTTAAAACTATTTAAATAGACAAAAGTTTTATTGGGGTTCCGAAAGACCGTAGTTGCACAGTAAAATTCTTGTCCAAGATGTTATACTTGCTTTAGCAATGGACGCTCATTACTGAACTGAGCATCTGGTAACTATACATTTACATTTTGGCATTGCCAGGTGCTCAGTTCAATAATGTACACCGAAAAGAAACTATTGGCTCTATTCTGAACAAATCTGTAAATGTATGTATAATAATATTTATTTAGCTCACAATTTGACGCAACTATAAAAGCAAATTAAGCAGGTAGTTCATTTGTTATCTGACACGTGAGTTTACGATATTCTTATCTTTTGTTTATTTTACCAAAGTAGTTTTGCATGTGATGTTTAAAGTGAAGTTACCAGTGAATTACTATGTTTTACAACAAAAAAATTGCTACTAGGTATGTTTTTGAAAACAGTTGATATCATTAAATTATAAAGATGACATTTTCTTGATTGTGAGCGTGTAAGCAACATACGTTACATAATAGAAACTGTAGGTTGCATAACAGTTCATATTTATTTATTTATTTTTGGTATCTTGCATAGTTTACATTTGTACCTGAATTTGTTTTGTTTGTTATACATTTATAGTTTTATTTGTTTATATTTAATAACATTTGTTTAATAATGTCAATAAAATTAGTTTATTTTGGTTATATAAATACTGATTTAAAACATACATATGTATCGTGAATATTTGAATAATTTTATGATTTGTTTGAACATACTTGTACACTTACTTTTTTATTTGTATTAGATAAAATGTTATTGTATTGATTATTTGTACATTTGATATTACATTCATATATGTGTTTATTTTAATATTTGAGTAAAGCAATCAGATTTATACAAACAAAAATAATTTAGGATAAAACAAATATATGTAAATTAATTTGTTTTTCAAATTAATTTTGGTTTACAACACAATAACATAAATGTACTATTATTATTATTACCACTAGAGAATATATTTATCTAGTCTTTATTAAAATAATATTTTCTTTAGCCCACAAGTTTCTATAACTATCTACGAGTATTTTTGAGTTATGTTCGCCAAAACTCATATAGGTACACCTACTTTTACTTTTGGATAAAATATTCAAAAATCTACTTTTTATACATTTAGATTCAATTCAACGCGTTAATTTAAATGTTCAGATACTAAAAGAGATATTTGCGTTGGACCTCAAAAATTCTATTTTTGGGCAATAACCCAATAATGGATGGAGCATGATGACTTCGCCAATCGATTCTGCAGGCAAAATGACATAAATATACAATTTTTTAATTTTTTGAGCAACTGCTACCATATCTAGAGCAAAAAATCTGATGTGGCCAATACATGACCTCTCGCCAATTCCAGGTTTATATTAGCAATAAGCTTTAAGTAAAGTATCACTTCCGGTTGACGTTGTTTTAAGTAATATATATAAATAAATACCAAATTTGAGAAATTTTGGATCATATTTGAATATATATTTTCTAGAAAATCTGTTTATAGTTTTAAGTAAAGTACTATTTCCGGTTTATCAATTTTAGGTTGCGGCAATTTGGGTGGGCATGTTGCTTGGGCCTTGGGCAGTTTGGGTGAGCATGTTGCGTGGGCGGTTTTTATGGGCAGAACAGAATTCAAACACTTTGAAAGACTGTTAGCGTTAGCACTTTCGGTATAAAGTGTGCCTGGACGAGTTGTATCTACGTATAGACTTATAAAACACTATCGGCGGAGCCCTAGGGAAAACTCGGCTAAGCCGAGTTTACGCTAGTCTTAAATACTAAAATTGAAAAGTTTTGGATTATATTTTACTATAGTTTTTCATTAAAAACTGTTATGGGCTTCAAGTAAAGTACTACTTCCGGTTGTCCAATTTTACCCAAAATCTAATCAACTCTTTATATGAATGTAAAAAGCTAAATACGGAAAATGGAAATTTTTGGAGGTAATAGTAAAAACGTGTTGTGGGGACCCTAATTCGTGCTTATTATTGAAAACTTACCATCGAATTTTTGGACCAAAAACATAACCTCACTTACCTTCGGTATGGCGAGAGGTAATAACCAAAAATGGCCAAAAATCGGAAAAAATCTAACCGATGTTTTCAAATTTTGGCAATTTTCAGTTTTTTGTCTATGCTTACTGAACTAATAGGACAAATTGTGTGAAAATTGGTACATTTATGTAATTTTGTTCGTAAAATCGAATGGCGTAGTCGCCACAAGGTCATATCATCATCTATTTTTGGGTTTCAACCCAGAAATGTGTAAAGTTTTAAAAGTAAATTTCTCGAGAACGAAAAGAGAAATTTAGTATCAGCGTGTTGAGATATATCTGAATATATAAAATTTAGAATTTCGAAATTTGGAGAAAATGAGTGAATTTTGGTTTTAAAAAATGTTTCTCAATCAAATTCTTGACGTTATAGAAATTGCTTACATCAAAATTTCACTGTAAAATATAATGACGCATCTTCTAATTACTGACATTTGTGTTATCAAACTAGCATACCCAATAATGGGTAATAAATTTCTAAACCATGAGAAATAAATAAGTAAGAATATTCCGTCATCAAGTCATTGAAATTTCGAGAAGCATATGCACATCAAGGACGACTATTTAGATTAGATGTTTAACTCTGTTAACAGAACCAATTATTTAATAGAGAGTGTTAAAATTAAAATTACCATTATGTAAAAGTAAAACGTCAATTATTATCAAACATGCTTCACTTGTATTCGTTGTTGTGATATGTAACGTATGACTTATGGTACCTGACTGGAAATTGAAGTTAAGGTAAAATTTAAAATATATTGTGCCCAAAAATAAAGCAATTCTCAAGTGTCAAAGTGATTATTTACCTAATTTCGCGGCCTGTATAGCGGCTGCGAAATGCTAATTTCGCATCCGGTTGCACAAAATAGTTATGTGTATATCAAGGCCGCGAAATCAATCTTTAGCGTACTGAGAGAAAAATTGTCGCCGAGGCCGCTTGCGGCCGAGGCAAGACAATCTCGAGGGCGCTAAAGGATTTCGCGGACAAGGTATACACAATATTTTTTGTGCAACCGTAAAAAATATATAATTACAAATTTTATTAATTTTAAACAGTTTCAATGTAAATAGAAAGTTAGCTTTCAAGGTGGCTATGGGATTAACATTTGATAAACAAAACCATGCAATTCTCAAGTGTCAAAGTGGTTGTTTACCTAATTTCGCGGCCGCTACCATAATAACGATCGCGAAATTGAATTTCGCGGCCTATATTGCGGCTGCGAAATACTTATTTCGCGTCCGGTTGCACAAAAATAAATTATAAGAACGATAGAATATAACACCACCGGCGACAAAATTTTAGTAGATTCAATTCTTTCTTTCTCTGCAGAAGACGCTTCAGCAATGTTGGAGATGTGGTTTCCCGCAAGCTATCCAACACCATCGGATGGCGAACTCTTCCAGTGCCCCCTCAAGAAGTCATAGCTCAGGGCAAAGCCCTATGTTGCCTCTACATTCGTAACAGACTGAAGCGTTCCGGCATTTTCAACAAGAAACTCGGCCTGTATAGACTAAGAAGCGTAGTTGGAACACCGAGTGGAATGATTGTGACAGATGTTTATCCATCGTTGGTTACAGCAGGACAAGAGCTGGAGAGGATGTTTCCTAAAGTCTATTGTAATGTTGCGAGGCAGGTATGAACTAAGATAAGATAGAAAATTGGAAATTGAATCATTAGAAAATAGAAATTCAAACTTGGTATGAAAAGATAGTTGTTTTAATTAAATTTACAATGGGCCCATAAATCAATTTTTTTATTGATTTTTATGAAACTTTATTATACTCTATTTCATGTAAGAAAATAGTAGATGGCGTTTGAGACCTTGAGAGCCTACAGTTTTTTTTTACCTCTCGCTAAGAGAGGTATTGTATTCATGCTAAAAATCGCATATCCAGATTTTAATGAATAAGCACGTTTTAAGGTCCCTAGAATCCGATTATAACATTTTTACGATGATATCCGTATGTGTGTGTGTGTGTGGATGTTGGATTCACTATATCTCAAATACTATAAGACTTAAGACCTTTTTAACTACGGATTCCTCAATCTAACAATAATGGGAAGAGTCGAGTCAGTTTTGGTAACTATTGGACAACCGGAAGTAGTAGTTACAAGAAAAAAATCATCTAAATATTATTTATCGAAAATTTATATAAATACTTATATTAAAGAACGTTAAATTCTTTATTCGATAAATATAAATTCATTATTATATCTGCTATAGATTCAGAGATAAAGAAATGCATATAAAATAATTTGATGTAAAAATTCTTAGATCAAACTACTTAAAGGCAAGAAATTCAAATGTTTGTAATTCACACATAAATGTCACTGTCAAAAATATTTGTATGCCACTGTCAAAAATATTCGTACATCATTATGAAGATTATGAAAATAAATAAAAAGTCAACAACGCAAAAGAATATACCTACAAAAGAATATAAAAGGAATTTGCGAAAGAATGACGAATAAAAGAAAAAGAAAAGGAAAGTAGAAAAAAATTCAGGATATTGAATATAAAGAAAATGTATGTATTGTACATAATTTATATTAAAATAATTATTTTGTAGTGAGACATGAATATATGTATTTGTATTTAAAAATATTTTTCGTTTTATGCGTACAACCAGGTAAAATATCTGGCGAGAGGTTATGTGTTGGCCACATCAGATTTTTATTGTACAAGATCTGAATATTAAAAATTGCGACAAAACATTGTTAAACATCACTTTAATTCTGTAGATTTTATTTGATAACTGACAACTGATATTTTTAAATTTTTGTGAACTATACTCTATCCGTTTTAACTATAGAGTGTAAGTAAAGGGCAGAATTTATATCCCTATCTAACCAACGCTATTCACTTATGTGAAACAAAGTATAGAAGGTATGGCGATATTAAACAAGATTTGATATTTTTAAAGTCGTGCGATTAGTTCGTGACGTCACTTGTGTGGCATTAAAACTGTTTTTTTTTTTAAATGAGAACAGATATTATTTATTTTTAAATATAAAAATAATATTTTAAAAATGTGGGTATAAAAAATCCAATATTTGATATAATTTGGAGACGTGAAAATTGCAAAATAATGTTTTATTACGAATTTAAATTACAAATTCACATAATATTAATGATAAATTTAAATATAATTGTAACAGATTATTTATTTACATAAAGGTCATAAATCGCTATTTTAATTTATTTCGTTAGGATTGAATTTGGAGCCCTATAAG
Organism: Harpalus rubripes; assembly: GCA_963082715.1. NCBI lineage: Eukaryota > Metazoa > Arthropoda > Insecta > Coleoptera > Carabidae > Harpalus > Harpalus rubripes. Next base: position 2,987,189 of record OY720456.1, on the reverse strand, counting down.
TCCCAAAGTATATAATTATGTGACCGAACAATACTAAGTTTATCTTGGAAGTTTACGGGCATGCGGTAAAAGGCCTTTTACGTATCAAATATAATCAAAAAATCGACTTTTTTAACAAAACTCGTTTATGAAAACGCGCTATTACATAATGGGATATTCCTGTGTTTTGGAATTCATGCAAAATATTAAGTTTTTTCTATGGTTTACATCTTCATATAGTAAAAGAATACAATAAAACATGTTTAGGGCAAAGTTTTCATTGATAATTTGATGATAGAAAATTGAAATTCTTTACATACACTATTATTCACGAAAGATGACTATTCAAGGTCATTTGTTCGAAGAAAGAATACACATTACTTTATAGCAGTAGCTTAGGAACATTTTGTATTAGAAAGAGATAGATTATTTGACCTATGTCTATTTAATTTATGTGGTGTGACAGATATACGTAAATAGTGGCATTACTTTCTAACACACTATAAATAATAATGACATATGTCGTAGAATTACAGATACCTAATTATCTACTACACTACCCTCTGTGCTAAAATTTACCCAGTGGCGTTGACATGTAAATAAAATTATTATTCCTTGGTTTATAAGTTAAGTCTATGTTTTTGTATTTTGCAAAAACATAAATGAAGAACATGAATCTTTCAGAAAGGTATTATTTAGAAAGAAGCATAATTTTCAAATGAATTATTCTTATTTTTTCAGTTAAAATGTACCCATAAATATTTCATGTTGCACGCCTATGCAAACGAAATACAATGAAGTTATCTGCAAGTAATATTATATCAGACGGCTCACAAATGACCTTGAATAGTCATCTTTCGTGAATAATAGTTTACCTAGAAACGTCCTTGAAAACTGTGACATCATTTCGATATGCGTTGAGTGCCGTTAGAAACACAGATGGCGCTAGTAGTTACTACGAGCGTGTATTTTCTTCTTCAGAAGTTGTAAATAGGCAAATAGCTGTCTATGAACACGTGTGTTTAGGCACTGAAGTTTGCTGCAGATGTCAATATCGGATGCTTGTCATAAGGCGCGCCATGATAGAAAATTTGAATCTCGATGAATTTTTTAAAAATTTATATCTCACTTGATATATTTATTTTCTAACTCAAAATTGTACATTCATAATCCTACTGGACAGAAATAAAGAAATTAAAAAAAAATGCCGGAATACCCCATTGTTTTCAAAATGTTAAAACAGTGCGTTTAATATACAGGCTACTCTTTTTAATTTTGAATCATACAATATTAATAATATTATAATATAATTTTCCCTCTTCATTTTTATTTTCTCTTCTTCTTAGGCCAGTTCGACTCCAGCAGGCGTCATCGTCTCGGACAAAGCAGCAGCTTCCCTCCTCCTCGGTATAGGTAGAGAATTAACTAAGGCTGATATGACGTGGGGCAAGGTCGTTGCAGTATTCGCCGTAGCTGGAGGCCTAGCCGTAGACTGTGTCTGCCAAGGACACCCGGAATACCTCCACGGACTTGTGGAAGGTCTTACGGATCTTCTAGAAGAGGACCTCGCGGAGTGGATCGCCGCCAATGGTGGATGGGTAAGTAGAAGATACGTTTGAATTTAAAAGAATAATTTTGGGATTTTCACAGTCTGAAATTCTTATATATTTCCCAATTTATTTTTTAACTTTAAAAACATGAAGATGATACTTTGTAAATAACGAGAAATTAGTTACAGAAAAAACACTTGGTGTAAGTTTCACAAAAATTTTATTTCAAACACTTTATCGATTTCGGTTTCTTAGACCATCTGTGGTATTTATCAAATTAAATGTAACGACTGCGATAAATGTTATATAGGACAAACAAGAAGAACCTTTACAATCAGATATCAAGATCACATGCGATCATACAAGCTAAATAAAACTGACTCTAATATTGCGAAACACCTCATTGAAACCAATCACACTTGCAGTATAGACAATTTAAAGATTTTACATATTTTAGATAAAGGGCAAAAAATGAATATATTAGAAGCGTATGAAATTCAAAAAGCCTTAAAAACAAAATTACCTATATTAAATGATCAAGTTGATTTGTTTCAATCCGAGTTTTTCAAATGTTTGCTAGGAAAAACCACTAATTACCCCCTACCATAAGTTTCTTGTAACCGTAACGGGATAGTATATAAGCTGTTATTCTGTAAGATTCTTGTATTATACTTCTGATGATGGTCTAAGAAACCGAAATCGATAAAGTGTCTTAAATAAATTTTTTGTGAAACTTACACCAAGTGTTTTTTCTGTAACTAATTTCTCGTTATTTAAAATATGTTTCATCAAGTGCCTACCACCGAATCTCTCAATATTATGATACTTTGTATTTTGTGCTAAATTAAAAAAAGGAAAAACTATTCTAATTTTCATAAAACAATGCCAAATATTAGGAATTCAAAAATAATATAAGAGCGTATAGTACTGACCAAAATAATAGTTTCCGAGATATAAGGCAATGAAAAATGGGTTTTTACGGGGTTTGTCACTGGTATCCCCAAAACTATAAGAGTTAAGACTTCGATTATATAAGCCTTTTTGTTTACCTTTCAGAAATCATTTTAAATGTTTGTTTTAGAAAATAAAAATCAAATGATTGTACTAAGTTAACTAATATTTAGTTTTATTCTTTATGCTCATTCGATAGAGTACTTTTTTCTTAATTCAGATGTAATCATTTTATATCCTTACATGACAAAAATATTGAGAAAAATGCAATTGTAATTTTATTTTTATAGATATTTTCAGTAGGCAATGCATGAAAAAAAATTGAACTTTAAAACGAAACAAATATTTGTTAATAACTTTATAAATAGCAAGAATAGAAGTTTTCAATTTAACGGCTATCTCTTTCTATCGCTGCAAATAGTAAGAAAATGGCGCGAACTGCCAGTTGGTCTGTCAAACGAAACATCAAAAATATTGCAGTCATTAAAATACCTGTATTCTCGGTGAAAATTTGCATCGTTAAACATTTTAACTCCAATAAAAGCTTTTGTAACTTTTTCCGAGAAGTTTTATAAAGTTGTCACAGATTTTTCTTACATTTTACGTCAAATTTTTTTAGAGACAAACGTCATGGATCTCAATTGTTCTTACTATGCGCAGATCCCTATTGCGCATATCTTCTATTTCTTTAAGGGCCGGTATTTCCATGTTCGGATAAAGTGCTGGATGAACAATATCGCATCAAAAAATGACATTAAATAAAAATGTACATCATTTATGCTTTTATTTCGATGCGATATTTTATCATTTATCTGATGGATAATTACCCTGAATTTTATCCGGAGGTGGAAATACCGGCCCTAAATTGAAAAAGTCTATGGACCTTTTCAATTTAACGGTTATCTCTTTCCATTGCTGCAAATAGTAAGAAAATGGCGCGAACAACTGCCAGTTGTGTTATCAAACGAAATGTCAAAAATATTGCAGTCATTAAAATACCTGTATTCTCAGTGAAAATTTGCATCGTTAAACATATTAGCTCGTATTCCGAGCGCAGTTTTATAATAAAAGCGCTTTTATGGAGCACAGTCCTCATACGAATATAATGTAAAAGCGCGCTCAATAAAAGCGCTTTTATTATAAAAGTGCGCTCGGATTACGGGCCATTAACTTCAATAAAAGCTATTATAACTTATTTCGATGATTTTTTAAAGTTATCTGAGATATTCTCACATTTTACGTCTAAATTTTTTAGAAACAAGCGTCACAGATCTGTTGTTCTTACTATGCGCAGATCCCCATTGCGCATATCTTCTATCTCTTTAAATTGAAAAGGTCCATTGAAAATAGTATATTGTGTTATTAGGAGTAAAAGTGATACTTTGTGTGGCGAGCATGGAAGTTTGCACGACGAGCGAAGCGAGTCGGACAATTGCATGCGAGGCACACAAAGGCACTTTTATTCCGAATGACACATTAATTTTTTTTTTCAAACGCACTACTTTTCTTTTTATTCGCTAATTCTATGTAGTTGCTATGGATATTTATTTATCTTATTTCTACGCCGCCGGCGTAGAAATTAGCTATTTCTACTCCGGCGGCGTAGAAATAAAACTTCTACCTTGTGAACCGAGTCTCAAAAAATGCCATTTCTACGATGTTTGAAAAAAGTCTATTATGCACTAAATAATTCAAACTGACAGATAGCAGATTTTGTTTATCATACATAGCCAACTGAAAATTAAATATAACCATAAAATTTATTTAAATTTCAATTGCATTTTTGTCAATATTTTTATTATGTAATGATTACATGGTTGAATTCAGAAAGTTTATGGTGTTTTCAATGTTTTAAAATGTATGTATGTGTTTTAGACGTCTCTGGCAGCTCAATGTAGAACACCGAATCCAGAAATTTCGCAATCATATCTGAGTATATGTGGTATATTTGTATTAATAATTATCGTTCTTTTTATAGTTTTAAAATGTTTTTGTAAATTATATTCACTCTGACAGCTATTTTAATTTAAATAAAATGACATGTAGACAAATCCTTGTGTTCCAACAACATTTAAATTAAATATAGTAATAATAGTGGCAATAGCAGTGCAATATAAAATAGATAAATCGGTATTTAGGCAGAGTAAACTATTTTAACTGTTATTATTGTAAGATATTTTAAAGAATTTCATGTTGAAATGAAATATTAAAAATAAAACTGTTACAAATATGAAATTATATGTTTGAGTGTGTTTTGTTACAGATCTACACAAAGAAATCAGTTTAAAAAGACAACAGCTTTATTTACCAAAGAGCTGCTATTGGAACAGATCAATATTCCATGGTATATTTACAATTATTTAAATACAATTGACAGTCTCGAGAAACATAAATGATTAATAAATCACAGAGCTTTTCCTTCTTCAAAATAAATATAAATTTATTTGTAAGATTTAAAAGTTTTCAGTATAAATATGTTCAAACACTTTCATCTTCCTGGATCTCACAAGCAGTTCATACAACAGAGCACAAAATATCCGCACATTAATGGTAGTATAAAATAATTAAAATGATGGAAAATTGTAAATATAAAGATCAACAATAAATTGAATTAATATCATCCTAAAACTTTTCTTCGTCAAGTCCGTGTTTGAAGAACATGAGTACCGGGATCGATTCTCCGTTGATTTCACGGTATTCCATCAAGGCGACCATACCGTCAACGTCCATGGACTCCCCAGTGAAGAACTGCAACTCTTTAAACCTTCCAAGGATATCTTTCATTACTTTGTTCATGTTGGTTTTGAACACGTCTACTTGGTCGGGTGCTGTTTCCTGGAGTTTTTCCACGAGTCTATACAACAAAACATTTCATTTACTACCACATCAAAACTGTAAATTATTTAATTTTATGAATCGTTAATACGGCACGGGGTCAATGACCTCATGAAAATCAATAAAACGAATGTGAATTATTTATAAAGTAACAGAATACAGTGATGTATTTTTAGTTAAGCATTAAGCATTTTTTACGCTTGGTAGCTTGTTTTAATTCAATTTAATTCATTAATTAACATAAAATATCTGTTTTGAGACAAAATGAGAAATATATATTCTTGGCACTCTCATAATAGTTTTAATAAACTTCGATGCTATGGAAAAAAATATCACAATCTTTGTAATATAATCTAGATTATTTCAGGTAAAAATGCAGTCTTTTCAGCAAGAAATGATTTAATATTGGCGACTGAAATGTCCTATAGGCGGTGTGCACAACAGTAGTCAGCGCCGACAGTGGACAAATATGACAAAATTGGTTACTTATTGAAACATAGCAAGGTTATGTTTAATGTCAGAATAATTTTGCAATTTCTATTTGATAAAATATTTACAATGAATGCGAATGATAGGACGTCAAATATTATGTGATGCAGTGGGGGATGTAATAATTCTTACAAAATTACCGATTGAAGTATCAAAATTTATAAATTTCCTAGAAGATTAAATGAAGAACAGATGTATAAGAAAATAACTTTTCAACAGATATCTTCTATTAATATAAAAAATTCTTTTAGATATACATATTTTCTTATTGTAAAAGTTACTTATCGTATGAATAACATTCCAACAATGGTCGTCTGATTGCAATAATGAATTATATAAAAATATGTTTCTTAAGTTAATATTTGAACACGATATAATACAAGATGCAGAAAATTGTATAATACTTGCTGTTGTATGAAATAGAAGTCTATTTTTGACATAATTCGTCTATTTATTATAAATTTTGTAAATGTAATGTTAATGTTAAAGATAGAAATTCACATGGTTCGTATTTTTCGTGTATTTTCTTTTCCGAGCTTGTGCAACTAATTCCACTTAGAGCCTGGTATATTTTCAATGAAGAATCTTCTTCATTTATTGCGAATATAAAAGAAAGATGATAAGATTATACACTGATATCGTGATATGTAGAAATTTTCCTCTTTCCAATCATTCAAGTTTTCCGACTTTTTAATCTCAATTTCGATGTATTGTGCATCTTGTAACATTTAACTAATATTATAAATTATAATATAAATTTAGATATGATAAAATGGTTTACAGAAATCACACATATTATGTGAAAAATTATATTTTCTGCTACAGTACCTTCGCTGGTATTTTAATTTTTTTGATTGTCACTACATATATAGCATTTTAAATACTTTCTTTATTCATTTCAATATACTATGATGTATTCGTGCACAATAGCAACAACTCAAAATAAAATTGCTGACGCTCAAAATGTGCACATCGCCTATAGGGCGCGAGCAATCACGTGACTCGAGCAACCTTGAAGTTCTTGGAATCAGCTGATATGTGTGCGGGTGTCACTTTGACAAGATCAATGTTTTGACTTATTTTAATTTTGAACTGTTAAAAAGTTATTATTTTTAATTTCATGTGTTTTACTGCCTCAAAATATGGGACCCAACTTTTTTATTTTAAATTAGAACCTACCATTTTTATTAGCTTATTCGATTCAGTATTTTTTTCTGAATTCAACGATATTCATATGTAATATTCTATTATTACAAATTTTTTGAGAAAAATGTAAAATTAATAATGTATCATTTTCATTTAAATATGACTATACAAAGAGTGCTATGGAAAAACAAATAAATCAAATGAAGAAATAATTACAAAATCTCATTATTTTCTTTAAGTTGTGAATATTATTTAAACAAGATAAAATACATAAATAATATTAACAATTGTTTTATTGATTTATTTGTTTTTTTACATAGGGCTCTTTATATAGTTATATTTAAATAAAAATAATACATTATTAATTTTGCATTTTTCTCAAATATTTTGTAATAATAAAGTATTACATATGGATATCGTTGAATTCAGAAAAAAATACTGAATCGAATAAGCAAATAAAAAAAATAGGTTGCCATTTAAAATAAGAAAGTAGCACCCCGTATTTTGAGAACCACTGGTCTAAAAAATTCTTGTTTCGCTCATTAGTAGTCTTATAAAATAGAAATTGTTTGCTAATTTAACCGACTTCGTATCTCTTATACTTTTCGAGATAGTAATAGTGTAACACTTAAATGGAACACCCTATATATTTAAACTAGATAACCGAAAGAATTTTGTACAAATTCTAATCATTTTTGTAGGTTTTATAATTTGTTGAAAATGTAAATCGGATGAACTATTATGAATTTGGAGTCGTAATCAAAGAGATTAAGAATAACTTTCCTAAAAAAAATACGCGTTGCGTATAAGTTTACGCTATTCAGATATGCAATATGTTTATTTTTAATTCCAATATGTCTGACTCACCATCAAAATATTGGTACTAGCCAATCAAAATAAGCAAAAAAGAAATGAATCACTTACTTTATGCATGCATGCTCTGAATTAAACATAAAGTGTAACCCAGTATTACAAATACAATTAAACACAAAAAACGATACTAACTTTTTCATGTAATCCTTCAGGTAAGCGGTGTAAGACTTCTTGTCGCCAAAAGCATAGGTTTCGCATAGCCTGTGGTTCAAAACCACATCCACACCGCTTTCGACGGCTTCGTCTGTACCTTCATCACCATCTTCAGCTGAAGGGTTGAATCCGGCAATCTCGATATCTCCTTGTTTGCGTTGGACTAGTCTACCAGTGACTTCATACAAAACTTCGTCGATTAACTTCATTTTGTATGTGTCAGAGAACATCTCATCGCCTGGAAAATAAATACAGGTTATGTTAGAAAATATTACAAAAACCTTACAAATTAAGCATTTATTACATATATTTTAAAACATTTCATATTTCTAACGATTAATTTTAATATTTTATCAAACAAATGTCACTTTTTTGCTGTCAAAAGCATATTGTTGAACTGTCATTCCAGATTGATCAACAAAATTTTCAATCTACTTTTCTGACATAATTTTAAGACAAATTCCAAAAATATTGCTACAAACGTATAAAATTATGTTTGTAGATTATTATTTACCAGTGAAAATATCCTTGTAGATTCTCATTTTGGAAGATGAATGTAGAAATTTTATTCACTACCGCTTAAACACACCGACCTCTTCAAGGAGGACACCGGAAAGAGAGAGAAATTCTAGTTCGTGTAGTAACTGGTAGAGCGACGTGTCATAGCGCGTGCGCAATGGCGCGCCGTTTGTAGATTTCATTTAATCTTGTTATTTTGCAATATATTTTGAGGTATACATTATTAATTATATAAATTTGACTGTATTAATATCATTATTAGTAGTAAATTATAATTATTTTAAGATTTGAATACAAAATATTAATCATTTTTAACTTTTGTGTCTATTTTCACGTTATAATATCTATCGATCTTTGTCTTTTCTCAGAATTTTAAACGTCTATCCTTTTTTGTTAGCGGGAGGGATTTTAGAAGCCAAATTCACATCAAACAATTTCTTCATTTCCAGTTAACCTAAAATTGGTCAACCAACGAAAACGCTGACACGTGCTCTTTACAAAGCAATATTGTGTAATTTACTTGTAAGTTTATTAAATAATAGTATAACATTTAATACATATTATATAACTGTAAATTTTAGAATATATTCTATAACAAACATTTTTGTTTTACAGAATTAAATCGCTAATATGGCAAACGCCGAAGAGGTTAAAACAAGTGCCAACGGCAGTGCAACAGATGAAGAAACAAAAGAATGTGTTAAGGAAACAACTAAAACCGTTAAAGAAGAAACAATTGAAGCTATCAAGGAAGAATCTAATAAGGAGGAACCAAAGGAATCCACCAAAGAAGAAATAAAGGATGCCGAAAAGGAAGAGAAAAAGGAACCTGTGGTTTTAACAAAAGATCTTGAAGCAAAAATTGTTCGTCAAATCGAATATTATTTCGGTGATATTAATCTCCCACGTGACAAATTCTTGCGAGAACAAATTGCTATCGACGATGGTTGGGTACCCATTTCCGTTTTATTAACTTTCAATCGTTTGGCTACTATTTGTCACGATGCTGACGCAATTGCTCAAGCAATGATTAACGCAGACGATAATTTTATTATTGTTAGCGATGATCGACAAAAAGTCCGCCGAAACCCGGAAATACCGATTCCCGAATACAATGACGACAGAAAAAAAGAACTTATGGAGCGTACAGCATATGTTAAAGGTTTCAGATTAGATATAACCCTCGAAGAATTAATGAAATTCTTCGAACCTTATGGTCCGTACGAATCAGTTCACATGCGAACTTACAAAGACAAAATATTGAAAAAAATGTGTTTCAAAGGATCTGTATTCGTTATTTTTAAAAATGTTGAAGCTTGCAAAGCCTTCTTAGATCATGACGAAATAAAATACGAAGATAAAGTTTTAGAATGCAAATGGCAAAAAGATTACTTAGAAGAAAAGAAAGTAGAACGTGAAGAACGACAAGCAACCCGCCAAAAAGTTCGAGCAGAAAAAACAACAGAAGAAGGAAAAGAAACCAAAAAACATACTTTCCCTAAAGGAGTAATTCTTCATATGACTGGATTCAAAGACACAACAGTACGAGAATCAATCAAAAAAGAAATCGTAGCCATTTTTGATAAAGAACCCGCTTATGTCACATTCGACAAAGGAGACTCAGAAGGATATCTAAGATTTTCAGAAGAAAACGAAGCCGTAAAATTCTTTGAAAAACTTACTGACGCTAAATTCACTGTAGATGAAGCGGAAATTACTGCCCGAGTATTAGAAGGCGAAGAAGAAGAACGATTCTTGAATGATTTGTCTCAAACTATTAGCAGAATGAGAAACCACAACAGGAATTCTAGCAAAAATAAAAACAGGAAGCGTAAAGGAGGCTGCGATAGCGGTCCCAGATCCAAACATTCGAGAAAGTAATTCGTTTTTTTTATTATTTCACTATTTTATGATTGTATATAACATAAAATATAAAATCATTACTGTTCCATGCTTTTAATTTTTGGATAGCATACTATTATGTTGTATGTATATATGTTGAAATTACTGTTTCATACTACTTATTTTTTTACTGTTATTGGAAATGTCTTAAAAATAATATACGTTGTTTTAAGTACAATGTAAATTCTCATTATCTAATATATATTTTCACTGGGATCTTTGATCTTTATTTTTAGTTGATTTTAATTAATCTACTTTCCAGCACTTTCGTAATTATGTGTTAAGAAAATTATGAGTTTGTTTTTGCTATCAGATATTTGCAATTATAATTATGTCATTGATCGAAACAAAAAGTATGTTTTGCATAATAAACAAAAATAAATTTGAAATATAACAATTTATAGTTGCCGTTAAATAAGTATGGACTGGATATATTTCTACACTGTTGCCGTTTCAGGGGCCATGTTGTAAATGCGGTTATGTAAAAGCCACAACATCGCTAGGCAAGACATAGGATGCGGAGAAGGGAAAAAGTTGAGCATCAGTTATCATCACTTATTTAACGGCGACTATAGATGTTAACAAATACTCAAAATAAATATATTTTTGCAAAACCGACACCTTTTTCAGGGTCTTAATTAATAATAAGGTCTTACAGATTTTTAAACATAAATAATTCATGTATACACAAATATATTTCCGAATTATTCTGTTGCCGATTTTGAGTGTTTGAATTTGTGTTTAAGAATCTTTAAGATCTTATTTGTAATTGAAGAGCTGTTGCCAAAAATAACCATACTCCAAATATTGTAAATATATTGAACAATGCCAAACAGTTTTGTAAAACTGTTTTTCGCAAAAAGTATTAGTCACAAGTTATTGCATTTTAAAGTATACAAAAACGTCCTATAAAAATGTCGAATTATTATGTAATTGTTAGTAAATAATTTTCTAATATTTAAATATTAACCTGAGGTAAATTAAGTTAAATATATAAAAGTACGGATGCTAGAAAGTCGTTTATTTTATCTCAAAATTTAAAAAAAATAGGCTAAGCAACTGAGGTGTTTTTGCTTAGAGTTCTTCAATGGACCTTTTCAATTTACCAGCTATCTCTTTCTATCGCTGCAAATAGTAAGAAAATGGCGTGAACAACTGCCAATTGGGCTGTCAAACAAAACCTCAAAAATATTGCAGTCATTAAAATACCTGTATTCTCAGTGAAAATTTGCATCGTTAGACATTTTAACTTCAATAAAAGCTTTTGTAACTTATTTCGATAAGATTTTTTAAAGTTATTTGAGATATTATCACATTTTACGTCAAATTTTTTTAGAAACAAACGCCATAGATCTCATTTGTTCTTACTATGCGCAGATCCCCATTGTGCATATCTTCTATCTCTTTCTATTGCTATAAATAGTAAGAAAATGGCGCGAACAACTGCCAGTTGGGCTGTCAAACGAAGCGTCAAAAATATTGCAATCATTAAAATACATGTATTCCCGGTGAAAATTTACATCGTTAGACATTTTAGCTCCAATAAAAGCTTTTGTAACTTCTTTCGGGATGTTTTTTTAAAGTTGTCAAAGATTTTTCTTACATTTTACGTGTAAATTTTTTAGAAACAAACGTCATAGATTTCAATTGTTCTTACTATGCACAGATCTCCATTGCGCATATCTTCTATCTCTTTAAATTGAAAATGTCTAGTGTGATCCGTAACGTCGGTTTTGAAAAATAAATGCTGTGTGACAGATTTCGAGTAATTGTTGACACCTAATCGAAAAATTTGCCAACAAATAGTCGTTAACTATAAATATTTATTTTATTTACGCCTGTCGAGTGTTGTAGATAATGTTTAAGTCCCATACAGTAAACAGTATTATCATTTGTTATTTAAATCAGTTAATTTGTTTTTTACTCCGTTAACCTTGGCAACATTGCATTGCACATGGTCTCGTAGTACGAATGAGTGTCACGCGCAAACAACTCTTCCCGCATGCTTGTTGTGGCAGGTATGGCAGAAGGCAGAGTGAAAGTGGCCCATCAACGTGGATGAAAGAAGATGCAGATATTCGTACAGTATGTTTTCAGCATTACGCGAAGTTGGTTACAAGTATGCACCATTAACCACCCGAGAAACCGATATTATTGCACCATACTGGGACGACGACAGCGAAAACATGCGCTTCGAACTACAGGTAAGTTGGCAAATAATGATCAGTATTCATCGCGTCATTAATTTTCGTGTTTAGCCTCCGTAAAATCGCTTTGTTATCGCGTAGAAAGTTTGATGTACCAAAAGTTGAAAATATTTGCTTCATTTATTTTGTGAAAAACAAGTGGTATTTACAAAAATTTCCCGCGTTATCAACGAATTATAACCAAAAAAATAACTTGTTTTGTTGTTATCAAAATGTGCAAAATATTAGAAAATTGGTAAAAGTGAAGCCACTTTTTATTTGCACATTGATATTTATGAGTAAAAAGTATTTCATTGCGATTTTGAAGGTAAAATGCAGACCTCCCCTCCTGTAATTTTCCACCAATAGCGTTGAAGAACGCCGGTTGTATTTAATGGAAAATGTGCGCGGTCTGCAGTGTTGTTCCGAACACCATTAAGGTAGCATGTGTCCAAATTAATGATTTGAATACGCAAACTCTCATATCCACAACTTGTTTTCATTTATTATGTCATAGTTTATAATTAATAAAACTAGTTTCAAAGCATTTCACTTAAAAGTAAACCAACCTCACTTATATCACCAACTCTAATATGTCAGTTCTGTGATTTGTTAGCTACACATATGAGACAAATCTTAAATCTACGAGGTCGGACAATAATTTGATTTGTTAGGCCTTGCAAAATTGCAATTGAAATCATAATAGGGGGCATTGTTACAGTGGAACGAATAACAAACATAAGTTATGAACAATTTAGTGTTGTGTTGAAATTGGCGCGTGATATCTTGAATGAAATTACAACAATGGTGACAAGAACAGCGAATGGAAGCTCATCTCTGGAGATTGCTCAGAGTAACCAGGTGAGAGATGATTGTTTTCTTTGTGATTGTTGTCGGCATTGCATTTGTTCGAGGTCTTTAATAATTGAAAGCAAAACTTTCGCTTATGTTTTTTGTGTTGTTGTCGACCTACAAAATTTGTTCTTCCAACGATTTGAAACAGATTGAAAATATGTTTTCATTGTCTTTAATAATTAATTTCAAAATTTGTACTAAAGATGCAGATCTATATTTGTCTGCAAATGATAAGATAATACTTCTTGCGATATAGTATCTCTTAGGGCCGGGATTTCCATCTTCGGATAAAGTGCTAGATAAATTATCTGTCGGATAAATGAACAATATCGCACCAAAAAATGACATTCAATATAATTTACATCATTTATGCTTTTATTTCGATGCTTTATCATTTATCTGACGGATAGTTATCCTGAACTTTATCCGGAGGTGGAAATACCGACCCTTAATGTCAAAATTATGCAAATTAAAATTAGGTAATTATTTTGAGGATCATTTTGTTTTGAATTTAATTGGTCTATTTATTTATTGTACCGTAAATTCAACGAAAATAAAATTATTTTTAATGATGTATAAATACAGTTAAATGATTAATAAGTTTAAATGATTTTTAAAAACAGTACATTTGCATTCAAATAAAGTTTTGTACAAATTACAATAAAATTAAAACAATCTAATTGGAATTTCAAGAATTATACTGCATTCATTTTCTCATTGCAGTTGTTTAGAGTAAATAAAACAAAAAAAATCTAAATATACGGTAGTGAAGGTAAAGGCGAAGTTGTGGTTTGCTTTAATAATTAAAACAAGAAGAGTTCAAACTGTAAAGTCGTTAAGTAAATGCCGATTTGTTCTTTCTCTTGTTTGGTGTTAGTTTTTCATTTCTTTTTAAAATGTAAGTATGAAATTACATTAAAGATATTTTCATTGCATAACTTGATCTTTGATTAAACTGTTTGTTAACTTAAATGTCTGTTAAAACGAAAAATATAGCATCGGAAACACCGTTTTCTAAATACAGGCTCTTAAAAAAGTAATTATTTTCCTTAATTTTAGTTGGCTGTGATCTCTCACTTCAGTTATTATGTTTAAAAAATAAAACGTAAATTAATGTCAGCTGTCATTTAGTAAATACATAATTCACAAGCAATAATATCAACTTTATACCTTTTAACGCACTGTACGTAATCATATAGTTGACCCTTTTTCTTAATACGGCTTTTTTATTTAAAATTAATTTTAAATTATTTTTTCAGAATGTAAATTGACAGCTCAAATGACAGTTGTTATGCTTGTGCTTATGTTTGTGTAAAATATTTAACATTTGCAAATCCTTGTGCTTATGTCTTATGTTTATTTTTATTTTCGAGAGCTGTGAACATTTTCTTAAGAACCTATAGTTTATATCGTCATTTTTATTTTTATGTATAATTTTATTTTTATTTTCGTAGCTGTGAATGAGCCTTTATTTTAAATTTTAGCATCGTAGACGTATCATTAATGAGCATACTAGGGAGTTTTTGCATGACGTACGATAAGATTCCGTCAACGCTAACGTTACGTCTTTAATAACGGACGTACAAAGTAACGGGTTTTCAAAGGTTTAGATTTTGCGTTAAATTTTAACCACAAGTACGTTGATTTTGACGTTCAAATGACAGTTGTTTCAATATCTGTCATTTTCATTGTATTTTGGTAAAGAAATCAAACACAAATGAAATTACTATTTAATGTTTCCTAAATAGCTTTAAAAGGTGTTCCACATGTTCATTGACAGCTCTGAAAGAAAAAAATTGTGGTCTATTCTGGTTATTTTTAATGATGTTCCAACTACATATTTTCATAAAGGTTCATCTCTGTTATATTTCTTAGCAATCTGAAATTATCGTCGATGATAAATTCTCTCAATTTTAAATATTTTACCCAATTAAATAAGAAATTTTGAATTTTTATGACAGTTCTGACTGCAAAACAAAAAGGTTCTGACGTTTTAAAATAAATTCTGTGCCTACTAGGTTATAGCAGACGTACGTCTTTAAAACATAAAAATATTTCTTTTGGAAGATTTTCAGATGTAATGAAACGAACACAAATACTTATCTGTTCTTCTGCAGTGATGTCCCGAGGATCATCTACTATTATTACAAAATAATTATAATTATTAATTTCCGGAGTTATTTTGCGTATTATACATTTTGCACTACTCTCTATAACATGATTTTGTGACGTAGGTGAACAATAATGTGCATTTTGAGGTACATTGTAATTCTGGAGAAAAGGATCAAATTTTGTAATAACTAGAGTCTATAAAATTGGCCTTATTTGTTGAATTTTTTGTTTCATTATGTCCTTGCAATGGGATAGCGTTAAATAATTTTGTCTCTTTTATAGCCTGAATTTTGATTTCTTATGGTACCTTTCTTAAGAGGAAAGGTTACTCCTGTGCTAACATATGAAGCGAAAATTCAATTAATTGTTTCTATACTAGAACTATTAACATTTTAAAAAACTCAACATACGACACGTATACTTCCGATATTAACCTGAATTAAAAAAAATATTATTGAAATCTATTAGTATTTGACTTTGATTTTAATGGCAAAAAGAGAAAAGTCCAGTATTAATAGATTTCAATAATTTTTATTTTAAAATGCAGGTTAGTATCGGAAGGATGCTTGTCGTGTGTTGAATTTTTTAATGTGTTAATAGTTCTAATACAGGAATAATTTATTTGAATTTTCGCTTCATATTTTAGAGCAGCGGTAACCTTTCCTCTTCGGCTAAAGTCGTAGGTACATAATCGTCTCGCTGCTTATTGCAGATAAATAAGTGCATAATAAAATAGTAAAAAAATCAGACAGAAATGGTCTATCGACGCCACTGGTAACAAATATGATGTTGCTTAGCAACCAAGACGTTAGCGTATACGTCTTTCGAGAAAACGCTATGCAAAAACTCCCTATTGTTCGCGATTACGCTAACTTGGTATTAATGTACGGCCGTGTGTACAGCAGCACAAGAAATTCAAACAAATCCTGACATGTATACACCCTATATAATATATTTTTAATTGAGTTGCATGCAATATTTATTCTACGTTCGTAATTAAAATAATTTAAAAGAAATATAAGTTCATAACTTTATAAAACTTTAAAAATTATATTATACCATTTGACATTAATTTTTCCCAAAGTTGAATAAGTTAAGAATCTCTGAAGTGAAGTAATGATACATAATTTGCTATTATTACGCTTTTAAAATATCTTTTTATCAAGGGAAATAGTGAATTGTTTTATAAGTAAAGAAAACCGGTAATTTTCTAGCGCTATGCTCTTGCATTAATTCTACAATTCTATGGTATGACTAGCGAATGAAAGTTAACGTTTAAATTATTTTATAGATGTGGTATCCTTTGAAACCCTAGGGAAGAATAGAATTGTACGAAATGTTCAGGTATGAAATTCTTGCATGAACCCATTTAAATACTGGACTAGGAAAGCACAGAAATACATTACTATGTCTGACTGAAAATAGATGGCCGACTAGGGTAACTGAATATCAAAAAAGGGGTGCGTTTAAAATATTTTAAACATTTTTCGTTTATAGCAGTAAATTTTAATCGACTGTTGATATAGATTTGGAAAAGTGAATTAATGGAGAACCAGTCCTTGAAGAGCAAAATATTTATTGATACATTAACAATAAACAACACAGACGTTTCGGTCACAAATTGACCATCCTCAGGGTTCTGAATAACATTTATGGGTAAAGTCGTAAAGATTCTTAACCAGATATTTGTACCTATATTTTTTTTTCAGAAACCTGAGGATGGTCAATTTGTGACTGAAACGTCGGTGTTGTTTATTGTTAATGTATCAATAAATATTTTGCTCTTCAAGGGCTGGTTATCCATTAATTCACCTCTCCAAATTTTTCGTTTATGTTGATTATAACAAAATATTTTGATCTTTAAACTATTTAGTTTGGCAATTCTATGAAATAGAATTATTTTTAATTTCCTCTTCCAGTAATTCCGACTCGAGGGTTGCTTACACCTGAGACGTACTAACTAGAATTTGCGGTGTTAAATTTTTTAAATACATCCCTGAATCCTGTTGCTAAGATCATTTTAAATGCCTCCTGGTATTGAGTACAATTCTAATCTTCTGTAACGGAATACATAAGGGTCAGTTTTCTTTCAAATCAAATTTAGGGAAATGATTTCAAAAGAAACCACATCTATTAAATAATAATAACGTCAACTTTCATTCGCTTGTCATACTAATCATACTATACACGATTTTGAAAACCCGCGAACAAATATTATATTTATGACCATCTAAGTCTAGCTTAAATTTGAACGATCTTCATATTTATAATATGATTAATTTACTGTTTTTACTGAAAACAAGCTGTTTCCGCGTTAATTACAATGAACCATATACTTATTTTTGTATGAAATACAGGCGATATTACACTAACAACTACCGTTTCCGAATCTCCGAAATCTTTCTCATTTCCGAATTAGAATTGCGTGACAGCTAATAACTAACCTAGAAACATTAATTTATTAACCTATTACCAGCCTATTACTGTAGTTTTTCGTCCAGTTATTTTCACACACATGAACAAAATTTATATCTGAATAGGGTATTCTCTCATATTTTTTTATTTATTTTTCTTAAAGAACAGTTATATCTAAGAGTATCTGTAAAAACCGGAGTAAAAAATTCCTTTTAATAAGCGAGATATTAATTTTTAAAATTTGATTTTCTTGTGTCACGTGATAGTGACGTACTAGTTGTACAGTACCAGCCGTGTGCTATCAGTGGTTCATGCGGCGTCTTATCACATTCGAACATGGAGTAGGGATTTCAACTGGTCTCCCATTGGAAGGTCATCTAGTACATCAGAAAAATTTAAAAGCTTTATATCTTTTGTAACAATCAATTTATATTATGATTTTTTGTTTTTTCCCTGTTGTTTACCTATCAACACTAATATTTTTAATAAATTTTTAATATTAGTAATCCTCAGAGAATACCCTTATCAAGTGGAAAGAGTCACTTATGTTATATTGACTTTCCTAAAACTTTATAATTTTTACTGGTATTCAATTTAAAAGCAATAAAAGCATGGGAGTATTTGGACTTTACATTTAATTTGAAATCTGTAAAAAACAAGAACATATTGAAAAACTAAAAATATATGACATGACATATAATTACAGAGATAGGTACAACGTGCATTATACATACATATTTTCATACTGTAAAGATAAATATTAATCATCGCTATTAAGTGTTTATGATAAATAATTGCATACAGTATAGTAATTTTACTTTTGAGAATTTTGTTGAATTAATTAATTTTGTAAAATAATAATTATGATCAAAGGACAAATATATGCACAGGGTATAACGGTTCCTCTCAATTTGGATTAATTTATTTTAATTATTATATTTGTAATTTATCAAGTGAATAATCATGTATTTAAATTAAAAATAAATAGACCTTTTCAATTTAACGACCATCTCTTTCTTTCGCTGCAAATTTAAGTAAAATAGCGCCAACAACTGCCAGTTGGGCTGTTAAATGATACGTCAAAAATATTGCAGTCATTAAAATAGCTGTATTCCCGGTGAATATTTGCATCATTAGACATTTTAGCTTCAATAAAAGCTTTTGTAACTTCTTTCAAGAAGTTTTTTAAAGTTGTCTGAGACTTTTCTCACATTTTCGGTCTAAATTTTTTAGAAACAAATGCCATGAATGTCTCTTTAATTTAAAAACTAATGTGGCCAGCACGTTACCTTCTGTCAGTTTTATGTATTTTGTACAAATTCCTTACAGAAAGTTTCTTGCAAAAGATTCCATATTTCCATTACCTTCAGTCAGTTCTATGTATTTTGTACAAATTCCATACAGACAGTTTCTTGTAAGAGATTGTAAATATTTCCAGTAAAATTATAACACAAACATACTATGTCAATTGTACTTTACAATGATATCTGTCAATCAGAATTTTCTTAATATATAGTAGATGTTTCCATGGTTTATAACCAGCTGGATGCTTTATAAAATTTAATTTCTTTATAATTTTTTAACTCTATAAACATTGAATATGAAGTATAAAATGTAATCAAATCGTATAGAGAATAAAATATTCTTTAATATTTTTAATAACATTAAATGTGAAAAAATGATATTTAACAACATTTTGCCAAGAAAAACAGTTAAAATCTTCAAATAGGGTACTTCCGGTTGACCAATTATAACCAAAACCTAATCAGCTCTTCATAAGGTTGTAAAGAAAAGGAATACGCAAAATTATAATTATTGAAATGGTGGTATTGGAGTTATGCGATCCGAAAAAATTATCACACACATATCCATACATCCATCCATCCATTCATACATACGTCATCGTAAAAATAATAAAATCGTATTCTATGGACCCTAAAACGTGCTTATTCATTAAAAACTCATCGAATGTTTTGACCTGACCAAAGACAATACCCTCGACAATACCTTTCTTACCCGAAGGTGACGGAAGATAAAAAGATCTATTAATCTAACTTTATAAACAGAACGATAACATTTGTTAATTTTTTTTGTTAAATCCCATGTCTATCGCTTTTTTCAGGCTATTTTCGACAATTTCATACCTAATTTGTGTTGTTACAAAGCATGCAAAATTTTGATTATTAATTCAGATGCAGAATTTTATGCTTTACTTGTTTTATTTGTAGCTTTTTTACCTGAAATAATTAGGGAATCAGAAAATTATGAAAGTGTGTTTTTCCATGTTAAAGTCATTATTGTACATTATTTTTCTACGTCCGTTTGTTGAAAATTGATTTCAATAATTTTAATTTAGATTAGGATCTTCCTTGTTCACTTCTGAAGAATTGTCCCGGAAATTCAGAGAATAATTAATTGTATGATAAAACATTAAATGGCATTTTTTCAAAATAATAATATTTTTGAAAATGATTATATCCGTTCATATTCTTTAATTACCAGTAATTGTTAATAAATAATTAATTAATATTTGTAGAGAGCGCTTTGTGTAAACCTATTGTAGATTCTAGTAGCATAGGAGAGTGAGTGAAGTAAATAAATTTCTCATTCTATTTATAGATGCAGTCTGTTGCACAATTAGTATATTGAAATAGCGATTGTTGAAACGATTGAAACCTTAGTCTCCCACTGTAAATGCAAATAAGGTGTAAGATAATTTAGATTGTTTAGAATGTTTGGTTTAGGAATCACGAATGGTTCGCCGCATCCACCTACATTTTACAGACCGGTACCGAAGTGATTCAATGTTAATCCAAAAATACTTCTGGTTTTATAGTTTCATTTTTCATAATTTGGAAACAGCTGCTGCAAGATGTTTAAAATTAATGAAGAATTATGTTATTTATGGGTATTCAGTTATAGTGTTTATGATTTATGGAAATATTAAAATTTTATGTGGTTAGAAATATTCGTCTACATATATTTATTTTAAAGCCAGTTTTAGATTTGAATCATTACAAACTTCTAAACTAATAAAGTGTAATAAACGTGGTAACGAATTGTCTGTTATAGTTATTTACGTATAAAGGGCCCGAGGATCGAAAGAATAGGTTTACATCTGCAGACGAAATATAAAGCCCGACGCGTAGCGGAGAGCTTTAATTCGTCCAAGGATTTTTTAAATACCTACATTTAAACCTTATTGCTATGTAAAAGTATTACGTGGCTAGGTGGCCATGCCACAAAACAAAAAGGCGCGTGTTACATTGCTAACTATTTGATTTTTACTTCCTTGTACAATATCCATTTTGACCATCCTTGAATCCATTTTGACTAATTTCGTCGTGACGTCTGTACGTACGTACGTATCTCCCATAACTCAAAAACGGTAAGCCGTAGAAAGTTGAAATTTTGTATTTAGAACTGCTATAACATCTAGTTGTGCACCTCCTTTTTTGGTCATTACATAATTTCCAGAAATGGTACTTTAATTGAAGCCTATAAACGATCTTAATGAAAAACTATTTTAAAATATAATCCAAAACTTTTCAAATTTGGTAAATAAGACATATGTCAATGGAAATAACATAGTAGATTTTGGTTAAAATAGGCTAACCGAAAGTGATATATTACCTGAAGTTGTTAACAGTATTTCTTGAATAAAATGGTTTTATTTTTATTTTAGAAATAAATGCTTCAAAAAAGAGTTTTAGAGAATTAAATTCTGTGTCTAGCACATCAAGTATAATTAAATTAGCCCTTTTTATAAGCGATAGGACAAAAAATAACAAAAAAATAATAATTTTAATGTCAAATACGTGCAATTTTATAATTGGGTCTATACTTCATGTTGGTCTTGCGACAAGGAAGTCATGTGGTGTCCACATCAGATTTTTTTAAATTGTCAAGGTGGAGGAAATTTCTGAAGAAATTCCTCAAGCAACTCTAATAAAAGCTAGTAAAGCTATAGTGGAACTGAAAACATTTAAAAAAAAATTACATATAACCTCAGGACTTCAGCTGTTACAAAACAATTTTAAGTTCTACAACTTTATTATAAAGCCTGTTTTAAGTAGTCGTAACTTTATGAACAGATTTATTTGGAAGAATGTATCATTCTCTCTCATTGTATATACAGTGTGTTCAATAAAATTCCTAACTCGGAGTAGGCTATGAACAGAGAAACGTATGTCTTATTTTATCCAAAAGTCAAGATGTCAAAATCGATCTTGAAATGTAATTTTAAGGAGAAAAGATAGTAAAGAAGGATACAGTATATTGACATTCGTCGATTTCTAATTTGTTTCCATTTCTAAAATAAGATTCAAGAAGAAAAGCTTTAATTTCTTCACATAACATTTTTGAAAATATATTTAATTAAATATTTTTAAATTGACACACGTTTCTTTGTTCATAGCCTAGGGGCTGTCCTTAAATTACGTAACGCAAAATTAGGAAATTTTTGATACTCCCTCCCCCCTTTGTAACGCACCCGTAACGCAAACATGAACCCACCCATTACGTAACGCAGTACTTATCCCCCCCCCCCAATTTTTTTACTGGATATAAAAGTATATGGCCTCCTTAATATTCAGTTAAAATTTGAAACAGAAACTATTTAAATTAATGTACATAAAGATGTAAAATAACAGAACAGAACAGAAACTATTTAAATTAATGTACATAAAGATAAAAAATAATGTACTACTCTTGCCCTACGGCTTGTCACCCCAATTTTTTTACTGTATATAAAAGTATATGGCCTCCTTAATATTCAGTTAAAATTTGAAACAGAAACTAATTAAATTAATGTACATAAAGATGAAAAAATAACAGCACAGAAATAAAAAGCATATGCATTTCCATATGCTTTTAACAAACTATTGAAAAGTTTTTCCTTATCAACACTACTTGAATTCATGTTTTAATATGAATTGCATTGCACGAATGAAAGACCACTGGCCCGAATTTGAACTGTGCCCGACATATTATGTTGACTGTTATTGAAAACATTCGACTGCCTGCATATACGAATTAGCACCGGGAAGTTTGCATATTTCAAAACTATTAAAGCAAGTTTAGCAATATTTTTTATATTTTATCGTTACGTAACGCACACATTATCCCTCCCACACCCCTTCGTAACACTACTCTTGACCCCCCCCCCCCCTTGAAGCGTTACGTAATTTAAGGACAGCCCCCTGTTAGGAATTTTTTTGAACACACTGTATTTACAGTCAAAACTTATTGATGAAATTCTAAAAGCATCCTGTATATTATTGTTTAAATGCTTCATTGCTTTAATTTATTTGTTTGCTTTTCCAACAATATCGATTTTTAATTTAAGTGCGCGAATTTTTTTTTTACTATTACTGAATAGAAGTATAATTCTAAATGTAGAATTAATTGGAGAGATTTTCAGAAGATACCGTGGCAATATAATGAGTAGGATTGCTGTATATGTACAAACAATTTGTTTCAATTGATTGTACTGAGTGTGTATTTTGCGTGGGTTTATTATTTTGATTGCCCTAAGGGATTTGGATTTCATTTTGGACAAGGTTGAATGAATATTTTAACATTGACACTGATTTTTTTTTATAAATGTAAATATGTTGAAATTTATTTACTCGTACATGGGTTTTTAATTACATGATATATACAGACAGGACAGATTTTGTATTAAAATTTAATTTGGAAAATTCTACTTTCCAAACTAATCCGGTAAAATATTGGAGAACAATGTGTGTTGCTATAGGATACCTACTCAATAAAATGCACATTTTTACCTTCCGTCACCTTTAGGTAAGGCTCGGGCCACACTATGCGTTTTGGCGGGACCGGTAAAACCGCATCCGGTTAAACGGGATGAATCATACAGCGTCCACATAATCCCGCAAAACAGGACAGCAGCAATGATAATTTGAGTCTATTAAAAAAACAAGCGAAATATTTTAAATCAAGTAGTTGGTAGTCTGTGACAGACAAATAAGTACATAAATAAATAAGTTAATAATAGTCCGTATAAGTAGATATGATTTAAAAAATTAAACTTATTTGCGAAATTGAAGCTGCTGGTTTGCTTCGCGAGCCGGTAAAACGCCAATATTGGGTTCATCCATTCAATAGGGGATTACAGCTCAATTGAATTAAGAGAAATTAGTAAAAAGTAATCAAAGTTTATGCTTAATAATGAATATTAATAAAGATATAAAACGATATAATTGAAATACTTCGGAAATAAGGGGGTTTTTGTTTTAGCAGCTCGTCACTTATATGAAATCCATATACATATATTATTTTGATTGGCGACTCAAAGACCACCTATAAATATATAACGAATACCGAGTTAGGGGGTGGAGTCTACTACCAATGGAAGTAGACAAATTCAAATAGCGGACACATGGCTACCAGTCCCGTACTGCAATTCTCAAACAGTTTTTATTTGAATATAATTTTTTTGCATTAAACTTAATAATTTTGATACACTTGCAATTATAAAGCATGTAGACTTATACAGTATTACAATATTAATTTGTTTTTTTATAAATATCATTTAAAAATAGCATACATTTCAAGAACATTTTAGACCCACGAAGAAAACAGTTTTATATAAAAAACATATTCGTGACGTCACATCTATATTTTCAAACTTCGGGGAACCATAACTCGCTTATTAATAGGAATTTTTTCACCGGATTTTCACCAATAGTCTTAATTTTACTTATACTTTCTGGTGAAATTATAAAAAAAAATGGTGGAATCCCCTATTCTGAACGAGAACGAAGTGAAAGATTCCCAATTTTTTTCGGAAATATACTAAAGTATAATAATAATTTTTTTGAGTACTATCGTATGTCATTACTACCCTTTTCCCACAAGGCAGGGTACCCTTCAACATACTGAATAAATTTATCTGTGTCAAACATATTATTTATCATAGATATTTATTGACAATGACAAATACACACTTGATGTTCCGCATTCCTCTCAATTTTTATATTATGTTGTATAAATATCAACTGCGGCTGCGGTAAAAACCGGACAAATATGAACGCTCGCATTATCTCCAATGTGTAAGGCCCGGGCCACACTATGCGTTTTAGAGGGACCGGTAAAACCGCATCCGGTTTAACGGGATGGATCGTACAGCGTCCACATATATCCCGCTAAACAGGACGGTAGCAATGAAAACCCGATTCGGACACAGTCGGACCAACATCTGATAAGTGCAGAGCCCAAATAGTATACGTTGTCTATTAAAAAACAAAACTAGACCCTTGTGAACTCTCGCATTATCTCCAATGTGTTGTAGTTGTCATGCGGCAAATTGACCGTCCCGTCAAACCGCAACATGCTGCCGTAGTATCCGGCAACCGGACCGCAACCGCATAGGTGTGGACGCGTTCATTTAAAACAATAAGTTGTTGTCTTCCCGATCAACCGGTCCCGTTAAACCGGTCCCGCCAAAACGCATAGTGTGGCCCGAGCCTTATAGTTGTCATGCGGCAAATTGACCGTCCGGTCAAATCGCAACATGCTGCGGTAGTATCCGGCAACCGGACCGCAACCGCATCGGTGTGGACGCGTTCATTTAAAACAATAAGTTGTCTTCTCGGTAAACCGGTCCCGCCAAAACGCATAGTGTGGCCCGAGCCTAAGGAAGATATTGGTTTTTGTCAAAAAATTCGGTGGTGAGTTTTTGATGAATAAGCACGTTTCGTCAAATAAAATTTCCTGCATGAAAAATGTAGTTCACTTATATGTTATGTTGTTATTCAGTTCATAAATATGTAATTCACATGCAGGTCATTTTTATTTACAAATTCATTTTCCGAACCAGGAAGCGGAAAGATACAACCACAAGATGCGTTTTACAATAATTTCATTTCATTAAAATTACATGATTATCGTTAAATAATATCTCAGATGGCAATGACAATGTGAATACTGTATAACTTCCGAAATAGTATATTAAAGAACGTGTTTTATAACACATGTTTTTTTCGCACGCGTCCAAATTTAGAAAACGAGCGTTAGCGAGTTTTCTAGTAGACAAGTGCGAAAGGAAGTCTTATAAAATGAGTTCTTTATACTATTTTTTATTTTTTGCGCCTTCTACAATAATATTTACTTACTCAATTTGTGTTTATATTTGCAACCATTTGTACATTTTCATGTAAATAATCTTCCCTAAATAAAAAAATAATAATAAAATAATATCTCGGACACGAAAAGAGATATCGACCTATCGCAAGGGGTACACCTTAGATTTTTTGCGATTTTTGGACATTTTCAGACTTTTCCTTCTGGAGATTGTAATAGTTGTTCAAAAATTATGAAAATTGGTATGCTTATGTAATTTTGCTCGTAGAATCTAATGGTGATATCGCCAGCGGTGTATAATTGACCATTTTTGGGATATGACCCAAAAATGGGCATTTTTGAGCAAAGTTTTGAGACCGAATATCTCGGACAGGAAAAGAGATATCGACCTGTGGTTTTAAAATCTTAAATCTACACCCTTCAAACTACTTAAATACAAATTTTCAGAATTTTTAATTTTTTAAAAATTTCCACCTTTTTTTAAATCACTCCATCCTCATACCCAAAAATGGGTGTGCGGTACACCTTCAACGACCTCACCAGTTAATTTCTCGTACCAAAAAACATAAGTATACCAATTTTCATCAAAATATTCCAACGGATACATTAATTATTAAACATTCCTTAAAATTGTCAAAAACTGAAAAAATCGCAAGGTAGATTTTTTGCGATTTTTGGTCATTTTCAGACTTTTCCTTCTGGAGATTGTAATAGTTGTTCAAAAATTATGAAAATTGGTATGCTTATGTAATTTTGCTCGTAGAATCTAATGGTGATATCGCCAGCGGTGTATAACTGACCATTTTTGGGATATGTCTCAAAAATGGGCATTTTTGAGCCAAGTTTTGAGCCCGAATATCTCGGACACGAAAAGAGATATCGACCTGTGGTTTTAAAATCTTAAATCTACACCCTTCAAACTACTTAAATACAAATTTTCAGAATTTTTAATTTTTTAAAAATTTCCACCTTTTTTTAAATCACTCCATCCTCATACCCAAAAATGGGTGTGCGGTACACCTTCAACGACCTCACCAGTTAATTTCTCGTACCAAAAAACATAAGTATACCAATTTTCATCAAAATATTCCAACGGATACATTAATTATTAAACATTCCTTAAAATTGTCAAAAACTGAAAAAATCGCAAGGGGTACACCTTAGATTTTTTGCGATTTTTGGTCATTTTCAGACTTTTCCTTCTGGAGATTGTAATAGTTGTTCAAAAATTATGAAAATTGGTATGCTTATGTAATTTTGCTCGTAGAATCTAATGGTGATATCGCCAGCGGTGTATAACTGACCATTTTTGGGATATGTCTCAAAAATGGGCATTTTTGAGCCAAGTTTTGAGCCCGAATATCTCGGACACGAAAAGAGATATCGACCTGTGGTTTTAAAATCTTAAATCTACACCCTTCAAACTACTTAAATACAAATTTTCAGAATTTTTAATTTTTTAAAAATTTCCACCTTTTTGTAAATCACTCCATCCTCATACCCAAAAATGGGTGTGCGGTACACCTTCAACGACCTCACCAGTTAATTTCTCGTACCAAAAAACATAAGTATACCAATTTTCATCAAAATATTCCAACGGATACATTAATTATTAAACATTCCTTAAAATTGTCAAAAACTGAAAAAATCGCAAGGGGTACACCTTAGATTTTTTGCGATTTTTGGTCATTTTCAGACTTTTCCTTCTGGAGATTGTAATAGTTGTTCAAAAATTATGAAAATTGGTATGCTTATGTAATTTTGCTCGTAGAATCTAATGGTGATATCGCCAGCGGTGTATAACTGACCATTTTTGGGATATGACTCAAAAATGGGCATTTTTGAGCCAAATTTTGAGCCCGAATATCTCGGACACGAAAAGAGATATCGACCTGTGGTTTTAAAATCTTAAATCTACACCCTTCAAACTACTTAAATACAAATTTTCAGAATTTTTAATTTTTTAAAAATTTCCACCTTTTTTTAAATCACACCATCCTCATACCCAAAAATGGGTGTGCGGTACACCTTCAACGACCTCACCAGTACCAAAAAACATAAGTATACTAATTTTCATCAAAATATTCTAACGGATACATTAATTATTAAACATTCCTTAAAATTGTCCCTAAATAAAAAATAGTTATTAATGCCATATGGCTGATATATAGCAAATAACAGATGAGGTTTAATGTTGTAAAATCGAGGCGATAGCCAAGATTTTATAATCAACCGTGTCTCTTATTTGTATATCAGCCGTGTGACGTTCAGTATTTTTCATAATAACAAAATATCTTCTTAAAATTCTATTTTCTATGGCATATTGACAGGTGACAGCTCTTCATGACAATTTCATGATGCTGAGATTTTTTTTAGGAACACATGATTTTTAATAATTGTACTGTTATAAAAAATAACGGCCGTGGCTGTTTTGATGCATATATCGGTTGAGCATACAGTACTGTAAAAGCACATTTAACAGTATGGTATTATGAAAAATAATAATTTCGACATTATATTATTAAAATGAATTGTCAATTAACTAAAAATAAATTAGGTAAAAATGGGTTAAAGAAACGTCACAATTGCGTATTGTAATGACTTCATTATGAACGCAAAATATAAAAATACTATTTTTTATCAAATAGAACACATTTACTAATCTTCAACTACAACATTTTTTTTCTTTAGAAAACCTCTTCTTCTTGTAGAATGCACACAATCGATTTTAGGTTATTTTCTTGTGCATCCGACTGGAAAATAGATATTGTTCAGTGTTCAGACAATTTTTTAATATGAAAGTGACATTTTACGAGATTATAGTCCATTTTTTAAACAAGACAAATAAATTTGAAATTTATATAGTAACATCTATTCTTATGATTGACTAGTATTCAACTTTGTTTACGCCCAAACACTTTAGCCGTCAAATAAATATGAACTGATGTTTTCTACACTGTTGCCTATTCACTGGCCATGTTGAACATTCTAACTTATCAGGAAGCTGCAAGACCGCAGGGCAAATGACAGGGCAGGGGCGAAATTAGTTTTAGGGCGACATTTTTTGAGACTATTTTTTGCAAAATAAATTAATAATCAAATTATAAGTTTATTGACTCGTCCAGTGTGTATACTCTTTTCCATTTAAGCCATTCAGTAGATGGAGCTGGCAACAGCGCAAACTTGAAGTAGCCGAAATTACATTGGGTAAACTTGTCTCTTGTCTCCATTTTCAGCCAATCAGAGAGGTCAAAACTATTCCCTATGCTCTGCAGTACTGAATGGCTTAAATGGAACAAGGTATAGTTTTAATCATGATGCTGAGAATTCCAGTTGCAATGCAACAAACATATTAATTAAATCATATTTATATTTTTTACGTTATACTAAGAAAGAAGAAAGGTTAAATTCGTTGGCGATTATATCAATTAAAAACATTGTCATATCAAATACTGAAGAAGTAATTGTTGTTCAGGAAATCTACTGAAAAATACTCCCAACATAAAAAAAAATTGCAACAAAAGCTTTTATACGGAATCCTGTACAGAAAAATACATTGATGCCCCTGGCCAATTTGGAAAAAGGCGACATATTTTGGTTTTTGACATTTTTCTTTTTCTTTCCCTATACATATATGATGTGTATTTAAAATAAATAAGTCAACACTTTGCCTTCAGTACATCTTTATTTTTCGACTACTACAGCCCGACTGAATTCAAACTCGCAAAAACCTTTTAATTACCAAATATACTATAATTACAATAATTGAAACATGATGTCGTTAGCAGTATAATAAATACAAAATATAAAACAAGAATAAATAATAATATAAACAATAGGTGGCAGCAGTAGTACTTTAGACATAAATAATATCATACCTATTAATATACAGGGTTAGTCACGGAAGAGTTATTTTGAAAGCCCGTTTGTTTGCAACCCAAAATACTAATGACGATCCTCCTTGGTCATAACAGACCATATTTATTTGTTTAATATCAAAATGACAAAACCATCACTAGACAGGCAAAGCAGTCGTGAATTAAATACATATTCTATTTTTTTAAGAGAGGAAGCTAGACGCTGTTGTAAATTGTATTTCGGGTTGCACACAGACGGACTTTGAAAGGAACTCTCCCGTGACTAGTTCTGTATTTGGTATTAGACAAAAATAAAGCGACTCTGCAGAACCCAAAAGAAAAAATTCTCAGTATTTTAATTATCCAAAATATTTTCAAAACAATTTCGTTCAGATTAAGATTCTGTGATTGTTTGCGAGTTATGGACACAAATCGCCTCTTTTCTAATTTTTGTACCTATATATAATACATATAAACAAAATTGTAATAAATGAGGGGCGCAATTTGCAATTTTCGTATGGGGTGCTCAAAAGTCTCGGATCGGCACTGTGACAGGGTGTGGAGAAAGAAAACTATTTCTGCAAAAAAACAAAGTTATTTGAATACCTTAGGATCTAAAATATATTTTTTTATTACGAATATGGGATTTATTCTACGAGGAGATAGCCGAAGAGAATATACTATATGAGTAATACTTTAGTGAGTATGTAAAGTTAAATTTTGACATAGAGTCTGTAAAGTTTTACTTTAGCTACTATTTTGGATAACTTCGCGGAATATCGTGTAATTTAATATCGATTTGGGGAAAAAAACATTTTTTCCGGTCTTGAATAGCAGTCATTACTTTAAAATTATTTAATAGCGATTGTTCTGACCACAAAATACCAACAAAAACATGTAACCACAAAAGTTTTCACTGTACACAAAGTGACAATAATTATGTGTCATGCATGGAAAAACATATGGTGTTAAACCTTGACGTAAATAAAAATTGTAATACAAATATTAATTTAGAAGTTTTATCACATTTTCTGGAAATTACCGTCTCCTGACGGAAAAATTTAAATTACAGAGAAGTATCTACATTATTCTGAACACATTCTTTGCGATGTTCCTTTCCCAAGCTTTCTATTTACAAAATCGTGCCTCTTGGTACTGGCATTTACTTTTTTGACTCTTAATACGTAGAAAATGAGATTATTCTTTTCTCTAATAGTAGTAAAGTCTGTTATGGTAACATTGAATAGAACGAGAAAGTTGTATACCAGAAAATGATGTAAAAAATCTGATGTGGCCAACACAACCTCTCGCCAGATATTTTACCTGGTTGTACGCATAAAACGAAAAATATTTTTAAATACAAATACATATATTCATGTCTCACTACAAAATAATTCTCACATATATTTGCAAAATCTATGGGATATTTTAATATAAATTATGTACAATATCCTGACATTTGCTTTTTCTACTTTCCTTTTCTTTTTCTTTATATTCGTCATTTTTTCGCAAATTCCTTTTATATTCTATTTTACGTATATTCTTTTGCGTTGTTAACTTTTTTTTATTTTCATGATAATCATAATGGTGTACAAATATTTCTGACCGTGGCATACAAATATTTTTGACAGTGATATTTATGTGTCAATTACAAACATTTGAATTTCTTGCCTTGAAGTAGTTTGATCTGAGATTTATTACATCAAATTATTTTATATGTATTTCTTTATCTCTAAATCTATAGAAGATATAATAACGAATTTATATTTATCGAATACAGAATTTAACGTTCTTTAATATAAGTATTTACATAAATTTTCGATAAATAATATTTAGATGATTTTTTTCTTGTAACTACTACTTCCGGTTGTCCAATTGTTACCAAAACTTAATCAACTCTTCCCATTATTGTTAGATTGAGGAATCCGTAGTTAAAAATGTCTTAAGTCTTATAGTATTTGAGAAATCGTGGATCCAACATCCACACACATACAGACATCATCGTAAAAATGTTATAATCGGATTCTAGGGACCTTAAAACGTGCATATTCACTAAAATCTGGATATGCGATTTTTAGCATGAATTCAATACCTCTCTTAGCGAGAGGTAAAAAGTGATTATGTTTGGAAAATAATGACTAAAAATATACGTATGTATGTATATTGTGTGTTAGTCTATTATGAATTTTACATATATTGACGGATACAGCATATAATCGTGTGAAACATTAATGTAATAATATAAAATTAAAATATCTCTGTCATATGTCAAGTAACGTAACTATATTTAACATTATAATGGATGTTCGTTGATACAATTTCCTATCTGATTATAAATCGTTCAATCACCTTCAAAAACACCTTTCATGCCAACAAAAGACTTAAAATACTCACTCTGTATTCACGTGAATGAGAATCATGTTAAAAATACATCAATAACGCTAAGCCATAATAAATCTCGTTAAGCAATTTCAGATTTTAAAACTGCAATCCGATGTTATTTCGTTTTTGAGATATATACCCATTGCTGGGTTATAACCCAAAAATATTGTCATGAAAAAGAACCCCCGACTCATGTGTCGTAGAAGCACATACATTACGTCATTCACAGCCAATAGAAAAACAGTTTTCCATCACTTACATTTATTTTTGTTATTAAGGGTCGGTATTTCCTTCTTCATATAAAGTGCTGGATAACATCTGTCGGATAAATGAACAATATCGCATCAAAAAATGGCATTCAATATAATTTACTTCATTTATGCTCTTTATCGATGCGATATTTTATCATTTATCTGACGGATAATTATCGTGAACTTTATACGGAGTTGGAAATACCGGCCCTTAGATAAATAAACGTAGGCGATAGTTTGTCACATGTTGGTATTTAAATTAAGAGCATTTATTTTAAATGTATAAACTATTTCTGAGCTCTTTATATCATTACATATTTATATCTTTATATTTAAATATTAATTGTATTACGTTGTTACCAATCACTTTGTATGAGCAATTTGCTTTAACAAATAAACATTATTATTATTAGTTTGTCACATGTTAATAACAAACTTCTAATTTGACATTTGACGCTGACATTTTCCATTATAAATGAGTAATAATGGCTAATACAGAATATACTCAAGCTAACTCGGGCAGTATATCGAAAATCGAAAGCTGGATGATGGCTGAATTTATATCAGAAAACAACTCTTTTACTGTTGCCGAAATAAAGTGTGTGTAAGTGTTAAGGTAAAATAAAATGTAAAAATCCAGCCATCAGCTCTTCGACCTATTGCTTCCAGCCACAATTTTCTTTTCTTCGCATCTTTTGGCATATGTATAAATTCAATAGTAGGTTTGTTTTGCAAGAAGGCACAATACGATACTGTAAATTACTCATTTTATATTGAATTTTGTATTATCTAGCACGAACCAAACTCAAAAATTTGACACTTGTTTGACATAACACTTGTAACAAAACACAAAGAATTGACACTATAAGGGACCAATTGGAGCCGATGAAGATGTAGTTGTTCTGTTTCAGATCACGTGACTTTTTCAAAATTTCCAAATTTCAAAAATTAATTGTAATTGAAGCTATTTAAATAATGACATCTTTTTAAATTTTTAGAAGGCATATAAAAATTCTTGCAACAGCCCTTTCGCTCGTCGTGCAAACTTTCATGCTCGCCACACAAAATATCGCTTTTACTCCTAATATGTATAATATACTATTTTCATAATTATTATGGGTATTATACTTCTGCACCCCAAATTCTGCCATTGGAATTGGGACGCGTATAAATTTCAAATACCGCCATTTAACGGCACTAACTTTTTAGTTCAAAGAGTAAATGTAGTGGTCACTCAAATTTGTGAAAAGGCCTATATCCAACTATACGTGCAGATCGTGTAGGTTTACTCATGTTTACGTTAGTATAGTACGACTAGCGAATGAAAGTTGACATTTAGATTATTTAATAGATGTGGTTTCTTTTGAAAATATTTCCCTATATTTGATTTGAAAGAAAACTGATCCTTATGTATTCCGTTACAGAAGTTTAGAATTGCACTCAATACCAGGAGGCATTTAAAATGACCTTAGCAACAGGATTCAGGGATGTATTTAAAAAATTTAATACCGCAAATTCTAGTTCGTTCGTCTCAGGTGTAAGCAACCCTCGAGTCGGAATTACTGTTAGAGGAAATTAAAAATAATCCTATTTCATAGAATTGCCAGACTAAATAATTTAAAGATCAAAATATTTTGTTATAATCAACGCATGTTTAAAATATTTTAAACGCACCCCTGTTTTGATATTCAGTTACCCTAGTCGGCCATCTATTTTCAGCCAGACATAGTAATGTATTTCTGTGTTTTTCTGGTCCAGTATTTAAATGGGTTCATGCAAAAATTTAATATCTGAATATTTCGTATAATTCTATTCTTCTCTAGGGTATCAAAAGAAACCACATCTATAAAATATCTGGTGCGTGTCTTGATGCATTTGGCGTTGAGTTTAGACGAATATCTAGTATTTACCTAGTTGTTGTACTTCATTAAAAATATTGGTTAAAGTAAGGAGTGGTTGTGTAGAAGAATTGAATAAAAGGTGAAATGAAGCGAATAATTGTATAGGTGCGTACAATTGTGTTTGTTTGGTTTGATTTGTTAGGTTATGTATGTAATAACAACAACTTATTGGTAAATTGTGAGTTTATTGATGGTAGATAATGTTTATTACATATTTTATTACCATTGCTAACAGTATTATATATGGCCATGATAGTATGTACATAATTATCTTTAAAACATATTACTGTTTTTCCGGAAATTTATTTTGCGTTGATTGATTTCTGTAGTTTCTTGAATCCGTTATTTGGAAATAATCTATAATGGGATGTTGACGTAACTTCCTCGCTGCAAGCAAGGTGAAGGCTTTACGTAGGTAATAGTAGGTTTACATCCTTCTGCAGTTTTGCATAATGCTCTTCTAACTTCTAATCGCGGAAGACGTAATGAATGACTTCTCTGCGCATAAATAGAGCCGTAAGTTCTGTAATTCAAATTGCGCAATCGTCAAAAACATTCTAAGAAAATTACCATCGATTTTATACAAGAGATAGTGTCAAAAAGTACGCGGAGTCGTTGTCTAGCATTAAAGCCAAGCAGGTGATTGTTGGAGAGAAATTTCGTTTTCTTGGGTTACGCTGAAAATTGTTAGTTATTATAAGACCGTTGCATTTTTAAAGAAAAAATCTTTATTGTTTTTCAAAATATCCATTCAGACTACACTTGTGCATTCTTTAAAGCCACTTTTTAAAACATTCGGAACATTCATTTTCTGAAAGGTTCAAAAATTCTTTGAAATTCTGTAACTGCTGCATCTGCACTGGAAAATCTTTTACCTCGCATTATTTTTTTGGGCTATACAGAAAATGAGTTACCAATTGAACTCCCGAATCTTTAAAAAAATCCAATGTTCTGGTAGCAGTATGAGAGGATGCGTTGTCATGATGGACTAAGATGTTACGCAAACCGGTCCTTTTTGGCGACCTGTTTGTAATTTTGGAAACAACTGTTGTAAACCCACTTCGCAGTACCATTCAGAATTAACAGTTCTGCGATCTTCAAGTGGAATAACAGCAACAGGGCCACTTCTTATTGACGCTTCTGCCACGAATTACTTTTGTGGGCAACTCTTCATCTTCGAATACCCAAACACTAGACTGCTGTTTAGTTTCAGGGTCGTAACTCTATACCCAAGATTCGTCACCTGTTACAATGTATGCCACTTGCTTGGAAGCTTGTCCATCAAATGTTTGCAACATAAATTTACACCAGTCTACTCGATCCTGTTTTTGATTTTCTGAGAGTAAATGCGGTATCTAACGGCTTGCTAGCTTTCTTACCCCAAGATGTTTATGCAAAATGGTATTTACCGCCGAGGATCCAATCTTCACTTCCTCCTGAATCTACCTATAAGTAATATTTTGATTGGACTGAATCAAGCTTGCCACACGATCAACATTTTCTGAACAGGCAGCATCCGCAGGTCTTCCAGGTCTTGCTTCGTCTTCTAGCAGCTCTCGCCCTTGTCAAAATTCGCGGAACCAATGACTAACAGCGGATAATGAAGGGGCAGCATCGCCAAAAGCTGCTATCAAATTATCATGGCTTTGCTGCTATCCTAACTATCTTTTATAGTCATAGAAAATCATAGCTCTAAAGGCAGTTCGCGGAATGCTCATTTTAACTGAATTAAAAATGCAAAACTATTTTACTTACAAAATTAACTACGGTTCACAAGGAAATCGGAACGTTTGACAATTGTGGGCAACGAATGTCAACTAATGCGACATTCAATTTTTGCAATTGTTTCTAGCCAATGGGCTACTTGCGTGTCATTTTTTTATTTAATATTTTTGAAGAGGATAAAAACTTGTTACCCATATTTTTTCTTTTGGCAAAATTTTCATTAATTGGCCAGAAAAAAATTAATGAAATTTTAATATTTAAATGTCATGCAAGACGTAGAATTACGCCGAACCAATGAATGGCCGTAAAGCAATAACATCGGTACGTCCAATAGCAACGGAATATGCGGGTAATTTAAACATGACAGATCATCTGTTTGACGTTTGAATAATAGTTTGGAGATTAATATTTTCGTTTGTCATTTTAATCTTGTACGAGTATAAGCTAAGTTAAAATCCTTCAAAATCCTGCTTAACAAATCGAAATACTCGTACGTAATAAAAGTAACAGAAACCACGCAAATTGTAAATAATAAAGAAAAGAGACAGTGACAGAAAAATGAATTAATGTTAATATCAAATTAAAACTCGCACTCGCTCGCCATCTACAGGTTACATTCTTAAATATGCATCCCTTTCTCCAGTTCAAAATAATGACGTCAAAGAAAATCGTCTTTCTTAATTTATTAAAAAACATTTTTTTTAAAATAAAAATCATATTTTCACATACGTTTTCAACTTTACTTTAGGTATTTAGTGATAGATATCAGATTTTTAGTACCACGCAAGTAGCCTATTGAGCTTCCATGGCCTGCTACTATTAACAGAG
Source organism: Harpalus rubripes (assembly GCA_963082715.1). Classification (NCBI taxonomy): domain Eukaryota; kingdom Metazoa; phylum Arthropoda; class Insecta; order Coleoptera; family Carabidae; genus Harpalus; species Harpalus rubripes. Next base: position 2,950,174 of record OY720456.1, on the reverse strand, counting down.
CATCCCTCGTACTAGGAAAGTGTCGATCCGTCCGGCACACATTTTGACGATACGTCTTAGAACAACAAACAAAAACTTTGGGAACATCTTGTCATTCATACACAATGATAAAAAGTAAACAGTTGATTTTAAACGTAGGAAAGAAATCAATGAAGGAGATCCTCGTAGTGGCAGACATAAACCTGCAATTGTTACCAGAGAAGAAAAAAAAAACATCAGTTTGATTCACGATTGTCATGGCAGATCCACAAATGACGGTTCGAGAAATGGCAGGGCCTGTATGCATTTTCTATGAATGGATTCAAAATACTTTGACCAATTATCGAAATTGACATTACCGAAATTTTACATATTATTTTTGGAAATAATATCTGTCAGGTTGCGTGAACATACCGCCGTATATATGAGTGATTTGAATCTCTGATATGAAGTGAATTCCATCGCATTATCGTGCATATTTCCATTTGAGGGAGCGCTCAAAACTCAAATCGAAATCGGCGAGTAACAGAAGTTAGTAATCCGTTGATCATATTCCGTTCATGAATAATTTTACCGGCGATCAGTTGCTTTCACGTCAGCCTGATCTGTTATATAAGCCCAGGGCTGCAAACATCGTCACGTATTGAATCCGATTCGATTTAAAAGTAACTATTTTTGGACGAAATAATCCAATTTCAAATTCTGAAATGGATTTCTGATTCTGTAGATATTAAAAAGAGGAAAAATAATGTGTATTTATATGAGTATTCTCCCACGTGTTCTGCAATGTAAGTTTTACAGTGCGCATATTTTCACGTCATTTGGCCCACAGTTTTTTAAAGATTTTAGTTAATATTCAAGGTAAATAAAAATTAGATTTAGGGTTTATACTTTTTTTTTCAATTTATACTTTAGATTTAAAGACTTTGGCCGCATAGTATGTAATGACTCCATTCACACTTCAGAATTTGGTGTCTCTGAAGGTACATTCACAAATGAAAATTAGGTTTAGATTTATGTTTTATATTTTAGATTTAAAGACCTTGGCCGCATATTATGTTATGACTCCATTCACACTTCAGAATTTAGTGTCTCTAAATCCAAATCATAAAGCTAAACATTGCAAGATCCAAACTTTAGGTTTATGATTTAGTTTGACGTCACAAACTTCACCAATGAGAACGAGTCTAAAACGATATAGAAATTTACATCCATCTTTATTTAGTATTCACTTGGTAGATTCGGCCCTTTAACCAAATGCGAGAAGGAAAAAAAGACTGGCAAAACTTAATTGCTGAAATATAACCAATAATGCCAAGCGAATGACAGTTTCACGGCGCACGGGTATCTATTAAATATTGCTCTACCGATATTTTAATCTTGTTTTTGAAGCATGTACATAGATGTCAGTACAATCAAAACTAAATTAGATTTAAATTAAACTTGCATTTATGAATGACTTACTTAAATCTGAACAAAAACCATAAACCTAATTTTCATTTATGAATGCACCTTGTAGGTGTATTCACAAATAAAAATTAGTTTTAGATTTATCGTTTATACTTTAGATTTAAAGACTGGCCGCATATTATGTAATGACTCCATTCACACTTCAGAATTTAGGGTCTCTAAATCCAAATCATAAACATTGCAAGGTCCAAAATTTAGGTTTATGGTTTAGTTTGACGTCACAAACTTCACCAATGAGAACGAGTCTGAAATGATATAGATATATACACCCATCTTTATTTAGTATCCACTTGCTGGATTTGGCTATTTAAACAAATGCGAGAAGCACATGGTGTCATAACTTAATTGCTGAAATATAAGCAAAACAAGATTAAAATATCGGTACAGCAGTACTTAACAAAACACCTGTGTGCCGTGAAACTGTCATTCGCTTGGCTTTATTGGTTATATTTCAGAAATTAAGTTATGACAGAATCCATGTTCTTCTCTTATTTGTTTAAAAAGCCGAATCCACCAAGTGGATGCAAAATAAAGATGGGTGTATATATCTATATCATTTCAGACTCGTTCTCATTGGTGAAGTTTGTGAAGTCAAACCAAATCATAAACCTAAAGTTTGGACCTTACAATGTTTATGATTTGGATTTAGAGACCCTAAATTCTGAAGTGTTAATGGAGTCATAACATAATATGCGGCCAAAGTCTATAAATCTAAAGTATAAACCATAAATCTAAACCTAATTTTCATTTATGAATGCACATTAAATGCACGTTTACTTAAACCTAAATATAAACTATAAACCTAAATTTCATTTGTGAATGCACCTTTAAAGTAGCCAAAATAATTTTGTAGAATTTTGTAACCATTTTGTTTTTTGGGCTCATATATACTGAACAATATGAATTATTTTTAAATTATTATCAACTAACATACATATTTGTTCTTTAGCGGTTAGTTTTGTGGTCTTCTCTAAATTTTGTAGTCAAGGATTTAAAATTTCAATGCTTCACTTATATGTATAAAACAGATAATACGTAATGATAAAACTATATTTATATTCTGCTGTGTAATAATGACGTATAGTCCTCCATTTGAGTACTCGAATGTCTTTCATTCTTGAATCCATTAGAGTACTCAATACCATAATAAGTTATGGTAACGAGGTACTTGTTCACAACAAATCGAAAACAGCATATCTAATTTTTCGGTTTTTTTTACTCAATCCCAAATACTTTATTTTAATTTTTCATTGATTTACGCCATCAAATAAAATTTTGTATATAATACGGATCGTAACTAATCTTATAGCAAACGTCGTGTTATCAAACTCCGATTTTTTTGCTAAAGGATATCTAGATTATTATACATTACAGGTTTTTATGCATTAGCATTTTTAAGTAGTCTATTTCTGAGTGACCTTGTGTGATATAACCAAGAATAAAGTCTCGACTTCTCCGAGAATGAGAATACTTTCAAAAGATATCTGTTTATCGTGTTCTTATATTCATTGGCCTATTTCTCAAGAACATTGTTAATTATGATATTAAATTCATTCTTCTACTACTTCTTTTGTATGGCATAATTCAGAGTATAGATACAGTTTACACTATAGACGTATTAAATATGAAAGTTTTAGCCGTCTTGAATTTTCAACAAATTATAAAATCTACATAAATGATGAGCAATTTCTATCAAGTTCTTTCGACTATTTTAAATGTAGATATAAAACTATGGGCCAAATATCGGGTGATATTAGTTCGACTGACATTTAAAGGGTCATCTTCTAACCGAGATTCATCTTCCGCGTTTGAAGTCTGGTAACTTACTTCAATATTTTCTTTCTCTGATAAATTACGTGAAATTCTGTAAACAAGATACCTGCTGTGTTTCATAACCTGACAAGCAAAAATAAACGAAGTTTATTTTCACTTTTATTCGCGCATGATAACTCGCTTGTAGTAAATGCCTTGAACCAATAAACAAAACAAGGGAATGAGGGTAATGGAGATTGGCAGTTCTGAAAGATGAATACATCATTTTTACATCCTTCATCTCCAGAAAATAGAATTATGTTAATATTTATATATGGACGGCGTACAAGCCAAAGATAATAAATAAGATTTCTCTTAAGGTTGAGAGTCTATAAAATGTAAATATGTTTTTTTTTTATAACTTTTCCTAATTTGATTATAAGATGAGATTACCATACATCTTTGGTAATTTTTTTTTATGAAATTACAATATTACATTAATATTTGGTACTTTATACATTGGCTATATCATTAATGAACTAGATATATTAATTTTTTATTTTGATTTCAGGTATGTTTCTTCCACTTTGATGCCACTATTTTTGGAAAGTTGTAAGTACAAACAATACTTTATATATTTATTGTTGCAATGAGCCCGTCCAATTTTTTATATGTTACGAAGAATTTAAAAATATAAATTCTGTATTTTTTTGTTTTCTTGAAATTACGCTTAATAACGCCTAAAATAATTATTAAAGTTTTGGCGCGAAAGTTCTGACGTTAGCGTCACGCCGTCATAAGTAGAGAGAACCGACATACGTTTCATTAATATGGCAATATATAATAAATGTTGCATGAATAAAAATACGTATCCATTGCAAACTGTAATCAAAAATCTTTAGAGCTAATGGTAATAAAGTAAGCCAGGTAGTTATTATATCATTTCAGAATATATATTTGTTTGATTTACTTACATGAATAGGTGTAGGATTAGTGTTAAATGTTAATTTATGTAGAACTTCGATAGTACATAAACATAAATAAAAATCAGGTAAGTAAAATTAATAATTTTAGCTCGTTTTCATAATCAAGTTAATTATTCGCTTTAATTATTGTGACTTTAATACTTTCTTTAATATAATATTGTATTTTCATACTCACTTAGTGCCATTATTATAATTAAAATAGTATGTAAACTATTTTCTATTTTTCTAATAGTTCATAATAAAAAGTAATCCAACATTTACATTACTATTTACTAAATGATTACAACAATGACAAGTTTTGAGGTTACAATAATTAAAACACAAATTACAATATAAATTTATTTAATAAGTAAATTTTCATTTGATCTTATAAAAAATTACTCGAGTATATTAAATATGTGTTTGTTAGAGTATGTGTAAAACCAATCGCGAATTTATGAGCAAAATATGCATGGTCCACTGTATAGTTATATTTTCATGGGGTAACTGGACGACTGTAATGACGCTGACGTCACAACATGGCGATCATTTTACGCTAAAAACTTTATTTACATTATTATAGGCATAAAAATACAAAATATATAGCAATTTTTATTTCGTTTTCATTTATTTATATTCAAAATTCATATGCGACATGTAATTTTTAAAAAATCTTCCAAAGTATCACTTATTACAATAGACATACAAGTACAATTTGTACATAGGGCATCTAGCGGCACTGCTTAAGTAATAGTTGCTATGGTAACGGCAGTACAAACAACCCTGAATGAGCTCCTAGCAAAAACAACTTTAATTCATTTTTTAAAAAATTTGAAATAGGTAATCCAAGAAACATAACTTTGTAGTTTCCTTACTTTTATAGATTTCTGTAACTTAATTTAATTCAGGGTTATATTTAAATATTAGAAAATGATTTACTGGGTCTTAAGAAATAGAAAAATAAACATTGATGAACAATCGCTCAAACTGTAAATAATAACTTGTGACCAAAATACTTTTAGCAATAAACAGTTTTACCAAATTGTTTGGCATCCTTAAAAGTACCAAGGATATTAATATAAACACTGGATTGCTAACTTGTATGTTGTGCACATAGTCAACTGTGAGGCAAGCAACTAGAAGGCAGCCATTTGCAGAAAAGGAAAAATACGCGCCAAATTTAAAATTACATATAGAAACAAATTATAAATGGAACGAATTAACAGATTTTTTTATATTTATTGCGTATATTTTAAAGATTATAGTTATTATTTTAATAATATAATATACATTTATTACATACATAGCAAATTCACAATAAAATAGGACTATGAATTTAAAAATAATATTTTTTTATTAAATAGATCCCTTTTGCATATGTGGTGGAAAATTTGGAAATACAAAAGATATGAGTCTGGTTTTAATCTTCTTATATATGTTCCAGGCCTTTTCAAATAATCATTTTTAAGAAAATGATCACTGCAAATTTTGAAATCTTTTCTTTTTATGGCATCTATCCACAATAAAGGTAATCTGTAAAATATTTAAAACAATAGCATGAATAAATATGTATACATATATATGAACAATAATACTTACTTGAAAAATTGTCGAGAGTTATCCTTGCTATGTCTATTTGTGCACCCAAAAGCACTACAAGAAGACGGCATATTATATTGCCTTTTACTATGGAAATATCTCTAAAGTATTTGTTCACTAAGAACAGAACACAAACACCACTTTATTCAAGAAAACTACCATACAATGCAATAATAGACCAAAGAACGTTTGACGTTTTGCCTTTTCTGCAAATGGCGCCGTACTCTCACCGCTTGCCTCTCTTGTTAAACGTATGTCAGCTATCCAGTATTTTATTAGAACATCCTTAGAAAGTACATATCGCCAGAGCCGAATCTAGTCACAGGCAAACCTAGATAGTTGCCTAGGGGCGTCAGTTAAATTGGGACGTTCTTCAATAATTGGAACAGTATACAGTTCATTATAGAAAATTGCGGATAATCTTAATAAACCTTCGCTTGAAATATGAAAATGATTGCTATTCAAATTTATTAATTTTATGTAATCAGTAAATAATAAAATTGTCAAAAACAATATTGAAAATTATTTATGTATTAGCACAGATCACAAATATACTATTAATTTGTGCTCTGTGGTATTAGGTTAAATGCGGTTATGAAAAAAATACTCGATTTTAATGTGTAACAGAATGTAGCCAACTATGTTTAGAAAATCAGCAAAAATTGTTTCTGGTAAAAATGACCGAAATTGTGTTTGCACATTATTGGTACAGAATGTCAAGCTTATTAATAATATAATTAATTAATAAAATATACATTTTATGGATAAATTTATAAAATTATCTATAATTTAAATCCCGGAATCTGCGCTTTAAACACAACTACTTGATTAGATAGTTAATATCTCAAATGTATGTAACTGACAGATAAATGCCATTGTCAAAGAACTAATCATTTCAAATTAATAATAGTAACGTTTTAAAAAGAAAATAGTAAATTGAACCATAGTTATATGGAATGGATTTTAATACAGTTTCTAGTATAACTAAATATGTAAGTATGTATATTTAAATTAAAGAAAATTAAATAGCGGGAGTTGTTGTGTTGGCCACATCAGATTTTTATATTATATTACCATAGAAGAATTTTTTTGTTAACTCTCTAGGTACCTAAAATAATTTAAAAAACAATTGATTTTTCGACAAAAAATGTATTATTTTATAAAATTTGATTTAAATAAATGATTTTTTTAAAATAAATCAGTTGATGTAAATCATCATTTTAATCAGGCCAAACCTGCTTTACACATCGGAATATAAAAAAAATATTTTCTCCTTATTATGTTTTAAAAGTAATGTCGTTTTTGCAGTAACTCAAATAAATTAAGCGGAAGTGTCACATAAATTTAAAATATTACCATTATAAATCTATTATTTTTGCGATAAAAATAGTATTACAGTGTAAATATGTTTATTTGTTAAGATACATACACAGAATTATTTAAATACACGAAACAAAAACAGCCACTTTATAAAATAATAGGATTTAACCACGAAAATAGGCGCCATGAGAACGCAATGAATCCAATTATTTTTTATTAAACATAAAGAAATAAAAATTCTAAGAGTCTGTTTTTACTATACATTAACTTTTTAAATTAAGTAGTTTCTTTCCCGAACAATGTTTAGCGCTTAACTATTTTGTAAAAACTTTGTTAACTTTAGTAAAATTTCTACAATAGAAGTTGTTTCGTTTTATATTCTTTTTAAATTACATCTTGTTTTGTAGTAAACTCTTTGAAGCTTGCCAAGGTTTTTGAATGAATTTAAACTTTTTTATTGTTTTTGTTTGTTTTCTTTCATCGTGGCATTATTTTTGTTTATCTACAGTTTCTTGCTTGTTAGTTTCTCACTTAGATTCTATTTGAGTTTTCAGTTTATTTGACAATTTACAACTTTTAAAGTTTGTATATTTTTTTCTACGTATCCAATTTGCATTCCATTTCATCCGATTACGCTTTCAATTCTGTTTATCTGTTTTTTGGATGATTTTCTACTTCTTGAGTTGCTAGTTATAATTCGGAGGTATTTTTAACGCCAGGTTTTTTTATTATTCAGAATAACATCAATTTTTTCTCAAGATCAAATTTCCATGTTATCATCCATCTCTGTATGCCTTCTCGGCTCCAATTGAATCTGGGGGCGAAAATAAAGCTCCGTTCACATTTAGCGCTTTTTGTTACATTCTACTTTTTACCTTCCGTCACCTTTAGGTAAGGAAGGTATTGTCTTTGTACAAAAAATTCGGTGGTGAGTTTTTAGAGAATAAACACGATTTAGGGTTCCTAGAATGAGATTTCACTATTTTTACGATGATGTCTGTATGAGTGTGTCGATAACTCCAACACTATAATTCTAAAAATTATAATTCTTTCATATTCCTCTAAGTTACAGCCATATGAAGAGCTGATTAGATTTTGGTTATAATTGGTCGACCGGAAGTACCCTAATTTGAAGATTTTAACAGGTTTTCTTGAAAAAACGCTGTTAAATATAATTTTTTCACATTGAAACTTATTGTAAATATTAAAGAATGTTTTATTCTCTTTACGATTTAATTACCTTCCGTCAGTTCTATGTATTTTGTACAAATTGCATACAGATTGTTCCTTGCAAAAGATTCTATTTCTTTTCGTACATAGAACTGGCGGAAGGTAATGTGCTAGCAACATCAGATTTTTTTATTATGAAGTACGATATTAACATTTTACATGTTTCGTATATTACTTGTGGTACACAACCTTTAAGCAGAAATCAATATTAATATTGTCTCTTTGAAAGTATTCCCTATTAGATATAATGCTCTTATGCCAATGTTGTTTCCATGTACACTTATGGAATGCGTTTTGTGGTATAGTCTTCAGATCTTTTAGCGATTTTGTTTTTATCTCCTTTATAATAATAATAATAATAATAATAATATTAATAATAATAATAATAAATTTATTGCCCAACAGTTTACAAGAAAACCAATTACAGGACAAAGAACAAATATAAATAAATAAATATATAAATATGAATATAGAGCCATCCATGAACAATACGATTAAATACAAAACTGAATATATATAGCAAAATTTATAATAGAATACATTCTTTCGGCAGTGTTACACGTGAAAAATGTCTTCATAGTATACTTCAGCATTACGGCACATGATATGTACTGGTGAGCGCTGAAGAATATTCGTACGGGTTTTGGCCAGGTAGAATGTCCTCGAATATCTGGAAGCAAACCTAGGAATCTGGAAGGGGATGCAGGAAAGTAAATATGGTGCATCAATTTTATTGTGTATTAGCATCCACAAAAACCTAGAACTGGATGCTTCTCTTCTGTCCAATAAAGATGGTATACAATGACGTTCAATTAAGCTATTTTGATCAACTCCTTTTTCCGGATACACACCATCTAGCTTGAATGACATAAATTTTAAAAATTTTCGATGTACACGATCAAGAGCCATTGACTGATAGGCATAAAAAGGATACCAAATTAAACTAGCGTAATCAAATTTACTCATTACGAAAGCAAAGTAGAGTGGTTTGAGTACCGAAGGATTATTAAACATTTTTGCTAAGCGCATTAAAAAGCCAAGAGTTCTGTATGCAAAACATTGTCCTTCTAATGTACTCCTTGTCTTCAGAAAAATAAAAAGTCACAAATACAATATTACGTTTTAAATCACAATCCCAAAATTGCGAATTTACATTGGTTGTTTTTGCCACATATATATTAGGAGTAATAACGGACATTTCTTAAAGAATTACATCATTTAAACATTATATTTGAGCCTATACCTATATTTACATTTATAGAAAATTTATAGGTAATTTTTTAGTCGCCTGGTGGCAGCACCATTCTCGTTTAATAATTTTTATATAATAAAATTGAATAAAATTAAATATCAATAAAATTGTGCATTTGTGTTTTTCAGCGCGCGTTATAGATCTACTTGTTTTAGCGTAGAAAATATGTTTAATTAATATGTACAAAAATTACTACACAAAGCAGCGAGATTTTGCACTATTTTCTAACAATATTAGGGTGTAACAGACTTGCACAAACCAAAGGTTTATTTTTAGATTGTTGATTATTGCTTCAATCCGAAGTAAATTTGTTTTATTTTGCCTGCAAATTATTTTTATTTAATTTCCAAGCGAGCAAACGAGAATTAGCGAGAATATCAAACAATTTTTGAATATAAAATAATAGAAATATGGAAATATTAGTTGAGAAATGATCACTAGATGGCACTAGAAGTATTGTTTTCATGTTATTGAGATGTATCTGTACTGTTTCTGCAATAAATAATACAAATTAGTTGAATTATTAATTCTCATAATTACTAAATGTGGACATTGGTTGTTTTTGCATTAAGCCTCAGATAAATAATATTTACAATGCATGAATTTTGATCGAATTCAAATTTTAAAGTAATAAAAAATGGTTTTTAATAAGTTTGCGAACTTTTAAGAAGTAAGAGGTAAAAATAATGAAGTGTATTTTTGTTGAAGGGAATTACTTTGAACATATTCAAAATAAATATGTGAAAAATTAAACCATATTTGGTTATGTCTCAATAAAAATAAAGTATAAGAACTCTTTTGCACAAGCAACAGTTTAAAAATAACATGCTATAATAATTTGCGTGTAAATTTTGATTAAGAATGTTTTCATTTTTCTTGTTTACATGACAATGACGTACGTGCTTATTGTTAGCTTGTAACAACGTGCTTGTAATTTTTCTAAAGCTAGAATTATTTTTAATCGAGATTGAAAAATAATGATGATGAATTCTTTTTTCGAGCAGTTTGAAAGCCATTGGGAAGTACCTACATATTTAAGAGCTCTTATCAGATACAAACTTAATCCATTTTTTTTAAAAATGAGGTAATCAAAGAAACAGTTTTTTCTTTTCTTTAGTTTTATAGAGATTTAAGATGTAATTTAATTTACATAGACAAAGGCGTGCACCTAGAGCTGGGCAAAGTACCGGAAAGTTGTACTTGAAGTACAAGTATCAAGTATCTTGATGTTTCTAAATGTACTTAAAGTACAAGTACTTTTTTAGTTTCTAAAGTACTTGAAAGTATTTATTAAGTACTTGAAAAAGTACTTGTAAATTTGGATGCAACTCCTTTTTCAGATAATTGATATTTTTCTGATTATATGGACCTTAAAAAGTAATTATTGACAAAAATTTCAATATGCGATATTTATTTACTTATTTAAAACAAGAGTTCCTCGCTGGGACTGCCGTATGACCTAGCGATCTCATGACGTAAAATTGACGTCATATGATCGTCAAGCGATACAAGAAGCTGTACCGAGATGTTAGCATGACGTCATTTTTACCTCCCGCTATCCTTGGTAAGGGAGGTATAGGGATCGTGCTAAAAATCGCATATCGAGATTTTGGTAAATGACTACGTTTTAAGGTCCCTAGAATCCAATTTTAACATTTTCACGATGTCTGTGTGTATGTGTGGCTCCTCCACTCTAACTCAAATACTATCATTCATATAATTTTTAAACCATGTATTTCGAACTTTTTCTGTAATGGAAAGAACCCATTAGATTTTGGTGAAAATCGGATAACCGGAAATGGCACTTTACTAGAAGCTCAAAATAGTTTTTCTTCAAAAAATACCTTTAAATGTTATTTTTTCGAGATTAATTTTATTATAAAAATGGGGTCTCGTGGCCGCGTGCCTGAGTGTCAGGTCGTGAATCTGGGGAACCGGGTTCGATCCCGACCGACGCCAAATATTTTTACATTTTTAAATGGCACAAAATTGACCCCTGTGGTGCACTCTCCACGCCAGCAATGAGTGCCCGTGAGGTGACGCCTGGTAAGCGCCCGCACGGTGCAAATATTTCATCATTACCGCATCTGTATACAAAGCAGATTGGCACACCCAGCAATGGGTAATAAGCCGTGATGATATATTATTATTATTATTATTATTATTATAAAAATTAAAGATTATTAAATTTTCTATAGATTTGCATTAATACTTTTTCTATATATTATATGGATAAATTTATAAAATTATCTATAATTTAAATCCCAGAGCCTAAACTTTAAACAAACAAAACGCAGTTATTCAAATGTATGTAATTGAAAGATAAATGCTACTATCAAAGAACTAATCATTTCAAAATAATATTAATAACGTTTTAAAAAGAAAAAAATAAATAGAACAATATAGAAAAGGAATTCAATACAGTTTCCAGCATAAGTAAATATGTAGGTATGTATTTAGATTAATAAAAATTAACGATTCGCAAAAATGTTTAAGCTAATACTCATTTTTGGATTAGTGAATTCTGTTCTATCCCGGTATTTAAAATTTAATCTTCATTTTATTATAGCTCCGGTGGCTCAATGGTTAGAGCAACGCCTCATGTCATGAGTGCTCTCGGGGCTCTGGCTTCGAATCCCACTAAGGCATGGATGTGTGTGAATGTGAACGCACTCTGTAATTGGGATTTAATCCTGTTGAGGGGTTTAAAAAAATGTAGTTACTTGGATTAGATTAGACAATATGTCAAAATTAAAGTAAAATTCGCTAATCCAAAAATAAGGAGTAACATAATCTTTTTTCGCACTCCCGAGACTAAAGTAAAAATAAACAATATGTTTCCATAACATCATATAGTGTTACTATGATTTATTTATTCGTATCTGCTCTACATTTTGAGCAGGCGTTGAGTTTAAATTTGAACTAAATTTTTGACATTTGTATTGTCAAATTGTAAGACTAATTTCTTTTACACTAATATGGTTCCATTTGATACGGGAGTGCGAAAAATAGCGTATATACCACAGGACTAAAGTGCATTCAATCCCTCAGGTGATTATTTCACCCACGGGATTGAATATGCACTTTAGTCCCTGAGTATATAATATACTATTTGTGACTCGGGCTGTAAATGGCGGGAGGTATTGTGTTGGCCACACCAAATTTTTTTCTTTACGAATTAATAAACTGTTACTTTAACTAGTGGTGATAGGATCGGGCCTAAGATACATTTTGCGAAATTTTGCCAAACTATAGTTGTTTTGTTGAGCGTAAGAGCTCTTTATTTTACCTTTATTATTTCTAGTCAGTCTTCTATACTGTATAGTAATCCCTTTCCTTAAAGATGACCAGTTCAGCAAGACAAATATCTTTTTCTTAGTCAGCGGTGTTGTAAACCGTACTGATAGTGTTGAGTTACGGTCGATCTCGATTGGCGAAGTTGATGCTGAAGTAGCTGCACGATTCCATGCCATGTTCTCGTAATCGTGGGTTTTCACTCTTCCCAGATACTTTTGTATCTTGTGGGGCTTGCCTCTCAGTAGTTCTCTCTGGTCTTGTTTCGGAAACTTTCGTCAAGTTTAGTGGAATTATTTATCTATTGTATTCCGTGGATAATATAATATATTTGCAGGGAATTTTATGTACGTGCAAAACTTTGAAATTTTGGATAAATAGATAAAAATAAATAAATGTATCATCACGACATATTATCCATTGTTGGGTGTGCCAATCTACTTTGTACACAGATTTCGGTAATGATGATGACATATTTGTACCGTGCGGGCGTGCACCAGGCGGCACCGCATTGGCACTTATTGCTGGTGTGGAGTTAAAATTCGAAATATGGAAAAGAAATGGGTCAAACTAATTAATAATTTTTTTCACCAAAGAATGGACGATTATTTTATTTATTATATATTATAATCAATTTTTTATTGTAATAATGCAATTTTAAAGCTTTATTGACTGAAATGGAAAGATGTAATCAGAGGATAATATATTTACTAGATTATCTGCAGTCTTGATACATAATAATGTATATCTACCCGTATAAGCGTAAAAACAAAAACACATAGTGACAATTGAGCCCGTATCATTTTTAAACAGAACTGATTGGTTACACAATATTTGCCAGCAGAATAAACAAAGATCATTAAACTAGGTATATATGTACTTAAATATATAATTCATCAAAAGGATGCGTTTTTATATATAATTAATCTGTTTCGAAAAAGAATTTCCTTTTCATTAAATATTACAGAACGCCACTGAAAATACAAGAAATTTCACTTGATTCATTGCCAATTTTTTACTTTCTCTTGGTGCAGGAAAGATTAATAGTTAGCAGATGCAGTATTTGAACCATGACCTTCTACTCATAGTAGTGGGAATTGACACAAAATTACAAATAAAATAGGGCTGTTGCAAGAATTTTTATATGACTAAGTACTAAATTTCAAATTTTAGGCTTTTTAAAGGGCACAGATGAAAATATACAGGCTGGGGCAGAAAAACCTATCCGATTTCAAATCCCTTTTTCCCAGAAGAGGGAGCAGGTAGAGTAGTGGGGTAAAAACCGTTAGAAAGCCGGTTTTATGCCATTTGTCAGTAGTCAACATGCCTTGGTCTGGTGAACATCGTGCTTTTGTTATTGAGCGGTTTATCGAATGCGGCGGTTCGATAATTGCTACACAACGTGCTTTTCGAATTCATTTCGGACTCGGGCGTCATGATCCTGTTCCACATCACGCTACGATTAAAGTGTGGGTGTCAAATTTTAGACAGACGAGTTCAGCATTGAAAAAGAAGTCGCCTGGACGTCCCAGGACAGCAACAGGACCTGAAAACGTGGCCAATGTGAGAGCCGCGATTGAACGTTCCCCGCGTCGTTCGGCGCGAAAACATTCGCTCGCTTTGGCGATTTCCAACCGCAGTATTCGGCGCATTTTGCACCGGGACCTCAAAATGCATCCCTACAAAATGGTTGTTGCACAGGAATTAAGTGAAAGGGATTTTGAAACCCGTACGAACCTGTGTCGCGATCTCCGAGAACTCCCAAACGACGATGTTGTGCTCTTCACGGACGAAGCCCATTTTCACCTTTGTGGTGCCGTTAACAGGCAGAATTTTCGATATTGGAGTGACGAAAATCCTGGAGAAATCCATCAGGAACCCCTCCATAGCCCAAAAGTGACTGTGTGGTGTGCTCTTTCCCGCCTAGGCGTCTGGGGGCCTTACTTTTTTGAAGAAAATGGGCAAACCGTAACGGTCAACAGCGAGCGCTATTGTTTCATGCTGGAAAATTTTCTTAGACCCAAAATGGAAGAAAATGGCGTGGAAAATGTGTGGTTTCAACAGGATGGTGCAACCGCCCACACATCGCGACGATCAATGGACATTCTCAGGGAACTGTTTCCCGGTCGCCTCATTTCCCTGTGAGGTGATCTTGGCTGGCCGCCGCGCTCACCGGATCTCACTCCATGTGACTTCTTCCTTTGGGGTTACCTCAAATCGAAGGTTTACCAGCATCGACCAAGGACCCTTCTTGCTTTACGAAGGGAAATTGCTCGGGCAATTGAAGAAATTCCTGTGGAAATGACGGTGAAAGTCATGGAAAGCTACCGCGAGCGCCTAAATCAGTGTATCCACTCCCAAGGACGACATTTGAGTGATGTGCTTTTCAAAACTTAAATTTAAAAATGGCATAAAATTTGCGATATGTTAATAAAAAATTTTTTTGACAAGTTGAGTGGTTTTAATTTTATAACGTTTTGAAATCGGATAGGTTTTTCTGCCCCACCCTGTATAATTGTTATTAGTAATTGTTACGTCTTGTAAATTGAACAGTGTATATTTTAAGGTTTTATTTTCAATTTGTTTGATCATATGGTGATCTGTTTCAATCATTATAGCGAACGATGAACTTGTAAGTTTTTTAAATTTCCAAAAGACCCATATCTGAAGTATACCTGGATAAACTTAGTTAGGTTCGTATTTATTTACAACCGAACAAAACATTATAACGTGTTTCTCAGCCATTTCAATACCAAACAAACTTATAGGTTATGAGCGCCAAACGTCAAATTCTTGTTTAGCATAGCAACCGCCTTAGCAACGAAGACGCCATTTTCTTGTTTGGAAACCTTCGTGACGTCACACTAAACGGGTCCACGGATCCGACGTCACAGGAGTGGGGTGTTGTTTTTCATGACTATGTCTGGCGCCAATCTTTTTATTTAATTATTTACGAAAATAACAATAAATTATTATTATTTTTTATATTCCTATGAAAAATATTGCATAAACTATCATTTAAAATACTTTTAAAAAAATCTGATGTGGCCAGCACATGACCTTCCGTCAGTTCTATGTATTTTGTATAAATGTCATACAGAAAGTTCCTTGCAAAAGATTATATTTCTTGTACATTACTTTAAGGCAGTTGTATGTATTTTATACAAATTCCATACAGAAAGTTTCTAACAAAAGATCCTATATTTCCAGTAAAATTATAACATAAACATACTGTCAACTGCACTTGACACTGACACCTTTCAATCAGAATATCAGAATTTTTTTAATGTAGCAGCTGTTTCCAGAGTGTTAGCAAAGCTGACTAATATATATATGATATTTAATTTCTTTATAATTTTTTAACTTTATATCCATTTAATATGAAGTATAAAATGCAGTCAAACCGTATAGAGAATACAATGTTCTTTAATATTTATAATAACATTAAATGTGAACTAATGATATTTAACATCGTTTTTTCAAGAAAAACTGTTAAAATCTTCAAATGAGGGTACTTCCGGTTGACCAATTATAACCAAAATCTAATCAGCTCTTCACATGGATGTGACGAAGAGGAATACAAAAGAATTATAATTTTTGGAATTGTAGTATTAGAGTTATCGCATTAGAAAATTTTGTCACACACACACACACACACACACACACACACACACACACACACACACACACACACACACACACACATACACACACACACACACACATACAGACATCATCGTAAAAATAGTAAAATCGTATTCTAGGGACCCTAAAACGTGCTTATTCATCAAAAACTCACCATCGAATTTTTTGACCAAAGACAATACCTTCCTTACCTAAAGGTGACGGAAGGTAAAAATGTAAAACCAGCTCATTATGGTGTTTGAACTGTAAGAATTATACTATTGAATTATTTGCATATTCTCTTCTTAGTAAAAACGCTCTATTTATAAACCAAATCACAATAAATAGTAATAGTATAATAATTACCAAATGTCTTTTTATGATAATAAAAATAAATTGGTATCTAACCTAATAATAGTTATTTATTGTTTAACCAGGCACTAAAGTGAATGCTGCCGAAACTGTAAATCTGTGTTTAGTGCCGTGTTAAACACATTTTTTTTGAACGAATGAAAATTAATATTCATTTAGTGCCTATTTTTAATACATATTTTGATAGTTATCGCCATCAAATTATATTGCTATGCGGTTGTTTAACGGTTGCTATGCGTTTGTATATCGGTTGCTATGTAATAGTAAAAATATTTTTACTGCTTAGGCAGTAAAAGTGACATTTTACAGACAGTTAGCTGTCAAAAACATCGCTCTTTTAATGTCAATCGTAAAAAAAAATAATTTCCTAGTCAGCACAGATTATAGAGTGAATTGAACTATATAAACGAACATCATTGCGCAATGCCATATTATACAATATATGGCTTTTAATCAAAAAAATCAAAACTATAAATATTGTTATATTCATAGATTGTATTATCAATAATTTTTCAATATCTGTTGTTGTTATTACAGGGAATTATAAAAGTGACTAGTGAAATTTTCCCATAGATTGATAATAACAATGAAATTTTAATATCTTTCAATAGGTATCTATTTTATCTTTTAATTGTTCTAAAAAAAGTGCTAAATCAGCTAATAAAACAATAGGATATTGTGTGATATTCAGTTATTATTGGTATGCCGTAGTGTATTTTCCAATTATTTTAATTCGAAACTGAAAAAGTCTACAGTGATATAGTAATGGAGGAGGTTCGAATGGAGGTTTGTACATATTTTATAAATTATTTTTACTAGGATTAAATAAACGTGAATATTTTTCGCATAATATGTAATTTATTATAAGAATCTTAATTAAAACAGTAGAATACATGATACATGGCCGTTTGTGTTATGAATTCATTGCATATAGTAGGTATAATGCTTTGTGTAAGTTCCCACGTAGCATAAATTAAATAGACGCAAACTAAAATCCTATTTATACCACGTAATACCTGTTTGAATAGGCCGGACAAAGTGACGAAATTAATTAAAGATCAAGGCAGTGAAGCAGGAAACGTGACGAGATCAAAGAGGACGTTACATCCTTTGATGCAAAAATTCATTAGCATGCACAATATACTACACCTTATGAACTTTTTTGATTGATCCTCAATATAGTACATACTCCATGTTAATAAAATAAGAATTTCGTTCTCTTATGCCCGGTTTTTCAGTCACTGTTTAAACCAGAAATTTGGTTTAAGTTCAGATTTAGGGCTTAAATTATTTTTCAGTCTGGTTTAAACAATGAACTCAACTTAAATTTGACTTAACACGACTCGCCAACGCTTTTTGCTTAAGTATTGAATTTTTGATTCAGTGGAATGTTTTGACAGTAATTTTATAATTAAAATATTTATTTTGACATCTTTACCGTTTATTTTTAGTTGATATATTGGTGTCTTGTATTGACATTACAGTAAGGTTGTTGTTATTATTATTAATAATAATATTATTATTATTATTATTATTATTATTATTATTATTATTATACATATATGTATATACAATATACATATATAATTTAAAAAAAATATATATCTTATTTGAAAGAATTTATCTCACTCCTTACAAACTGAAGTGACCGATTTTCGGTAGCGAAATACCGGATCCGGGCCACTTGTATTTTGGTGAAAATCGGATAACTGGAAATGGCACTTTACTAGAAGCTCAAAATAGTTTTCCCGGAGCCTACATTTTAAACAAACAAAACGCAGTTATTCAAATGTATGTAACTGACAGCTAAATGTCATTATCAAGGAACTAATCATTTCAAAATAATATTAGTAACGTTTTAAAAAGATAAAAGTAAATAGAACAATAGAAAAGGAATTCAATGCAGTTTCCAGTATAAGTAAATATGTAGGTATGTATTGAAATTTATAAAAATTAATGATTCACATAAATATTTAAGCTAATCCACATTTTTGGATTAGTGAATTCTATTCTATCCCGGTATTTAAAATTTAATCTTCATTTTATTATAGCTCCAGTGGCTCAATGGTTAGAGCAACGCCTCATATCATGAGTGCCCTCGAGGCTCTGGGTTCGAATCCCACTAAGGCATGGATGTATGTGAATGTGAACCCACTCTGTAATTGGGATTTAATACAGTTGAGGAATTTAAAAAAGGTAGTTACTTGTATTAGATTAGACTATATTTTAAACTATCAAAATTAGAGTAAAATTCGCTAATCCAAAAATAAGGATTAACTTAATCTTTTTTGTGACTCGAGCTGTAAATGGCGGGAGGTATTGTGTTGGCCACACTAGATTTTTTTATTTTAAACTTGGCGTGGAGTGACAGTGTTTCTAAATGACATATTAATTATCAAAAAATTGAAAGAAGGCTTAAATTACACAGAACGTCTTCAATATTATGACATTTCGTTTAAGTTCTGAAATATACTCCGTTTGCTGAAACGAGAGAATGTGGAACTAATTCTTTCGTTTCAGCGTACGGAGTATAGTTCAAATATACACATTATAAACAAAAAATAGTTCGGGTTCAAGTTCAAGGTTCAACTGGGCTGAAGTTTAAACCGCCACTGAAAAACCGGACATTAGATGTGTTTAGCAAATTTGACAAACAGCACTATCATAACTTTTATATCAACTCATTTTGTAAATACCCCAACTACCTTTTTTGAAGTATATTGTCAAATTAAATATCATATCCCACTTTCACTGACTACCGTAAACCCTTAAAGTTGAATGCCACTTTCATCAATCTGAACCACTCGAGTTCGACCTCTCACTGTCAGAGATATTAAGTTATCGATCAATGATGCTTGGCTTTGGATGTGGCCACTAACCACAATGCGTTCATCACAAGAGACAGGCAGAGGCTGTAGGAACAAAACAGATCAGAGGTCGAGAGATCTAGTGCGGAACATCTGATTTACTTCCGATCAGATGCAAACCATTCAACCAAGCAATGGATTCACGATTGGGGAACTGACATAGATAGCAAGATCAGATGGAATGGGATAGTACATTGTATGGTGAAGAGAGAGAAACTATAACGGCAAACGGTAATATATAACGCTATGGCTCTGTGTGTGGTGCTCAAGGCAATATGAGAACCCGGATTCAATCCCGACGGACACAAAATAATTTCGATTTGAAATGGCACAAAAATGACCCCTGTAATGCACTCTCCACGCCAGCAATGAGTGTACGCTCGCACTGTAGAATATGAAATCGTCATTACCGACATCTGCATATAAAGCAACACATTTTTCAAAATACAGCCTAAAAAACTAATAATTAAATTCTTTAAATATCAGGGGCCTGTTTCATAAAAGTTTCTAATATTATTAGTTAATATTATTAGTCTAATAAAATAATAATATTAAACTAATATTTTTTGTTTCATATATATTTAAACATTACTCATAAATTTATTAACTAATATTATTAGTGAATCCATATCCATGACAACCAAAAATGTGTTATTATACTGTTTCAAGATTTTGACATAATTTTGACATTTGACATTTTTATTGAATTGCAATCTTTTGTGGTTTTTTTTTGTGATTTATTAAAAAATGTCGAAAGTAGGTGGTAAAAGAGACGAGAAGAAAGTAAAAGTATTAAATTTTTTAAGAAAAATTTTAGAATTAAAAAATCAGTTATTTGGACAATTTTCGGACAGAATTTCTAAAGACTCAAAAAGAAAAGCCTGGTGCGAAGTCAGAGACTACGCGGTGGCAATTGGACTCGTGCCAAACGAAAAAGATTTTACTTATGTGAGAGATGCTACATGGCCGAATATTCGAGCAAGAACTGTGGTAAGTGAAATATATCACATACCTATTTGAATTTTCAATATCACAAGTCAAAATACTCATTACTTTTTAGGTAAAAATGGACAAAGCTTCGAAAACAGGAAGTAGTGGTGGGCCAGGGTCGAAAATTGATGATGCTGACAAATTAGTTTTAGAAATTTTGGGTAAAGATTCTCCTGTCGTGAAAGGAATAGGAACAGAAGATTCCATGACCCAGGATCAAAAAAACAGTTCCAACGAAATAACATTTCACGAAGAATGTGAATATATAGAAGAAAATATATCTGCTTCTTCTAATGTTGAAAAAGATGGACCCGCTGTTGAAGAACTTTGCATAAATATAAACCAGCCGACTTGTTCAAAAGGTTCATTAAGAACCATTAATTATAATTCTGTAAAATTATTACTTAAAGATTTCGTTCATTATAGGAAGTCGCAGAAAAAGAGTAGTTGTGCGGAATGAACAAGAAGCAGAGAACATTGAATTTTTAAAGAAAAAAAAAATTGCAATTAGAAGTTAGGAAACTGGAGTTAGAAGTATGGGAAAAAGAGCGAATGTTAAATGTACCTCATTCTACTTTAACGGAACATATCCTGCCGCCAATGAATGACGTAGATTTAAACTTTGACCTAATTTTTTAAAGAAATCCGTAATTTTAGTGTGTTATGTATGTATTATTTAGTAATTTAATTTAGGTATAATAAATAAAAGTTATAATTTAGTATTAATTTATTAATAAGTAACTAGTTATGTAAATTATTTATATGTACTTATAATAAATTTTTGAAACTTCATTATTAACACAATTTTAGCTTATGAATATAAATATAAAATTAAATAGAAAACAAATTAATATTAATTATCATAATTTTCAAAATGCTGATAGAAGAAACGTAATTTTTCATCACTTTCTACTTGATCTTCCATTCCATCCATTACATTTTCATAATTTCCATTTTCTTGTTGGTCATCTTCATTTGGTGATTGATATTGTTCTTTATTTGATTTAGACATATTACAAAGGGTAACACAACACTTTATAATTTCACAAGCATATTTTGGATTGACACGAAGATAATTTAAAACAGGAAATTTTTCTTTTAATATACCGATTGCACATTCGATTACTCTGCGAGTTTGTTTGTGGGCTTTTAAAAATCGCATTTGTGCCTGATCTCTCTCATTTCGTAATAGTGGCGGTATGAGCCACGATTTTAATGGGTAAATGGAATCTCCAAGAAGTACACTTCCAGGAAATGGTCTCCACCCTTCATCCATTACATTACAAAGCGTACTATTTCTTAAGACTCTTGCATCGCTCACACTTCCAGGCCAATTTGCGCAAACATAATAAAAACTTAAATTTGGACCACATACGAGCATTACATTAATTGAGTGATTACCATGACGATCTACAAAGGCTGGTTCATAGTCTTTTGGAGCATCAATTTTTATAAGGGTGCCGTCAACTGCCCCGCAAACCAATGGCATCCCTGCTAACCCACTGAAATCCTTAATAACTTTACCAACATCATCCGGCCAACGTACAGTATCTTTTAACAAAGTGTCGTTGATAGCGTCCACCACTCTTCGTATAGTTCTACAAACTGTTCCTTTAGATACTCCATGCATATCTCCTATGCAATGGTATTGCATACCACTCCCTAACCAATGCAATGTAATTAAAAGTTGTTCTTTGGGAGATAATGCATGGTTCCGCTTTCACTCTCAGAACAGACGATGAGAATCTTGCCCAAATAGAGTGATTTTCAACTCGAGTAGAGTGTTGAAAATGCATCGCTCTTATTGAGTTCTTTATTACTCTTTTACGATTAAACTAAATTTGCTCTTAGAAGAGTATTTTTATAATTAATCTTTTAATAATTACATTTTAATCTTAAACGATGAAAATTTTTATTCTTTAAAAGTGTAAATAGTTCTCCACAAATGTGTGAAATATAAACTTTTATTGTTAAAAATTACTCTTTATTTTAGTGATATTTGTTCATTAAAGGTGTATATAGTTCTACACAAAAGTATGAAATATAACCTTTTTTCTCGAAAAAAAAATTACTCTATTTTAGTGATATTTATTCTTTAAAGGTGTATATAGTTCTCTAGAAAAGTGAATTTTTCATGTTGATCTCTTAGAAGAAAACATTTCTTTTAATTTTTGATTCATATTTAGAATAGATTTCGATTTTTGGAAAAATGATAATGCCAATTACAAGTTCACAACAGCCGGTTTGGAACACACAAACGAATATATTTTTCACAAAATTACAAGTTCTTGCACGTCCGTACACGCTATGTATATATGAATATGAACAGGTAAAATTCATTTTATATTGTACATGTAAAGCAAGTGTAAACTTCGTATAATAAGTATACAACTTATTTTCAATTCTGCTAGCTGTTGCCTCGTCCACACTATTTTCCATTATAAAGTCTTTTAATTCTTCGACATTCATTTTACTTCGTTTTTAGCTTCCACCATTTCACAAACCGAAGATCGCGTACATTACGCAGTGCAGTACAAGAACAGAATAACAGAAAGCAAATATACGGCGCATGCGTACAGCGTACCGCGCATGCGTGAAACGCGAATAGTACACTTCATTGAGTGAATATAGCTATTATATAATCTAAAACGCTAATTTCACTCTTTATAGAGTAAATTTTATCAAATATTAGAGTAAAATATTTAAATTAATTTAATAAGAGTACAATTTGCTTTTTTAAAGTGTACATTTTACTTTAATGAAGCGAAAATTATACTAATCAAACAAGTACATTTTAATCGACATTTGATAACAGGCAAATATACTCATATAGTGTAAAAATTTTACACTTAAAGATGAAAATATTTTCATCTTCAATTGAGTACCCATATTTTACTCATTTCGATTAGATTTTAATCAAGTAGATGAAAGTATACTCAAATTTAACTAAAAAAGTTTTGACTCCGTAGAAGATAAAATTTTTCGCTCTTCTGTTTTGAGAGTGTTGTCTTATGTTCTAGTCTATTGTTAATTTTGTCCAAAACATATCCAAATTTTTCGAAATTAAGCCTAAACCTTTCATTAAATTCATATGTGTTTTCCAAATTTTGATAAGAAAGTCTTTGCCGAAATATTCTGGGTCTTCTTACTATGATTTCTTCTTCGTCACTTGTGTCTAAATCAAACATTTTTATTTTTATCTTCAATCTCCACTACAATTACACACACAATATTCACTAATTTATTGTTTTATTACTGTCAAGAGACCAATATAATTAGTTTGCTTTTATTAGAATAATTAATTAGTCTTTTTATATTATGAAACAAATTCCGTATTTTACTAATAAAATTAGTTAATATTTTGTGGTCCTACACTAATAACTAATATTATAAGTTAATGTTTTTATGAAACATAACATAATAATATTAACTAATATTATTAGACATTCACTAATTTTATTAGTCTAATAATTTTTATGAAACAGGCCCCAGAAGTATACATGTCAAATTTAATATTATAGACATCAGTTCCCTTTTTTAATAAATGATTATTTTACATATTTTACCGATTTCAGGAGATTAAGCCTTTATGTACATAAGTAGGCTGGTAACTAAGTAATAACTTTATTTGTACGGTAATATTATTACAATAGGGCGCGAACAGACACGTGACTCGAGCAACCTTGAAGTGCTTGGAACCAGCTGATATGTGTGTGCATGTTACTTTGACAAGAAAAATGTCACTTTGACAAGACCAATGCTATGACTTATGGGTCGATTCTGTTCACATCTGTATGTCTTACAGATCTGTAAATCTGTAAAAACCTGACAAAAACGCATCTATTTTTGTTGATTAAGATAAAATCATACATAAGAGTGGTATGTTTTGTTGCGATTTTGTCCATTATTTACAAATTTACAGATCTGTAAGATTTACAGATGTGAACAGAATCGACCCATTATTTTAATTTTGAATTGTTAAGAAATTACAAATTTTCCGATCTTCAATAGTTTCCGATAAGGCAGAGAAAAATAAGTTTTTACTTTACTGGGTTTTCCTCTGCTATCGACTACGACTTCAATTAAATGATACTTTTTGTTTACCTTTCGGAGGTCATCTTAGATGTGCTTTTTCAAAACAATCCTACTAAGTGGCGACGTAGATCAATATTTATTTTTCGTAATGATTAGAAATTGAAAAAAAATGTTATTATAAATATTATGGGGTCGCGTGCGTGAATGTCAGGTCGCGAATCTGAAGAACCGGGTTCGATTCCGACCGACGCCAAATATTTCAAATTTTAAATGGCACAAAATTGCTCCTGTGGTGCACTCTGCACGCCAGCAATGAGTGTCCGTGAGGTGACGCCTGGTAAGCGCCCGCACTGTGCAAATATGTCATCATCATTATTGAAATCTGTGTACAAAGCATATTGACACGCCCAGCAATGAGTAATAAACCGTGATGGTATATTTATTTATTATTTATAAATATTAAAGAATATTTTATTCTCTATACGATTTGATTACATTTTATATTTATATTCAATGGATATAGAGTTAAAAATTATAAAGAAATTAAATTTCATAAAGCAGCTAGCTATGCAATAACATTGGAACCAGATAATACATAATTTAAAAAAATCTGATAGACAGATGTCAATGTTAAGTGCGATTGACATTATGTTTGTGTTATAATTTTCTGCAAACATAGAATCAATTGTAAGAAACTTTCTGTATGGAATTTGTACAAAATACATAGAACTGAGGGAAGGTAAGGTAATGTACTATAGAAATATAGAATCTTTCGTAAGAAACTGCTTGTATGAAATTTGTATAAAATACATAGAACTGACGGAAGGTAATGTGCTGGCCACATCAGATTTTCTTATAATCTATTTACATAGATAGAATTTTGCTCGATCATTCTCAGTTTTTCTTTGATTCTAGTCCAAAATGGCTATGTTGACCCTCAATTTTTTTTCTTTTCTTTAGCACCCTGTATAACACCATCGATGAGCAAAAATTCGATAGATTCAATGGTTCGTTGCTTAGGTGCTGTCTCTGTCTGCTGGTATAAAAGCCAAAGGAAACCCAACAAAACATATTTTTTTGAATTGAACTTATTGTATTTGTTTATCGGTGTGCAGCCATTCTTTTGGAAAAAAGATGGCTTTGCTTAATTCAATTATTATATTAGTAACGCTTATTATAATTGTTAATTAACACTGTTAGGTGTTAAATAAACATTTACCTGACTAAATTACTATCAAACAGGAAACCAATATGATGTTGTATGACTGATTAATAATTCAATTACATATGTAATACGTTCCCTGATTATGGCTTGTACCCATCTATTATTAAATTCGTAATACTTTAGGGTCAATAGTAGCAATAGCTCATCAATATGTATGTATATTAAAGTAAATATTATATTAAAATTAACACAAAAGAGATTCGTTTTATAGAATAATTGTGCGTAACATATAATTATCAGACCGGCTAAAGACTAAATTAAATTAAAAAATGTTAAATTACATTATAATGTTCATTTTACAAGACTTATTAATTCAACTTAATGTACCATTTTATAAAACATTATTAATTACATTAACATAACCGACTGTATAAAATGACTCACTTTTTAATTTTCTGGAAATTAACCATTTGGTTCTACATACAATAATTTTGTAATTATACTAAACATATATTTGTTAGGCATTACACGTTTTACTGTTTACTCGTAAATGTGTAAATTTAAATAGCTCTTTGCAAAGATTACATCATAGGGGTATTATTTATGTGAAGTATAAACGTTTCTGTAAAAAAGTATAAGTTTGTAAAAAGATATCGATCATAAAAGCAAAAAAAAACTTGCAAAAGAAAGTAGTAGTTTACTGCGGAGATATACATATGTAGAATCGTAGAAAAAATATATTAGATTGCTTTTTACCTCTCGCTAAGAGAGGTATTGTATTCATGCTAAAAATCGCATATCCAGATTTTAGTGAATAAGCACGTTTTAAGATCCCTAGAATCAGATTATAACATTTTTACGATGATGTCCGTATGTGTGTGTGGATGTTGGATTCACGATTTCTCAAATAGTATAAGACTTAGACATTTTTTACTACGGACTCCTCAATCTAACAATAATGGGAAGAGTTGATTAAGTTTTGGTAACAATTGGACAACCAGAAGTAGTAGTTACAAGAAAAAAATCATCTAAATATTATTTATCGAAAATTTATGTAAATACTTATATTAAAGAACGTTAAATTCTTTATTCGATTAATATAAATTCATTATTATATCTTCTATAGATTTAGAGATAAAGAAATGCATAGAAAATAATTTGATGTAAAAATTCTCAGATCAAATTACTTCGAGGCAAGAAATTCAAATGTTTGTAATTGCCACATAAATATCACTGTCAAAAATATTTGTATGCCACTGTCAAAAATATTTGTACATTATTATGAAGATTATGAAAATAAAAAAAGTCAACAACGCAAGAGAATATACGTAAAAAAGAATATAAAAGGAATTTGCGAAAAAATGACAAATATAAAGAAAAAGAAAATTTCAGGATATTGAATATAAAGAAAATGTATGTATTGTACATAATTTATATTAAAATATCCCATAGATTTTGCAAATATATGTGAGAATTATGTTGTAGTGAGACATGAATATATGTATTTATAATTAAACATATTTTTCGTTTTATGCGTACCAGGTACCTACGTATCAGGTAAAATATCTGGCGAGAGGTTATGTGTTGGCCACATCAGATTTTTATTTTTAAAACAGTAGGTATATGGATTAATTAGAAGAAATTATTCTAAAAATGCAGAATGTACAGCGGCAATAAAGTAGATAAACAAAGTAAAATTATGGTGGTTGTGCTCGCGTTTAATAAATCCTTCTTGATAAATTCTGCCCCGTTCTCGCTTCACGAACAGATAAAGGCTAACGATAAATTGCAAAGTTATTTTTAACGCTTCATTACTTATATTTGCTAAATATCAGGACATATTTTACTTATACTGCAGATAACCCTGATAACATTCTTATATATTATTTTAATGTTAGGAAATTATTTAAATCGCGCGATAATCGATAGCAAGTGCAATTTCCTTCGCAAAGTATATCAGTGAATATAATTGTATAATAACAAAATACATATAATTTTTTTTTTTCTTATAGACATTTGAACATTCATATCAAATATTGGGACTACTTATTAGGGTGGACCTTAAAGGAATCGAGTCGAATTTTATCTAGTGATGCCAGCGAGATCTCGCATTTTCGAGATCTCGTCTCGAATTTTCGAGACGAGATTCACCTTAGTCTCGTCTCGACAATTCGAGACGAGAGTAAAGCCCTCGAGATTTGCTCGAGACAAGAGTGGAAAGTCGAGATCTCAAATGTACTTTTTAAAAATTTTCTAATTAAAATATAAGTACCTATAAAACAACAAAATACGAGTATTCATCGGTATATTATATAAATATTTGAATAATCTCTTCATTTACATTCATATTTACTTATTCATTTTAAAGTTATTTTGGGTTTTACCAAAAAAAGTGATACCTATGGTGTAATCTTCACACCAGCTTCAAGTGCCCGCACTATACGAATATATAATTGTAATTATCAATATCTGCGTACAAAACAGATTGACACGCCCAGCAACGGTTAATAAGCCCATAATATTGCGTATTTTTATACCGAACCATTTAAATACCAGACAGTAAAATAATCAGTTTTAATTAGTGGTACTCGCTTCTTTGCTAATTATAAATTCGAGAAATTCTAGACTCTCGAGTCGAGATCGAGAGAAGACAAGAAAAATTAGGACGAGACGAGATACAGAGTAATCTTGTCTCGAAATTTCGAGACGAGGCGAGAGTGGATTGATTCTCGCTGTTTCTCGTCTCGTGGCATCACTAATTTTATCCGTGCTGCTCCCTAGAGTGGTTCCAAATAAATAAAAAATTGTGCATGCAATGATTTCGCTTAATATTATTATTTGACTGTTGGGTTTTGACACATTTTGGAACTGTATTTTTGTCAAAGGCAATAAGAGGTTTAAAAAATCCTCTCAATATTGGAATATAAATTAGAGTGACCCTAGAATATATGAACAAAATTTAGTCCCAATCAATATCCTTAAGACAATTGTAGATGCTTTTTTGCTTTTGTGCGATAGTTTAACCATCTATAATTATCTTAAGAATAATTATTGATGGGACTTCAAATTTTGTGCACATATTCTTGGGTCATTCTAGTATATATTCCAATATTGAGTGGATTTTGGAAACCTCCTATTGGGTAGAAAAAAATTAAGTTCGAAAATGTGTCAAAACCAAATGTTATTTAAATGGGGAAAATCAAGTGCATTTAGGCACGGTCAAATATTATTATTAAGCGGAATCATTGCTTGCACATTTTTTTTTATTTATTTGAATCCACTTTAGGAAACGGCCCGACTAAAATTCGACTTTACCCCTTTTAAGGTCCACATTACTGCCTATGTATTCTAAGAAAAATTTTTTTTAAAAAATTATATTTCAATACCTTCATTCTTCTTTAAATAATCATATTCATAATTGTATTATTGTATTTCATTTTTCAGTAGTTTTATTTCAATTATGCATGACGTCAAAATTTGATGATAATATCTAAAAAAACATGTTCCCAATTTAAAATTCATGTTTATTTGTATTTTGTGATATTTAGCTCTTATAATGTAGAAAATAACATAATATGTAGTAATATATCACTTATATCTTACATACATAAGGTGGAAAATTTGTACATAGAAAAGCGGTTTAATCTAAGATAATGTATGATTTGAAATGTAGATAGTACATTTTTTCACATCTGTTCTACATTAAATAATATGTTAATGTATTTTTTTCCTCATTTTTTCTTTTTATAGATATTATGATAAATAATATTGAAATGCTAATTACGCGCTTTTTATTATGCGTTTTATTAACGAGCGAAGTAAATAAATTCGTTAAAAAGAACGTTAAAAAAAGCAATACCTATAAGTATTTTGATTTACTTAGTTTTAATAAATTTATATGACTAACTAAATTATACCGTATAGTAGCGAATGAAACTAGACGTTTAAAAAACATTTTTCGTTTATTTTGATAACAAAATATTTTGATTTTTAAACTATTTTCTTTGGCAATCCTATGAAATAGGATTATTTTTAATTTCCTCAACAGTAATTCCGACTCGAGGGTTGCTTACATCTGAGACGAACGAACCAGAATTTGCGGTATTAAATTTTTTAAATACATCCCTGAATCCTGTTGCTAAGGTAATTTTAAATGCCTTCTAATATTCCAGTAGTACTGATTCATTTTCCTTGCAAATCAAATCTCATGGAAAAGTTTTCAAAAGAAACCACATCAACTTTCATTCGCTAAATCTGAAAGATATGTAGCAAGTAAAAATGTAAAATTATATTGCAATTTGTGGAAAATATTGAAAATAATTGCAATATCTTCGAGTGCGTACCTACATAATTTATAAATGTCGTTATACAGTAAACGCGGGAATTGAATGATTTTTCCATTCGCTCGAAGGCTACGAAGCCACGTAGGGAAAATAGCATTCTCCTGTGTCGTATCCTGTATAAAAATGTATTTTAATTTTTTTTCGTAAAATTCGTTGAACTAAAAATTTTAGCCACATAAATTATGAAATAAACGATGACTCGTTAACGGTTACGTTTAGGACATATGTTTTATATAGAATTTTCGGCCCTAAATAAGTTCTAAAATTAATTTTTGTAATATTGCCGGTACGTTTTGGAACATTCTGTATACTATTTTTTCTATGACCGAGAGGCGAAAACGTTATTTTTTCAAGAATATATAAAGAATTTATAAATTTTATTGAATTGTTATAAATGGCAACAGAAATTTGTTGAAAATTATTTAAAATAATAATTGTAATTTAGTTTAGGATCTTTCTTGTTCAGTTCTAAATAACTGCAAAAATATTTGATGCTGTCGGTACAGCAGTTTTGAATTTGTTATCCACATAAAAATAATTTCGCAGCTTGAAAAATAAACGAATACTTTTCTTATTTCATTATAAAAGTATCTCCAGGCATATTTAAATTTAAAAATACACTTTACGAAGAACTTTTTTCAATGCAATCTGAGATAAATGTCAAAGTTTGCTACCAGATGCTCGAAAATGTTTTCGACGCTTCCATCATAAATTCAAAATAATTAAATTCTAAACGATTATGTTATTTGATTTTATTATTAGATACTAATTAAATATTTACGACAAATGTTTATGAAAGTTACAGGACACAGAGCATATTTTAATTTTTAATTTGAATGAATGTTACCATACTTTTTATTTAAGGGTTACAATTAAATTAAGTCTAATTAGATAAATTTAAATTGAAACATTTGAGTGCTCACAATGCTTAATCATTCATAACCTACTTTATATGCAATGAAGCAGTTCGCGGGCAAATTTCATAATTGTCTCTTGACATTTCAGTTTAATAAAAACAACGATTTCCAAAACTCGTTGACACTGATTAACATTTCAACATTGTCATTGATTTAACATGATTATATTCACTTGTAATTTAATACGAGTATATACTGTTTTGTTTCTATTTAGTTAACAAACAATTAACGCAATTTTAACTTGTACATTTTCATTAGGATCCCTGAAGCTGGCACAACCATTCCGGCACAATCACATGAAATCAATCAGAAAATTTAGTACTCATTAATTACCCAAAAAACCAAAAGTAATACGGTTGTTTAAAAAAAATACATAGGGTTGTACAAATAGTAATAAAATATTTACTAAGGTTACAGGGTCCAACAGAACTCATTTTTGTCCAACATTAAATTCCAGCCTCTCCTTCATCCCTGTTAAAACCACGGTTAATGTAGTTCATGCCGTTCCTGAAAAGGGATGTTATAATTAAACATCGATGGGAGACAATGTTTGGAGACTGAGCGAAGCGAAGGTCCCAATTTTGTTTGAGATCGGTAATTCCTTAACGTTCGTGATGCTTATACTATTTTTTGCACGATCGACGTACAAAATTTAAAAGAAAAATAAGATTTGATTATTATTTTGACATTAAAAAATTTTATTTGTCATTTTTGAAGTAAGCTTTGATTTTTGTTTTTATTTATTTACCGGTTTCAGGCTATTAATCCATTTGTTTACATGTACAAAAATAGGCTGGTAACTAAGTAATAATTGTATCTGTATGGTAATATTATTACCATACTGACTTGTCAACAACGGTCTACAAAATGAAAATAAAATAAAATGAAAGTATAATGCTATTCATTAATACATACAGATAACGTTAGAGTATCGTTCTAAATACGGTTTACTTTATTCTAAAATAATAAACATGAGGAATAAAGCACATAATTTGAATATTTGTCATATTGACATATGTCAAAAAAATTGTTGTTAACCATAGCATTCTGAAAGTAGCATTAACGAAAGAATTTAAAAAAATAATATTTATTAATATAGTCTTAATTTTCTGAAACCGATAAACTATTGAACAAACCACGGATGTTATGAATCATAACAAGCCTTAGATGTCTTGAAATCCTCGCTCTACGAGCTCGGATTTCAAAATGACATCTGCGGCTGTTATGATATACATAACATTCCTAGGTATGTTAACAGCTATTACCGTCGCCTTCTGAACGGTAAGTGAAGCACATCACTTACCGACGTGAGTCACATCACTTTCCGTTCAGTAATTTGTAAATAAGACCTACTGTCTTGGAAACACTATCGGTAAATATAAAAATAACCCGATCGTGCAAAAAATATATATTTACATATATTCGTTTTAAACAAGTTATAAAATAGCAAAGTATAAAATGAAAATATTATAAAAATTTCCTTTACTTTGATTGTGTGTAAACAGTTTCAAATAAAGTCAAACACTAGTCATATATATATATATATATATATATATATACAGGGTGTTAATTAAAAAGCGGGCCATAGGCGTTTAACATGGGAAATCAGTTTTTCCTTGCGCAAAAGTTCCCAATTAATTTTAGACAAAAGTGTTTCAAATAAAAGTTGTAGATAATAAAAGTATACACCAGCGTCACTAAACAGATTTTATTTTGCATGTTTAGTAACCTGTAAAATCTGAATTGAAATTCTATAAATATTGCTCATTTGTAGTGATAGCCATGGAATTTAAACAAAATTACAAAGAAATGCATATCATTTGAACTGTCAGAAATTAGATTTTCAAATAAAAATTACTGATAATTATATTCTATCCTAAGTCCTTCAAACTATTTTGTTTTTATAATCTACATCTAAATTATTGCTTAGATTTTATTTATTTTTATTTTGTAATCTGCAAAATCGAAATTCTGACAATTCAAACGATATGCATTTCTTTGTAATTTTGTTCAAATTTCATGGCTATCACTACGAATGAGTAATATTTATAAAACTTCAAATTGGATTTTACAGGTTACTAAACATGCAAAATATAATGTGTTTAGTGATGCTGGTGTAGAATTTAATTCTCTACAACATTTATTTGAAACATTTTTGTTTAAAATTAAATGGAAAGTTTTGCGCAAGGAAAAACTGATTTCCCATGTTAAACGCCTATGGCCCGCTTTTTAATTAACACCCTGTATATATATATATATATATATATATATATATATATATATATATATATATATATATATATATATATATATATATATATATATATAACAATTCTCAATCTCCCTGTCCCTAGCATTTGTTTTCGCTAACAACTCCCAACTCTAATCCTCGGGGTTGTTTTGTTTTGTCTTCGAGGGACGCTTGATATTTTTTTTATTAGCTCAGTGGGACTGTTTTCGGTCTGGCAATTTTCGCGTGTCAAACACAAGACTTCCCACAGCGGAAGTCTGTCACTCAGTGTAGCCAACTGTTTACAATCGGAAAGTCTCGTAAGGATTATTGAGCAGAAAGAAAATTGTGGAGATATTTGAAGAGATGAGCATTGAAGCCTTACATTTAGTACGAGGCAGAGAAAATGCATGGTTTTCAATTAGATGTTACCGAGAAAGTATTAAATGAAAACCATGCGTTTCTTCTGTCGAACTTTGTAAAATAATTAAATTTATGAGAACTATACGTAGCAAAATATGCACCTGTGTATCTTTATTAAAATTTATACTAAAAGCAACATGTATCATAAATAATTAAAAATTGATAAATAAATTAACAGTTACAAATAGGTATTTTCATTTCATGAAGTTAAATTTATTGAAATCGATGCTGTAACACAATACCGACTAATGATCTAATTTAGCTTGTTTTATTTTTAGAATGTAAAAATTGGAAAAAAGTTGACTCCGGAAATAGTTTTAATAACTGTGCGTGCTTCTTACAAACTTTACGAATTCAGAAAGTTTACATTTTACATTATGAAACGTCTACGAAGTTTTATTTTACATAAAGTTTTTTCTTTCGGTAAAGTTTAGAGTCATATACAAGTTTACAGTGAATACGTAACGATAGAACTTACTAACCAACAAAAGAAATTGTAACAGATTAACAAGAATGGTTCTTTTAATAATTTTTCCTACAGTTACTTTTAAAATGATGCTTTATCCTTTGAAATCTAGTACAAATATTTATATTACAATATGGCCGTAAGTTGATCGTCGTTTTATAAAACGTCTAACCAGATTTGTAAAATAACGTAATGGTGATTTGACAATCTTGTTCCGTTTTGTAAAATAATTATCTTTCTTTTCAAAATGAGCATTAAGGTACCCGCTTTGTACCTGTAACAAACCATAGTTCTCTAACAATAAAAACACCCCTATAAAGGCGCAGCTACACGGCGCTTGATACGTCGTATCAGGGTACTGACGAACCAGGGCAGGGCTGACAAAACGACGCGTAGTTCGTTCAGATTCATGACGTAATTGATACGTAGAACTTTCGTGCTTTCGTCTTGTGACTACATAATCACAATCATGGATGTTAGGCAACAAATGATTGTGTATTAAATAATCTGGATTGTTGATGCAAAATCGTTTGGAAAATCGTAAAATAGTTCACACCTTGACTACTGTGACTTGCACTGCAAGTGGTCCGCGATAAGGCGAGCCTGTGTGATCCTGTACAAACCAATACGAACCTTGCACGAATCAATGTGTTCAGCACCAATTTACCGACAGCCGATGAGACCACCGTGAACTACGCACCACAAACCGCAAACCATAGCGAACCGTGTATGTCAAACGGTGTAAGATTCGTCGAGACAAATTCGCCGAACCACGCACCGTATAAATGAGCCTTTCGACAATCTCCTTTGAAGAGTTACATAGGCGTTGATAGAAATTTTTTTTAATGTAAGGTGATTTCAGCTGATTTCGAAAACATAGTTGAAAACTGAAACGGTCGATCTCCATCGAATTAAGTATAATCGATCCCTTAGCAACAATTATTGAATACTTTGACGGACTGATGTATTAATACAGCTTGTTTTGTATAAAAAATCTGTGGCCAGCACATTACCTTCCGTCAGTTCTATGTATTTTGTACAAATTTCATACATAAAGTTCCTTGCAAAACATTCTATTTCTTGTACATGACCTTCCGGCAGTTTTATGTATTTTATACAAATTCTATACAGAAAGTTTCTAGCAAAAGATCCTATATTTCCAGTAAAATTATAACACAAACATACTATGTAAATTGCACTTGTTACTGACATCTTTCAATCATAATTTTCTTAATATAGTAGTTGTTTCCATAGTTATAGCTTTTGTAACTCTATATCTATTTAATATGAAGTATAAAATGCAGTCAAATCATATAAAGAATAAAATATTCTTTAATATATTTATAATAACGTTAAATGTGAAAAAAATGATATTTAACATTGTTTTTTCAAGAAAAATTGTTAAAAACTTCAAATGTGGGTACTTCCGTTTGACCAATTGTAACAAAAATCTAATCAGCTCTTCATATGGATGTTACGAGGAGAAATACGAAAGAATTATAATTTTTGAAAATGTAGTATAGAGATATCGCAGAGCAAATTTTTGTCACACACACACACACACACTCACACACACACACTCACACACATACAGACATCATCGTAAAAATAGTAAAATCGTATTCTAGGGGCCCTAAAACTTGCTTATTGATTAAAAACTCATCACCGAATTTTTTGACCAAATACCTAAAGGTGACGGAAGGTAAAAAGGATATTGCAGTCTGCCTATAATGCGAAATCCTAATGAAAAACGTACGTGAAGCTGGCACAATAACACAAAATCAATCAGAAAATCAAGTACTCATTAATTACTAATTATTTACCCACTAGCGATCCGCTGGAAGCCAATCACTCCGCTTCGCTCCGTGCTGTCCTTGTCCTTACCGTTCTTCATACTTAATATACTATTATCTATTTACCTATGTACTACTGACTATTACAAGCATATAATTAATGGTTACCAAGTCGACTTCATAACATAAATAGTGCAAATACCACATCCCGACTTAATACATCCATAAGTATTTGCTCTGTAAACATGTTGAGGGTAAGTAAATAGTTCTCAATTAGCTAGTGTTGACTTAATGAGCTGATAACATCCTAAACTTCTCTCGTACAGTTTCCTTCTTGAACTAACGTCCTGACATCTGGAGAACTATTAGAGAACGCGTCACAGGATAATTGTAATGAGTGGTTTCAGCTTAGTCAAGATTTATTTAGGTGCACGAGCATAATTATTATGCTCTTTATTACCGAATGCATTTCTAATGTAAATAATATGTTCAAGGTAAAACTTAATCGGTAATTATATGTTCACTAATACACAACCTATACAAATGGTTAGAAAATTCTACAAAATTCTTTCGATTACTACAGACTTAAAACTTTGAAAGAAATGTGGGTCAATTGACGAATGGTAATAGTTCGAAAGACATGTGGGACAATACCCTAACAAATGTGTAAGGCTTGTGTACACAATGCATAATAGTGTGACGTTTTTTTATTTATTTGGGTGAAGTGTAAATATTAGACAATTATTATTAATTAAAATCAGTGGTTATTAAACTATAAAGAAAATAACTATTACTAATATAACAGAATGCGAGGTACAATTTTGAATATAACTCTTTCCTGTTACCACGGTTTGTTTCAATACTTGACCCGCAAGTGAAACACTAATTTAATCAATGTAAAACTTAATTTGGATCAAGGGTCTCACTGCCACCACAATCCGTGTTTTAAAAGTCCTCGGATAGCAGGACTCAATACAAAGAGTATGAAAAAGATTAATTTACAAAATAAACAATATTCACACAGAATACTTACTCTTCCGCAATAACTGAAAATACTTGGGAGAACTTAAACAAATAAAACTGAGAACTGGTAGATGAATTTATTTATTTACACAACAATAAATGGTAAACAACAATACAAGAACTAAGGACTAATGATCGTGACGATTACAGTTTAAAAGACGGTACCATAAAAGTAATTAAATTTTTAAAAGGGCGACCTCAGAATAAGCTTTAAGCTTACTGAATTGCTATCAGCGCTAAGTATTCACACCAACTACTAAGAATCAAGTAATCTATCAGGCTACTTACTTTTCATCACAGGTCGGCCTCGAATGAAGCACTTTATTATTAAACTAGCAAACTACAATATTTACAGTTAATTTGAAGAAACAATGAAAAATTATTAAATTTAAATTAATACTCTAATCAACTTGGGAGAACGCAGACTTCAACAATTACTTTAGTCACAAGAACAACAAAAATTTATAAGTCACTAAGATAATTAAAAACAGCCGAATGGAAAAGAGAACAACGTCACAATCAACAGTCAGAACAAGACTCCTCGAGATGAGATCATCTCAAAACCATCTTTACTAGATTTTCACCCCACTTCCAACAAGGAAGTCCAACCTTCATACCCTTATTGGCTAACTTAAAAATTAACACGATGTAATTGGTCAAGTAACTGAGAACATTTCCGGTGTTTGAGGGCAGAAGTGAATTCCTAACGGCGTTTCACATCGCCTATGTGACAAAAGTTACTCAACTAAATTACTGAAATTGCTTTCCCCTGCTGAGATACATCCGTCTTTTCTAGCACTTTTCTTTTGTAAATTTATACTTTTAAAAATATTTTTGCAACACCCAATAATTTTCACAAAATGTCAATAACTAACCCCATCCCAAAAATCTAACAAAGACTTTAACTTCGAAAAGCAATTTAGAAATTTTTAAAAAATAGAATACTTTACAAATTTAAAAGTTCTGAACGCAAGATCCATAACTAATCTTGACGTCCGGCTGCAATAATTTAAACAAAAGGGTGCCGCTAAGCAAACGTGTTACACTAATATTAAACAATTATTAAAAAGTACGTAAGACTAAAACTTTATTACAATTTATTTCACTATGCGTTCCAATCTTAGATTGCCTGTCTGTTGCAGACTCTTGTAGACTGTTTACGCGGTATTTATATCACTATATTTATAACGTTCAACTGTCCGCCTACCGACCTCCATAGCGTCTATATACTCAACTGACTCAACTGCTCGGACAGAAGTCACCTCCTTCACAACACTATCTGTCTATTTATATAACTCTGTCTAACTTCCACAGCCTCAGTATCACCGTATGTCACAATTCTTCAACACCACTGCCGAGTATTCATTTCCACTTGTCGCTACTGTCCCCGTATACCTAGCTTCCCAATACTCTTCAACACTACCTAGTATTCTCTTTATAGCTATTCCAGTATACCAGCAACATCCCGACTCGCCGTTACTGTCCTTGCACACTATAGCTTCCCAATACTCGTCAACACTACCGAGTATTCACATCCACAGCTATCCCAATATACCAGTAACTTCCCGAGTACCTACTCGACACCAACTGCATACGCTCACTACGGTACTGCTGTGCTTTTCACTAAAACTTTACTCTCTAACACTCCATGTGTCTCCATGACTCTGTATGCCTGTGTCTCCCGAGCATAGCTACGTCCCTTATATACAGTTATCATTATTTTCTAGAAAAGATCTCTAATGTTCGAACACATAATAACAATGAACACAAAAGGTTCAGGCGACAGGAAGTAATTAAACAGGTCGCGACCAGTTTGTTTACATCGCCCGGCTGCTAGCGCGATTGCGTCATCGCTATAAATAGACACTGAGACAGCGGCGGCGACAGCGGGCGTTCCACGTTACAATAGAATTAAAGCTGGTATTACTAATAAAAGCGATGTAACCCAATATTAAATGATGGAATTCTTGAATAAAATATTCAGTTTTTGTTTGTTTAAATCTATATTAATATAGTTATTGTGTATTAAGAGCGCAAATTGGGACATTGTCGATTGAGAGGTTGTTGACGCGCGACGCAGGAGCGCGGCATTCTCTCAAAATCGGCAATGTTAAATTTCTATGTTCGGCTGTGCCGGACACCACCCTGTATGTGCAATTGTTCATTTTTTTTTTTTTTTTTTTAGAATGACTTCTTCGATTATTGCGTTTACTTTGCTTCCATTATTTTCATATATATCATAAGTGGTAAATTTTTGCCAGAAAATTTTCAGATTGTTACGAGAGCCGGTTGCCTATAGCAATTTATTGAGTGGCTTTGACAAAAAAATTACGAGTTGTCAAACGAGTGATTTTTGATCAATGTCACCAAATAAATTGGCATCAGGCTCGAGTAAAGCAATCGGAATTTTTTTTAGGATAAAATTTAACCATGAATGGTATTTGGATGACTATTTCCAAAATAAAAATGAGGTTATCGTTTATATAATTCTTTTCTTGACAAAAATCTTATAATTTTTATTGTGTTTAGAGGTATTATATTTCAGTTTGCTTTTTCAACGTTTTAAATAGATTCCTGTCCGAATCGACTTGTTTTTAATAAATACTGGTAACACTGAAAATATACAGACTTTGACAGGTATGTAAACAATAAGTTTCTAAAACGTCAAAAAATTTTCGCTTATCAAAACTCACTTACTTGTAAAAATACATCTTATTGGCTTAAAGGGTGCGATAAAATTTTTGTGACAGTGTTTTGTCGAAATGAAACTTGGTTACTAGGTAGAATCCCGAATTTGGATTGGTTTATATATTTATAAGTGAAATAGTCAAACAAATATATATTTTATTACAAATATATTTATTTAATAAACTAATAAATAATTAAAATGACCAAAAATTACCCAATATGACTGAAAATAACTATTAAATGACTGTCACGTTATTTTAATTTAAAATGACTGTCACGTCATTTTAATTTAAAATGACGGTCATTTTACATCACTAAATTTCGGCTACATCTGCTGAATAATTTAAATGAAACAAGGTATACATTCGCTTTGTGATATCTGATATTATGTCAAATCAGCTTGAAAAATACATTTCTGATTTCTTTCAAATGAAATTCATTGAATAAGCTTGCACTAGGCGGCTCTTTTTGTTATAACAAGTCTGTTCGTTTATTGCAGCATTGATTCGTATTTAGTTTTAGTTTGTCGGTATCTCTGTCCGTGTGAACAACATTTTTTGCAATATGCTAAATGCTATTAACTATTTCTATTGTTATTAATAGTGTTTTTAATGTGTGTTAAGTGTAAATAATATTGTAACGTTCATTGTTAGTGCTAACAATTAAAAATAGTGCAATAACAATCTGAATTTGATGCAGATAATATTGTAAGTCAATTTGTTTCTTACTAATTATTTTGTTTTAGAATATGTTACTAAAACGTGTTAACAAAAAATTAATAAAATAAATATTTATTTACTGCAAAATTAGTGGTTATATGTTATAGTAATTCAAATCTTTCTCTGGCAGAAGCTCTATAATAGGCAGAGAGAGAAAGGTAGCACTAATGTGACGTCACTGACAACAAACCTCAAATATCTCGAAAAGTAATTATTAAAAAATTGTTTTTTTCACCTTATACGCTATTTGTTGAGTAATAATTAAGTATAAAGTGTACATTTTTTAATTTTTTGTTATGGTTCAGAACTCCATTGTCTTAAGCGAATTCAATTTAAGCGAATGGCCAAGAACACCATTACTATATGGTTTTCGTTCCTATTCGCGAGAATACTAGTAACCTATACAAATATGGATTCTCATGATTAGAGCCCTTAAGGGTATCGTCTACACCTCGGTCTACGCTTTTCCAAATGAACGAAAAGAGGCTTTAAATTTTTGCTAATTATGCAAAATCTGTTACGAATTTGTAACTTATTTTTATCATGTTATTAAAAAAACTTGATATGTCTGTAACTTCTTATTTATACTGTAGGGTTGAAAATACATAAAACACGTCTCAGGTTTTTACCAATAATGACTGTATTTGTCATTCAATTGTAATAAAATTTAAACCTTCGCTCTTAGAAAACATGAAATTAGGTACGTAACTCTTTAAAATTTAAAATATTTATTTATTCGAAAAATTAACGTCAAAATTAACCAAAAATCACAAATTTTAGAGCTTTATCACAGATATAAGAACAATGATATTGAAAAAATTAAAAGTTTCAGACATAATATCAAGTTTTGTTAATAAATATGTTAATAACAATTCCTAAGTGTCAGGTCGCGAATCTAGGGAACCGGATTCGATCCCGGCCGACGCCAAATATTTCGAATTTTAAATGGCGCAAAATTGACCCCTGTGATGCACTCTCCACGTCAGCAATGAGTGCCCGTGAGGTGACGCCTGGTAAGCGCCTGCACGGTGCAAAAATTTCTTCATTACCGATATCTGTGTACAAAGCAGATTGGCACACTCAGCAATGGGTAATAAGCCGAGATGATATATTTATTTTTATTTATAAAAATGTACTTTTCGTTCATTTGGAAA
The DNA here is from genome assembly GCA_963082715.1 of Harpalus rubripes. Taxonomy (NCBI): domain Eukaryota; kingdom Metazoa; phylum Arthropoda; class Insecta; order Coleoptera; family Carabidae; genus Harpalus; species Harpalus rubripes. The sequence continues at coordinate 2,908,504 of OY720456.1, read as the reverse complement.
AGCATAGGCAGGCGATCCCCTTAATTGCAATTACCTACATACAAATTTTTTCATGATAACACTAAATTTCAAATTATTCTACAACTTTGTCATTCGTAGTACCTACCATGCTCTAATTTTTTTCATTTCTGATTCTCGGAAAGATTTTCGTTTAAATAATGAAGATTAATGTAGACGTAAAAATATGGTAATTTATTTAAAATTTTATGGAAACACTTAGTAGTCTGTAATAAAACTGAAATTTATGGTAGATTGTGCAAATATACACAGAAATTGAACATTGGACAAATATGGGTGTTATGTAAATATTTATATTATGGATTATTTGAGGAAATTTCTTTCGTTTACATACCTACAAACGTGCAACACCCATGAATATGTAAATTATTTATAAAGTTTGCTCTATATATCTTACAAGTTTGTTTATTTATATAAAATATAAATATTTTTTACGATTTTTTCACACGTTACGAAGTTTTAATTGTAGATTATGTGCAGTTAAAATGCAAATATTTTTCACGTTATTTTTACAAGAAATACCTACTAACAAAAATATTTTCTTTATTTATATGAATTTATTTTATTAATATGACCTCACATATTTTTCCAGGCCTTTTTTAAATTTTTAACTTGACGTCACAGTTTTGACGCTCGAAATGGTCGGGGTGAGGCTTTTATATTTATTGTTTAACCAGTGACTGTAAAACTGGCCCTCAACGATGTTTTACAATCTATGACGTATACAGGGTGTTATAAAACCAGTCTAACACATTTATAGGATATAGAGAACTCAAAATCGATCTTCAATGGTTTCCGAGATTTAAGGCAGTGAAAAATGAGTTTTTATGGGACTTATCTATGCTGTCTAGAAAACTATAAGAGTTACGACTTCGATTAAAAGAGACTTTTTGTTTACATGTGACAGGTCATTTTAGATGCTTTTTTGTTTTTTTCTAAAAAAAGAAATCAAATAATTGTACTAATAGAATGTGGCGACCTTAATCAATATTTAATTTTCAAATAACTTCTTAACTATTAGAAATTGAGAAAAATGTTTAATATTAAAATTTATTGTATTTTTATAGTCTATTTACTGGCATAGACAAAATTTTGTTCGGTCGCTTCTGCCAGTCTTTCTTCGCTTCTAATACAAAATTACCTCTTTCCCCAAAACAGTTTATTTTTGGACACAAATTCTATAAAACTTTTCAGATTATTTCGACTTAAATATGTTCTATAAATGTGTTACATTTGTTTTTAACACCCTGTATTTCTCTAAATATAAAAATCTGATGTGGCCAACACAACACCTCCCGCTATTTAATTTCCATTAATTTAAGTATACGTACTTACATATTTAGTTATACTAGAAACTGTATTAAAATCCATTCCATATAACTATGGTTCTATTTACGATTTTCATTTTAAAACGTTACTATTATTAATTTAAAATGATTAGTTCTTTGACAGTGACATTTATCTGTCAGTTACATAGGTACATTTCAGGTATGAACTGTCTAATCAAGTACTTGTGTTTGTTTAAAGCGTAGACTCTGTAATTTAAATTATATATTATTTTATAAATTTATCCATAAAATATATAGAAAAAGTATTAATGCAAACCTGTACAAAATTTAATTATTTTTTATTTTTATAATAACATAAATTACGAAAAAAATAACATTTAAAGATATTTTTTGAAGAAAAACTATTTTGAGCTTCAAGTAAAGTGCCATTTCCGGTTATCCGAATAAGGTATAAATACAAGGTTTCAAAATTTTCCGAATAATGGTATTTGAGTTAGAGTAAAGGATCCACACACATACACACAGAGGCATCATCGTGAAAATGTTAAAATTGGATTCTAGGGATCTTAAAACGTGGTCATTTGCCAAAATCTCGATATGCGATTTTTAGCACGATCCCTATACCTCCCTTACCAAGGGTAGCGGGAGGTAAAAATGTAGCGCTTGGAAAACTTAGTCCAAGTTTCGTGCATTAGGTTAGTTATTGTGTTATATTCGGAAAAATATACCATTTTAACCATTCGGCCATTTAATTTTAGAGTATTGTACACGCAAAAATTCATGGGGTCTCGTGGCCGCGTGCCTGAGTGTCTGGTGGCGAATCTGGGGAACCGGGTTCGATCACGACCGACGCCAAATATTTCGATTTTTAAATGGCACAAAATTGACCCCTGTGGTGCACTATCCACGTCAGCAATGAGTGCCCGTGAGGTGACGTCTGGTAAACGCCCGCACGGTACAAATATGTCATCATCATTACCGATATCTGCGTACAAAGCAGATTGGCACACCCAGCAATGGGTAATATGCCATGATGATATATTTATTTATTTTAAGAATTCATAAAAATATTTATAAAGCAAAAAAATATGAAATGCCCGTTCAATACTTTTGTTACAATATACGTAACACAAAAAGTTTCTTCAATCTTCACGTGCTTCTTGTTCTTCTTCCCAGCTTCTGAAGTTCAATTCCAGATAGACAATTTCAGATCTGAAAATTAATTAAAATTGTTTCTTTGCCATGTATCTTATAAAGGCCTGTAACTTTTATCCGATAAGCTAAAGAAAACTGCAAGGCACTTCTGGAATCCAAAAGAGCAGATCTGAATTCCTTCCTTGGTGTCGATGCTCACTTTACAAAAAACAAAACGTCGCTCTCTTCGATTCTTCCAGCAACGTGAGGGGACTTTTAAGCTTAGATAAACAGTTGCGATTTATTGTAATCGGGCCGTAAATCGCACGTTGTCTTTAACCTGTCACGGAGAGATTTGTTTTAGATATGTTTGATGCGAACTTAAATGTTCTAGTATGTTTTAAAGACTCTGCAGTGGTTTATGGGGTTCATATGAATTTATGATCTGTTGCGATGTAATAAAATGTTGTAATGGGGAAGCTGTTCGTAGAAATTGAAAGAATGCTTTGATTAGTTATAGGTTAGTTACTGTTTTGGTATTGAAAGGTTGTTTTATTTGCTGTTACAAATACCTCAAACGGAAAAGACTGGATAAACTTAGTCATAAACGTTAGAAAAACAGCGCCTGTTATGTTGGTTATTTTTCATTTCATTTATATTACTCTAAACATCTCACCAGGTACAATTTATTTCTTTTGTATTTCTTTTTTTTCCAATAAATTCAATAGGTTAAAATCATTTTATTTTTGAAACGCCTTGTATAATTAAAAGAAAAATTAACATACTCTATATTTAAAGTAACGTAAAAAAATCTGATGTGGCCAGCACATTACCTTCCGTCAGTTATATGAGGTATTTACGAAAATTCTACCGATTTTTCACACAATTCAATAATCAATATGTGTATCTGCAATAATAACCGAGAGAAAGAGTGTATTCACCTTTTTGTAAAAAATATGGAATACATCGAAAAAGAAAAGAGATATCGACCTGTGGTTTTAAAATCTTAAATCTACATTCTTCAAACTAATTAAATACAAATTTTCAGAATTTTAAATTTTTTAAAAAATTTCGTCCCTTTTTTAAACCACACCACCCTCATACCCAAAAATGGGTGTGTGGTACACCTTCAACGACCTCACCAGTAAATTCCTCGTACCAAAAACCATAAGTATACCAATTTTCATCAAAATATTCCAACGGATACATTTATTATTAAACATTCTTTAAAATCATCAAAAACTGAAAAAATCGCAAGGGGTACACCTTAGATTTTTTGCGATTTTTGGCCATTTTCAGACTTTTCCTTCTGGAGATTGCAATAGTTGTTCAAAAATTATGAAAATTGGTATGCTTATGTAATTTTGCTCGTAGAATCTAATGGTGATATCGCCAGCGGTGTATAATTGACCATTCTTGGGATATGACCCAAAAATGGGCATTTTTGAGCTAAGTTTTGAGGACGAATATCTCGGATACGAAAAGAGATATCGACCTGTGGTTTTAAAATCTTAAATCTACACCATTCAAACTACGTAAATACAAATTTTCAGAATTTTTAATTTTTTAAAAATTTCGACCCTTTTTTAATCTTCACCATCCTCATACCCAAAAATGGGTGTGCGGTACACCTTCAACGACCTCACCAGTAAATTCCTCTTATCAAAAACCATAAGTATACCAATTTTCATCAACATATCCTAACGGATACATTTATTATTAAACATTCTTTAAAATAGTCAAAAACTGAAAAAATCCCAAGGGGTAGACCTTAGATTTTTTGCGATTTTTGGCCATTTTCAGACTTCCTTCTGGAGATTGCAATAGTTGTTCAAAAATTATGAAAATTGGTATGCTTATGTAATTTTGCTCGTAGAATCTAATGGTGATATCGCCAGCGGTGTATAATTGACCATTCTTGGGATATGACCCAAAAATGGGCATTTTTGAGCTAAGTTTTGAGGACGAATATCTCGGATACGAAAAGAGATATCGACCTGTGGTTTTAAAATCTTAAATCTACACCATTCAAACTACGTAAATATTTGTTTTCAGAATTTTTAATTTTTTTAAATTTCGACCCTTTTTTAATCTTCACCACCCTCATACCCAAAAATGAGTGTGCTGTACATCTTCAACGACCTCACCAGTAAATTCCTCTTACCAAAAACCATAAGTATACCAATTTTCATCAACATATTCTAACGGATACATTTATTATTAAACATTCCTTAAAATCGTCAAAAACACCTTAGATTTTTTGCTATTTTTGGCCATTTTCATATATATATATATATATATATATATATATATATATATATATATATATATATATATATATATATATATATATATATATAAGTCCGTTTCCACGACGTGATCCCCACGTCATCAATAGTAAACATATGGTTCAAATCGCCAGGGGGGGAGGGAATTGATGACGTCATATTGTTACCATGGTTTTAATATAGGGATTCTTGGATTTAATTTTCTAGATTGATATAAGGTGGAGTATGACAGCACTTTGCTATGTTTCACATTTCCAATATTTTACTTATAATAATTTCGCTAATATATACCTACTGTGTGAATATTATTATTCATCAAAATCCGAAGTTACATATTTCGCAAATGAATATTTATGATGTAATGTCAAAACTGGTAAAAACTGTCAGTATGTCCTATACTGTGTCAATTTCGTTATTCATCAAAATTCGAATTATAAATAGTTATTTAGAAATAATAAACCAATTGAATAAATACGATATAAGTATAATGGATGAAATATACTTCTTTAACTTGCAATAATTGTCGGGCATCTTAGAAACACCGTCTTTGCAATAGCAAAATGCACAATAAGTATAATCACAAAATTACCAACACACAACGAAAACCCACAAATTATTTTCGACGCCAAATCACCTTAATCACATGAATGACAGAATTACATGAATATTCAAATATTTAAAAATGACACTCGTTACCACGGTTACAATACAATTTCTCTTTCATTTTTTGCCGTTGGTTAGACGGAAATAGCTTATACCCCTCGTAAACACGGACGACAATGAGATAGCGAATAAAAGTCTCATATGCAATGTTTGTACGACAAAGATGCTAGATAAAAGTTTTGTAATTCTAGCATCAGAAATTGATGACGTGAGAATCAACTGGGATATATAGAGCGTGATATATATATATATATATATATATATATATATATATATATATATATATATATATATATATATATATATATATATATATACAGGGTGATTCATCGGTCTGTCCTCTCTTTATAACTCTTTTATTTTAAGTCAGATAGAAAAACTCTTCAAATATAATGTATATGATATATTATTGTCTATCTACATACCATAGGCATTTGTATACAGGGTGCTCCGTTTAAGCGCAACAATATGTAACTTTATATTTCTTAATGGAGCACCCTATATTTATTTATTTATTTTGATAGTAAATTAGATTCCCTATAAAAAAGTATTAAGTAATAAGGGGTCTAAACTTATAAATTAAGAAGTTATTTACGTTCATAAAAAATAGTAGTTCAGAGTGGAAAAACCATAATATAATACAAAATTTTGATACTTTTTTATTAATACTTATTTTAAACATTACACTAATTACAAAGAGGCTATTAAAATTTAGTGACAAACTAAATAATGCAAAATTATAATAAATGCTCGAAAACTTATCCGTCAACTTCAATAGATTTTTCTATTATAAATATCATATTAACCATTTTATCTTTACTAAAATTTGTATTATTCATTTTCACATCAACATCAACAATGATAAACTAAGAGTATTTTGACAACTTGTTTGTTTAAATACGAAACAATTGATCAAATTATACATAGCTTACTTTGTTAATAATAACATATCATTGAACGAATAAAGGTAAATAACTTCTTAATTTATAATTGTAGACCCCTTATTACTTAATACTTTTTTAAAGGGAATCTAATTTATCATCAAAATAAATAAATAAATATAGGGTGTTCCATTAAGAAATATAAAGTTACATATTGTTGCGCTTAAACGGAGCACCTGTATACAAATGTATATGGTACGTAGATAGATAACAATATATAATATAAATTATATTTGAAGAGTTTTTCTATCTGACTTAAAATAAAAGAGTTATAAAGAGAGGACAGACCGATGAATCACCCTATATATATATATATATATATATATATATATATATATATATATATATATATATATATATATATATATATATATATGTGTGTGTGTGTGTGTGTGTGTGTGTGTGTGTGTGTGTGTGTGTGTGGACCTTAAAGGGGGTCAAGTCGAATACTATCCGGGCCGCCCCCTAAAGTGATTCCAAATAAATAAATAAAAAAAATTGTAGGCAATGATTTTGCTTAATATGAATATTTGACCGTGTCTAAATGCACTTGATTTTTCCCCATTTGAATAAGATTGGGCTTTGACAAATTTTGGTACTGTATTTTTTGTCAAAGGCAATAAGAGGTTTAAAAAATCCGCTCAATATTGGAATCAATATTTTTAAGACAACTATTGTAGATAACTTATTTGGGCTTTTGTGTGGTAGTTTAACCATCTATAATTATCCTAAAAATAATGATTGGGAATTCAAATTTTGTCAACATATTCTTGGGTCATTCTAGTATATATTCCAATATTGATTGGATTTTTATAACCTCCTATTGGCTCGGAAAAAATAAAGTTTCAAAATGTGTCAAAACCCAATGGGCCGAATTCAGCACTCTTCACTAGTGTAGTGATCGTCTCTAGTAACTATGGAAACAATTTGCATCTTTTTTACTTCCTTGTACAAAGTAAAGGAAGTATTGTATTCGCGAAAAATTTCGGTTTCCAGATTTCAACGGAAATATCCATTTTGGCCATCCCTGAATCCATTCTGACTAATTTCGTCGTGACGTCTGTACGTACGTATCTCGCATAACTCAAAAACGGTAAGCCGTAGAAAGTTGAAATCTTGTATTTAGGACTTCTATAACATCTAGTTGTGCACCTCCCTTTTTGGTCATTACATAATTTCCAGAAAAGGTACTTTATTTGAAGCCTATAATAGATTTTAATGAAAAACTATATTAAAATATAATCCAAAACTTTTCAAATTTAGTATATAAGACTTTTATATCAATTGGAATAACATAGCAGAATTTGGTTAAAACAGGCTAACCGGAAGTGATATATTACCTGAAGTTGTTAACAGTTTTTCTTGAATAAAATGGTTTCATTTTGATTTTAGAAATAAATGCTTCAAATAAGAGTTTTAGAGAATTAAATTCTGCGTCTAGCACATCAAGTATTATTAAATTAGCCCTTTGTATAAGCGAGATATGTAAATTTAAAACATATACTTTTTGGTTTTTGTAATGAAGCTTGCTATGGATTAGAACAAAAAATAACAAAAAAATAAAAAATAGATGTTAATGTCAAATTTCGTCAAATACGTGCAATTTTATAATTGAGTCTATACTTCGTCTTCATATTGGTCTTGCGTACAAGGAAGTCGTGTGGTGTCCACATCAGATTTTTTTATTAATGCATCGATGCATATGTCTCTCTTTATTATGTTGCTTTTAGATAAGCTTCTTTAGTTAAAGAAGAGTGCTGAATTCGACCCAATATTATTTAAATGGGAAAAATCAAGTGTATTTAGGCACGGTCAAATATTAATATTAAGCGGAATCATTACTAAGCACAATTTTTATTAATTTATTTGGAACCACTTTAGGGGGTTTCTCAGTTAAAATTAAACTTGACCCTTTTTAAGGTCCTCCCTAATATATGTGTGTATATATCATACGTTCTTGACGCTTATGTTTTTTGTTACATTGCGTACTTATTTATATTCCTGTAATAATGGTTTATAAATATCTTTGATATTTTCATGGTTTCGTATTATCCTTTGACATTCATCTTTTTCTATTCAAGTTCAAAATAACTTATATAAAGCATTATTAACTTGTTTACTGTTAAAGCAGGGTATAGAGTAAATGGCGACAGATTTCATTTAAAAATAACCATGTTAGCGAATATCATTCAAAAGGTTACTTCCATATAAGGAAGGCTTTCCATAATAAAAATTTCTATTTAATGAGAAAGAAGATAACGTAAGAATAGCTAAATACTAGGGTATGTTATCTATCTTGTCATAAAGGAAAGCATATTTTTTTTTCTCCTGTCTGCTATCGATGCCTTCGTATCGGAGTTGGGGAGTTGGTATGCAGAGCAGAATATGCTCTGTTGGTTATTGTAGGATGTTCGCATCGGCGGATGCTGTTTTCTCCTTCTTCATATCGCCTACATCCTGCACATTGCGCGCTGCAGGAGGGCGGAATGTGTGCAAAATACTGAAAGGAATTTGCCTTTGTCTATGCGTATACCAAATAACTTTCTAGCAAAAATAAATATTAATAACGAAAAAAAATGTTATTTTATTTTGTTTCCTTTTCAGGAAAATAAAATAAAAATTAGGGAAAGAGGATCATGACAAATGTCAGTAAAGTAAATAACTTAGGAAGGTTTTTGAAAAATCAACTGGCACCGCCGGGGCTCGTGGGAGGTCCCGGGTTCGAGCCCCGGCGGTGCCAGTTGATTTTTCAAAAACCTTCCTAAAATAAAAATATTATTTACATAAGTTAGGAAAATTTTACGGCTCCGAGTTTTTCTGAAACCTTTTGATTATAATAAAAATTTATTTTAAATTTAATAATTAAATGTAAGAGGTTTCGTGGCTGTGTAATAAGACGAGGGTAAGCGCAATAATAGATAAATAACTTTTTATAAACTCTTCTAAATTATAGTTTCGATAATCATATTTTAACTCTGTTTATCTGTTCAAGTCATAAATGTCAAAACTCAGTTTAGAAATTCTTTTCGTATTATGATAGTCACGACATTTATTTGTTTATTTATTTATTTAAGAAAATAGGAGAACCAACAGCTCAAACAGAGACCAAATAAAGGTTCACGCTTATTAAAAAATACAGTACTACAACGAAAATAGCAAAAAAGTAATAAAGTTAATAATAATAATAATAAACAAAATAATTACAATAGTAAAGTTCAACGTAGAGTAGTTTTGACACACTTTTTAAAACTGTTGATAGATAAATTAAACAAATCAAGATGACTGAATTGATTGTTGTAAACTGCCATTATTCTATATATGCAAGAAAATTTATAATTATTAGTGTTACTTGCAGGAAGCTTAAATAAATTATAAGTTCTTGTCCATTTAGCTGGAACATTTATATGGAATAGAGGAAGAATATTGTCAGAGTACAACATATTGTTGAAAATCTTAAAGAGGAATAACATATCAAAATAAGTTCGTCTATTTTCTAAGCTATTCAAATTAAACCTTTCTAATTTGTTAATATAATTCGAACAGTTTACTCTAAATTTATAGCATAGAAGATTGATAAACTTTTTTTGAACATTTTCAATTACATTTATATTTGATCTGTATTATGGATTCCACACAACAGATGCAAATTCTAGCTTAGAGCGTACTAATGAATTGTATAAACAAATAAGTGTATCAGGGTTTTGAAAAAGTTTACATTGCCTAAAAATGAAACCTAATGTACGAAATGAAACTTTACTGATTTTGTCGATATGAGTATACATTGTTAATTTAGGATCGTATACAACACCTAAATCTTTTATAACAGATTTAATTTCAAGTTTCAGATTATTTATGTGGTAATTATAAGTTATTAAGTTGAAATTTCTGGTAAAGTTCATGACGTAGCATTTAGACGGATTGAGACTTAGATAATTGTTGATAATTAAGTCTGGAAATTATTATGTATACGTACGTGACTTTGAATGCCCTATGCACCCCGTACCCCTAAGATAGTCCTGAAGATAGCGTTTTGTTTTTTAAAGATAGTCGAGATTAATTCGTCGAGTCGTGAAGACGTGTTTTGTTTTGACGAGACATGTAGTGTAGTTTAGTTTTGGGGCGACGCTCGCCCGCTGGATTACAGAATGTAACTTATTAGTTGTGTTAGTTATAGTTGTATTAGTTTAAATATAAATAAAGTTTAGTTATTAAAACACAAGTATTTGTTCATGTCCGTAGTGTGCCTGAGTGTCTGGTCGCGAATCTGGGGAACCGGGTTCGATCCCAACCGACGCCAAATATTTCGAATTTTAAATGGCACAAAATTGACTCCCTTTGGTGTGTAATGCTATAAACTACCCATTACTTAATTTAATCTATCTATTCTGATCCTTCCCTTCCCCTTCGTGTAATCGTTACACATAGACAGAATATGCCTCATTTCCCACTTGTTACAGAATAAACATTTTCTACACTACACAAATTCAATAACTGTAAATTTTCAATGGTGCGTCATTGTGTATTGTAAAACAAGCTTGAATTACACTACTTACTATGTTTCATTATATAATTTACCTCTTCTACTCATGTTTTTCACTGTTATGATTTTAATCATGCATTATTTAATGCATTGAGAAACCAAGATGTCTACCTTCTATTGTTTTTATGGTCTGGCAACTGTTACCACAAAGAATAACAGAAAACTCAAGACAAATACATTGTGTAAATTTGTGATGAATCTCAGTATTCATGTAAATAATAATTACTAGATGCAGTTAGATAGATATGTATATACTTCCTGGTGCCTTACAAGATAAAAACAATTAAATTTACTTGATTAGGGAACAGTATACTTCTTGATAGTTAATAATTCAATGAACAATGCAGAAATGTTTTATTTATAAACATTTGAAAAACAAATCAACAAATCCAATGTTGTTAAGGTTACAGTTTTGTTTATTCTAAGAAGCAGGTTTTTACTGTCAATATAAAAAGAAGATAAAAATAGTTTAAAGAGTTAATAAATACAGATTACATCTAAAGATAATTAATTAGCAGTTTTTGCAATTAATTACTCACTGCATCATTAATTTCATTACGTAGTTTATTGATTACTTTTTTACATTTAAGTTATCCAATTTTGTAAAAAAATTAATCAGAATTGCACTTTCAATTTTGATAACAATTTATGTTTAAAACATATATTTTACTTTTACAGATACATATAATAAATGTTTAATTTTGCAGTCTAGAATTTTATATTTATTAATATGTTTTAAAATTATCAATGAAATATTACTCCTATTATTTATAACAGTATTGTAAATATTATGATTTAAAAGTTTATATTTTATATATGACTAATAAAAATATAATATTAATAAGTACTCAGTAAATCATATTTTTATGGCACACAAAATGATTTATTAACATTATTCTTAGATTATTTGTTTAAAGTAATAATTAATATGTTTACATGCAGTTTTGAAAACGATTTCAGTTTTCAATCAAAATTACGCGAAACTGTACCTATCTATACATTCAATTTTTTAAACATCAGGTTACAGATTAATTTGAAATCAGTAACAGATCCTCGTCACTCCAACTACTTCATTGTGCCATTATTTTTTCAACTTCGTACCACTACGCATTATACCTTGTTCCAGTTAAGCCCGTCAGTATTGTAGAGGATAGGGCATAGTTTTGAACTCTCTGATTGGCTGAAATTGGAGACAAGAGACAAGTTTACCCAATGTAATTGCGGTTACTTAAAACTGGGACTGATATCAGCACCATCTGCTGAATGGCTTAAATGGAACAGAGTATAAAACTACCCAATTCAATTGTAGGTTAGTGTAGTATAACTAGCTAATGAGAGTTGACGTTTAAATTATTTTTATGTCTCACTAAAGTATTATGAACTGTTTATTGCTAGGATACGTTGTATATAAACATATCTATAACAACCGGGGCATTATATGAGGGCATAATAGTTCATTATGCTCTCATTATAATCCGATCATCCTTTATGGAGTTTAAATAAAAAATAATATGAACGGTATATATTGAACATTATTTTCTTTTTAATTATTATTCAGTATAATAATAATAATAATAAGGATTGATTACAACAATTAATATAATACGAAAACAGCTTCGAAAGCACAACACAGAAATCAGTTTTAATTTAATTAAAATACTTAAAATTGATTATAAAAAGGGCCTTAAGAAGCAATTTACTTTCACCAAAATGTAATAATATTCAGAAATAAGTGCATAAGAAGTAAAGAACTGGGATCTGTCAAGTGAAAACGAACCTCTAAACATAATACTTACATCTTCTACAGACGAGAATGGAATAATTAGGGGAACATTTATGCGTTTGTCTTCCTCAAAGTATGCAGAAGCATTCAAAATAATTTCTTTACACCGTTTCGATAAAATATCTTCCGAAACATCAAATTCATTCATTCCATCATCTCCAACGTTGATGTTTTAAAAATAAATAAATGTTGATAATAAACAAAACAATTAAACAACATCCTTAGCAACGCCAAAGCTTAAGCATTATCGTAATCAAAATGATTATAAATGAAAACTTATTTCACATATTCTAGTGAGACATAAAATCTTGTATGCACCACGAGCGTTACTAGATGATAATGCCCATCGGACGACATCTATCCCTCGGGCCGGAGGCCCTCAGGCTAGATCCTCGTCGCCCTCCTGGCATTATCATCATCGTAACGCCCTCGGTACATAAAATACTATTATAGATGTCGTTTCTCTTTATATTCAGGTATTAGAATTTTTGCATGTACCCATTCAAATACTGGACTAGAAAATATTTTAAATACACCCTTGTCTTCTTATTCTATCTTGCATTATATGCTAATTTATTTCTAGGATTTCCTAGGCCAGTATTGAATGTTTACTTGCAAAAGTCTCATAGCTGAATGTGAAAAGTGTTAAGTGCTTACATAAGTATTTTTGAAACTAGTTAAACCCATGAATTTTATGGTCATATTATGGTCAAAACTGTAAGTCTTAAATCTGTAAATATCGAACAAAATCTCAACGAAACCTGCTACTCTTATGCATAATTTTATATTAATCAGCAAACATAGATGTGTTTTTGTCAGTTTTCTTACAAATTTAAATTTACAGTTTTGAACATAATACGGCTATTTATTGATTTGATATAACTGAACTGAACTAAAAATGTCTTGAACACAGTTTTAAAATTGCATGTAAACAGTAAGATTTTTTTTAATGTTCTTATCTTTACGTATTCGTTTATAAAATCGTCTTAATTATTACGCTATATCGAACAATCATTGAAAATTCGATAATTATATTGGTTTGTACAATTCGCTAATTAAAACATCCCAAATTGTAATCAAAATAAAAAATAAAACTCAGCAATATTAAATAAAGCTTATCACACATTCTGGCATAGTATGATCATAACATAAAAGCTTTGAAAACTAAGCTAAAGCTATTCCTACCTAAATAATTTGGATATTATAAGGTGCGTGCGTTAAATATCACCGTTTTGTAACTAATTTACACCCAGTATAACTTAATATAAACCTCACAGTCAATATATTCTAAATTAAAACGAGACACGCACATTGAAGTTGCGATTTCCACTATTTTCATTTATTTTTTAGCTTGGTATATAAATAATATTAAAAGAACTATTATCTCAGTAAAAAATCTTGTTCGATAAACTCGCGTGATAATCACAAGTTTGTAATGTAATCCAGAAGTATATGTTATGAAATTATATACAAATCTGGAGTACCGCAGGGTTCGATTCTAGGTCCTCTATAATTTTATTATACTTGTGTGTCATTAACAATAAAAATAGATATTAGTTTTATGCTTTCACTAAAGTAATTTTATTTTCAACAAGATTTTATCAGCCTCCTCTAATGATGATGACTAGATTTTTTTTATATAGTTATCAAATGTTATACAAATTAGATTTTTCCTTATTAAGTGAAAGTAAGAAACTTTAGTAATTTATATATTCCTATTCCAAAAACTGTAAAGATTAGATTATTTTGGCATGACTATTGTAATATTTTAATGATAATGACTGTGTAATTAATTTTGTCTCCATATCAATTTGACGTTTGACATATTACATTACATTAGTCATTTTATTAACTGTATGAAAAGCAAAGTTAGATGAATATTAACAGTTTCAACTGTACTGAATATTAATTAAAATTAAAATCCATTCAGACGAGTATAATACAAAGGAGAGAATCAGTTCATAGTTGTATGCACAATTCAATTAATTTTTGAAATGAAAAATACGTTCTAGGATGAGATACTGATGGGAAATTATATTTAAATAACTTACAATCGTTCCAATACTTTTATTTATATCAGAGAAAATTCAAATGCGTATTTACTCACACGAGTACATACTTATATATTTCAAACCGGTAATGACATTTTTTTTGCGTTGTTTATATAATTTTTAAAATATTTTCCAATATTGCACAGTTTTAATTAGTTTTTCCCAACACCGACTCATAATATACCTGTTACTATGGTTATTTGAAATCACTAATGTACAACATTAGTCACTCTGTGAGAGAATATTTTAGAAGTCACGGAGGATATAATACTGATTTTTGTGTTTATTAAAATATAAATAAAAAGCAATTTTACAAAATTATTTTATTATTGAAACTTATTTATTTCAATTAATATTAACATTTATGCTAAAATAGGTTACTTATTGTTAGTGGTTACTTATTGCTTCGGAATAAAATTCAAAGATGCTACTTGTGCTTCTAAGTGAATACGTTTTAAAGGAAGGTCCTCATTTTCACCTATTTTATTGTATTTTTCTTTCAAATAATTCCCAATGACAGACAAAAATTATTACAGCAAATTTTTTTCAATAACAATATAACAAAACCATAACAACCATTCAATGGCTACTTTGTAATTTAAAATACTACATCAATGGACTTGTCAGTGTCAAACGATGAATGAAAATATAAAAATGATTTAAGAAGTTTTTAAAAAAGTGTTGGATAAAACGTTGTATTACACTCGTGTGGAATGTATATTAGTCACTAAAGAAAATTAGCCACTCGCCCTGCGGGCTACGTGGCTAAACTTTTTCTTTCGTGACTAATATGATACATTCCACACTCATATAATAAATAACTATTAGTTTTCCATCTATTGAAACTACCTATATTTATTTTGATTAAAAACAGAATTCGTGATTTTTTAAATTTTACTCATTAATAAAAAATTATTCCATTAATAAATATAAGGCCTTCAAGTTCCACTATTATTTGTTTAATTTTATTTAGGACGTTTCGAGCAAAATCCGCTCATCATCAGCAACTATAAAATTCAAGTTGAGAATTAAAAGTAAATACATAGCAGAATTACAATGTTGTACATCAGCGAAAGTTGTAAAAATTACATGTAAATTATAATCTACGTAGTCAGATGGAGCATGGGCCCTCAATTCAACAATGAAACATGCCGCTAACACGGCCCATTAACAACTGAGTTGTCGAAACGTCCTAAATAAAATTAAACAAATAATAGTGGAACTTGAAGGCCTTAGCCGTGTTCCTTCGGGTTGTGATTGTGATTTTGTGAATCCTGATTAATTTAATCCTGATCCTTTTGAAACAGGATTTAAAAATTATAGCAAGAAAACAACACAATCTAGTGTCAAATGTCAATGTCATATGCAGACTAATGCAAACTATCCTGCTTTATTTTATAAATAATCAACTGTCTAGTGTTATAGTAAATTAAAAATGGGTTATATTGAAGTAAAAAATAATGTTCTTGGTAAGGAATATGAAGTATGTTTATTTCAAACAAATCTTTATGTGGTTCATTACACGCTTTTGTAGAAAAATCTTATTTCCCTTGATGTCACAAACTCCACATTCGTAAATTTCTACGCTCGAAATAGTATATTTTCAATTTTTTCTGAACTGAATCAATGTGAATCACTCAAAAAGGTTGATTCTGAAGGGAAGGGGGAATGTTGTCTAGTGATCACAAAATGAGAAAGTGGGGATAACGAATAGGAAACGTAAAAACATGATTCTTCTTAATCATTATCATTTTTATCATTTAGATCACGAATCACAGCCCGAAGGAACACGGCTCTTATATTTATTAATGCTCAATATTAACATGGTACCCTCACACAACATTTAAATTTTTTTTATTCCCAAACAGGCATATGATAAAATTAATAAACTTTGCGTTCTTGTTTATAAAAGGAATACAAATAATGAGGGAAACACTGTTTGGAATTTTAGTAAATTTATTATTTAAGTCAAGAATTTTAATTAAGCTAGTGAGGCATTTGAAATATTTATCTTGTTTTAAATATAAGAAGATATTCCTTGACATATAGCAACGAAGTGACTTTTGACATTTTCCTTTCAACCTATTCGTCACAATTAAAATTATTTCATAAAAATTGTATAATATATAAAGGTTATAAGGTTGAAGGAAAGGCAAAGGTAATTCAATTTTAAATTTTATTTACTTAAAAATAAAATATGTACATATTTTATATTCAATATTTGGTATTATTTAAAACATTTTTTGCAAATGAACCGCACTCACCAAAAAAGAAATTATATATAATCAAAGGTTTCAGAAAAATTTAATGTATAACTCGTCATTAAAATGTCTGTCTCGGATCCGTAAAATTTCAATTGGCTCCAAGTCAGTAATGTACCATTTTTCTGACTCTGTAAGTAACTATTATTCCGATACTGCGAATTCTACATAATTCTAGTGTGACCCTAGTACATTTTGTCCAAATCAATTTTTAAGTTTTACGTAATTTTCCAGTAAAATAAAAAAATTATAAATTAAAAATATTCGCATTATTTTTACTCCAAGTAAACAATGTTATTTTGACATTAGTGACATAAGTAATCGTGATTACAAAATAATTTGATTTATACATTTTGACTTTCCTAATGTGAACAAATTATATATGCAATTAATCAAATTTTATCAGTTTATCTTGTTGTCTATTTATTTTAATAATTTATTATTTAAGAATTTACATACATATGTACGTATCTTATAAAATTGATCTAGTTTAGAACGCATTTTAAACTGTATTACTAGGTAAACTATTATTCACGAAAGATGATTATTCAAGGTCATTTGTGAGCCGTCTGATACAATATTACTTGCAGATAACTTCATTGCATTTCATATGCATAGGCGTGTAACATGAAATATTTATGGACACATTAAAAAATACAAATAATTCATTTGAAAATTATGTTTCTTTCTACATAATGTCTTTCTGAAAGATTTATGTTCTTCACTTATGTTTTTACAAAATACAAAAACATAGACTTAACTTACAAACCAAGGAATAATAATTTGATCTAAACGTCAACGCCACTGGGTAAATATTAGCACAGAGGGCAGTGTAGTAGATAATTAGGTATCTGTAATTCTACGACATATATCATTATTATTTATAGTGTGTTAGAAAGTAATGCCACTATTTACGAATATCTATCACACCACATAAATTAAATAGACATAGGTCAAATAATCTTTCTCTTTCTAATACAAAATGTTGCTAAGCTACTGCTATAAAGTGATGTGTATTCTTTCATCGAACATATGACCTTGAATAGTCATCTTTCGTGAATAATAGTACAATGAAAAATGGTCATCCATCTGTATATTCACTATGCTAATACAAGCTTGACGTTAATTATAACTTAGAAGAATTACACAATATTTTTTCTTCGTTCACCGTTTATTAATTGTTATATTAATGTATAGAAAATTATTCATTAATGATCCCTATTAATGCTTGATTTTTTTATTAATAAACGATTTTGGTGGATAACCATACTGACCAAATACCATTGCTGAACAATTGTAAAAATTTATCCTAAAAAAAATTGCCTGGTAATAAAATTAGATTTTTCAATTCAGTAAGATACGGTCAACGGAAAAATGTTGTAACTATCACGTGTGTTAATTGACGATTAATGATCTCAACAATTTATCGCCCTCCACACTTGATAGTAAAATAACTATTTTATGTTCACTCATAAAACGTTTGAAATTTAATTCAGTTGTTTATACAAAATAATAACGTTAATCAAATAATTTCATCCCACAGCTACCTACTACCTTTACCAAAAATAAAACTAAACAAAAAACAAAATTCCTTAGCCTACTACGATCCACCTGAACCCACGTAAAACACAACGGAACACAGGCGGCTTTGAAATCGCACAAACCACCACTAAGTAAAAAGAAACAAGTAGTCGAACATCGAGGTTTACCGTTCGTCTTTTGTTTACAGACGAGTTACGTCACAACCACTAGGATTACAGATCACCGTTGTTGGGCAAAGATTTGTGTGTAAAAGGGATGTTATTTTACTTCAGGATTAAAGAAAAATGAAATAGGAGGACTATGATTTTATATTGAAAGATTTGAAATAATGAAAAGAATGATTATGATGTATTGCTTATAGAATAATAATGCAAGAAGCAATACTGACGTCATATAGGTATATAGAATGGTACAAATTTATTAATAACATATTAATAACGATAGATATTTAGATGCATAATAATAAAGAAATATAAAAATAATTTGATGAACGCAGATCTCGGTCCCATACCAAACTCAAAACTTTTTTTATTACAAAGTTAAATTTTATTGGACGATTTAAAATTTAAAGACTCATTATTATTGGACGAAAATTATCTTAGTTTATAGGTAATCATTCACCTCTGACTCCCATCCCTATATAATCCCAGTTCTCTCCCTTGTTTTTCAGAGTTGTTAGGACCTCTGGCATGGTTGACATGTTGAGTAATCTTGACTACTCTGTTTAACTTTCACTTATTGTACTACTGATGATGAGAACTTAGTTCTCGAAATAAGTATTTAGTTTTTGTTAAAATTAATTTTAAGGTTAAGGGGTAATCATAATAGTTTTAGGGTATGTAGGGGATGACTAACTTTTACTAATAAGAAATATTCGTTTTCCGGGAATGGACTGTGTCATATTTTGAGTCAGAGCTCAACGTTTCGCCCGCAGTCGTATGGGGCATCTTCAGGAGCAAGGGGGATAGTACTGTCTTAAACAAGGTTACCCGATGTGTCAACCACGATAGAGGCCGAGTTTAAGCAACAAGAGGGGGAGACTCATTTTAATTTTACAAGGTTACCCGACGTGTAAACCACGCTAGAGGCCAAATAAACCAAGTGACGAAAGGAAGGCCGAGAAGACAGTTATATACTAATCTAAAGATACGGTAGATGAGCAAAGCTAATGAGGACCAATGGGAACACGACACGCCCAATCTACCATTACAAACTCGAATCCCATTGGTCCTCATTAGCTTTGCTTATCTACCGTATCTTTAGATTAGTATATAACTGTCTTCTCGGCCTTCCTTTCGTCACTTGGTTTATTTGGCCTCTAGCGTGTTTTACACGTCGGGTAACCTTGTAAACTGAGTCTCCCCCTCTTGTTGTTTAAACTCGGCCTCTAGCATGGTTGACACGTCGGGTAACCTTGTTTAAGACAGTACTATCCCCCTTGCTCCTGAAGATGCCCCATATGACTGCGGGCGAAACGTTGAGCTCTGACTCAAAATATGACACAGTCCATTCCCGGAAAACGAATATTTCTCATGACTCAGACTGTGGAAGCCTACGCAATTATTTTACTAATAAACTCATATCCGGAAACGCACCGTTTTCGAGCTACAGGCTCTTAAAAGAGTTATTATCTACCTTCATTTTACTTGGCTGTGGCTGTTTATTTAATCTTCTATACTCTATCTGTTTTAACTATAGAGTGGTGTGAAAATAGAAACAGTTTGATTTTGTTGTTTAATTGGATAATGTCGGAGTTTTATCCAGTCAAAAAACAAGATCAAACTGCTCCTATCTTCGCATCACTCCATTGTTAAAACGGATAGAGTTTATATTGTTATTCACAAAAGATGATAAGAGCCGTGTTCCTTCGGGCTGTGATTCCTAATCTAAATGATAAAAGTGATCATGATTAAGAAGAATAATGTTTTTACGTTTCCTATTCGTTATCCCCACTTTCTCATTTTGTTATCACTAGACAACCTTCCCCCTTCCCTTCACAATCAACCTTTTTGAGTGATTCACATGGATTCATTTCAGAACAAATTGAAAATATAGATACTATTTCGAGCGTAGAAATTTACGAATGTGGGGTTTGTGGCATCAAGGGAAGTAAGGTTTTTCTACAAAAGAGTGTAATGAACCACATAAAGATTTGTTTGAAATAAACATACTTCATATTCCTTACCAAGAACATTATTTTTTACTTCAATATAATCCATTTTTAATTCTGCCTATAACACTTGACAGTTGATTATTTATAAAATAAAATAGGATAGTTTGCATTAGTCTGCATATGAGATTGACATTTGACACTAGATTGTGTTGTTTTCTTGCTATAATTTTTAAATCCTGTTTCAAAAGGATCACGATTAAATTAATCAGGATTCATAAAATCACAATCACAACCTGAAGGAACACGGCTTATATTATATCAAGGTCATTTGTTCCAAGAAAGCATACACAAAAAATCCTGTATGTATTTTGCATAAATTTTATTATAGTGTATACGAAATTGGTGACACGTTAATTCCCGGTACAATTATTTTACAATTAGCAACTGTCAAAGCAATTAGGTTAGGTCAGATAAGTCTGAGGTCTTGAATGTGTTACCAACATTAAAATATTTATGACCCTGTAATCTTCTTATGTAGCAATAGTGTTAGGAATATGCAAATTGGTAAATTCGCATATGCAAATGATCTGAATAGAAATGAATTTTAATTTCAGTTAAAAATAACATCTATGACACCTATAGCGGAAATATTAACGCGTTCAGCTCTTGTTAATAAAGAATGATTAATTATAATGTAATATTATGATTTCCAGCTTTGATTTGGTTAGGAAATGACGGTTTTACTGCATGGAAATTTTCTTTTTAAGATGTTAATAAAGTAAATTGATGTGATGAATAATTTATTCAAATCCAAGTGTGATAAATTTGTATGAATTATTGTTTGCTTATGCAACGCAAGGCTGTAACACCTATTTTCTTATTTTGAACTACTATTAAATGACAACAATTAAGTTTTATTGGGTACTATTACAGCGATTATGATAAAAAAGCTATTTTTATGGTTGAATATGGAACAGTTTACTTAAAACGCATTGAATTAATATGAATATACAGTGTGTTCAATAAAATTCCTAACACGGAGTAGGCAATGAACAGAGAAACGTATATCTGATCATTATTATTTATTAATGACATTACTACCAGTGTTAAATACTCTGTATTTCTCTATGCCGACGATATGAAGATATCTAAAATAATAAATTCACCTGAAGATAGTTTATTGCTGCAAGAGGATATAAACAGCATTATAGAGTGGTCCAAATCCTCAAAACTCGATTTCAATGTCAAAAAATGTAAAATTATGTCGTATTCTGTAAAAAAAAATTTTGCCTGTTATTCTTATAAAATGGAACAACATACACTTGATCGAGTTACAGAATTTAAAGATTTGGGAGTCATATTTGATGTTAAGCTCTCTTTCAATGCGCATATAAATTATACTGCAAGGTCTGCCTACAAAAATCTAGGCTTCATAATTCGCAATAGTCGTTCCTTTCTTAGGTTAAGAACTCTAAAAATGTTATATTTTTCATTCGTGCGTTCAAAATTGGAATACTGCTTACAAATATGGAATCCGTCATATAATATATATATATATAGCAACAGCATTGAAAGGATACAAAAAAAATTTGTAAGGTACTGTTATTATAAAACTTACGGTGTTTATCCTACTCATGATATGTCATACAATAACTTACTATCCATTTTCAACCTGGTGTCATTAGAAAATAGAAGAAACATGCAATCTTCGATCTACGTATATAAATTAGTCAACAATATTATAGACGATCCTATTTGTTTAGCTAGTATTCCATTTTCTGTTCCGCGCCTATCTTCTAGAAATAAGTATACATTTCAATGCTCACTTGTAAGAACTAACTACGAAGCAAGATCGCCCATCAGACAATTATGCTATATTTTTAATAACATTAATATAGATATTGATATTTATCACGTATCACTTAGACATTTCAAGCGAGCATTATTACATAAGTATATTTTGAATTGATTTTCATTTTTGAAAATTATGTTGTGTAAATAATTATTCTTGTCTGTTGAAACATTGTATTGTAACTGTTATGTATTCGTTGTGCATCCACCCCGTAATTGGGATTTCGATCCTGTGGGATGGATGGGATATTAAATTAAATAAATAAATAAATTATTCAATTCAAAAGTCAAGATTTCACAATTGATCTTGAAATGTAATTTTAAGAAGAAAATAGAATAAAGAAGGATACACTATATTGACATTCATCGGTTTCTAATTTGTTTCCATTTATAAAATAAGATTCAAGAAGAAAAGCTTTGATTTCTTTATCTCGTGTGAAATTGATATTTAATAAAATATTTTTAAATTGACATACGTTTCTATGTTCATAGCCTACTCCGAGTAAGGATTTTTTTTGAACACACTGTATTTGAAAATACAGTGTGTTCAAAAAAATTACAAACTCGGAGTAGGCTATGAACAGAGAGTATGTCTGATCATTATTTAATTCAAAAGTCAAGATGTCAAAATTGATATTGAAATATAATTTTAAGGAGAAAAGACAATAAAGGTGTCACAACTAGCGCCCCAGACGAAACTGACACTTGCCGACAACAATAGGTTGCCAACAAATAGAAGAAAATAATTTGCGGCTGCTTGCATAACGGAGTTACAAGACTTTTTAATCCACCAATCCCGGAAGGATATCTTGGGGTGTGATGATATTATTACAAAATAAAACTGGTTGCTAGGTTTTAAAAATACTACTAGTGAGTTACAAAATTTGTTTGACGTAATTTTGACACTTTAGAGTTGACTTTTCACTGTCAACAAATTTAGGTTAGCGAAGGTGTCATCCGAGATCATCATTTATATCGTACAGTGCAACGTGTTGTAGCAGCTGTGTAAAATGAGTGAAACGAAAATATTATTGTCATTTGAATTCTTTGAGATTAAAACAAATTTAATTTGACACTGACATTTTTCGAAAACTACAGTCGCCCACACATTTTAAAGACGATTTGATTTTGTATAAAACCCTAGTAACGTAAAATTACGGCAAACACACGTTAAAGGTGTAGGTTTCTGATTGGTCAATTTTAAGACGTCTTTTCTCGAATATCTTTTAAGATTGATTTTTTTCTTCGAAATTACACATCCGAGTGTAGTCTCGTGTTTCCTCATTCGCTCTGGGGCGCGAGTTGTGAGACAGCCTGTGTTATATTGACATTCGCCGTTTTCTAATATCTTTCGATTTGTAAAAAAAGATTCAAGAAGAAAAGCTTCGATTTCTTTAGATAACATTTTTGACAATATGTCAAATTGACATTCAATTAAATATTTTTAAATTGACGTACGTTTCTTTGTTCATAGCCTACTCCGAGTTAGGATTTTTTTTGAACACACTGTATATGTTCTGCACTTTTTTATGGATAAATAAGAATGTATATTAATTTTGTAAGTATTTAATAACGTACTATGTTTACTTTAATATTATTGAGAATAAGACAAAAGGCATGGTCAACTTTTGTTTTAGAAAGTTGGCACCACTGTCCTAGGGGCTCCTCCTCTTTCAAACGAGTGGTCTAGCAGGCCTATGGGGCGAACAGTTTGCCACTTTGGTAATGGTATGACTAGCGAATGAAAGTTGACGTTTAAATTATTTTATAGATGTGGTTTCTTTTGAAACCCTAGAGAAGAATAGAATTGTACGAAATATTCAGGTATGAAATTTTTGCATGAACCCATTTAAATACTGGACGAGGAAAGCACAGAAATACATTACTATATCTGGCTGAAAATAGATGGCCGACTAGGGTAACTGAATATCAAAACAAGGGTGCGTTTAAAGTATTTTAAACATTTCTCGTTTATGTTGATTATAACAAAATATTTTGATCTTTAAGGTGCATTCACAAATGAAAATTAGGTTTAGATTTATGGTTTATACTTTAGATTAAAGACTTTGGCGTTAGGCCATATATTATGTAATGACTCCATTCACACTTCGGAATTTAGGATCTCTAAATCCAAATCATAAAGCTAAACATTGCAAGGTCCAAACTTTAGGTTTATGATTTAGTTTGACGTCACAAACTTCACCAATGAGAACGAGTCTGAAATGATATAGATATATACACCCATCTTTATTTAGTATCCACTTAGTGGATTCGGCTTTTTAAACAAATGCGAGAAGAACATGGAGACTATCATAAATATAACCAATAATGCCAAGCGAATGACAGTTTCACGGCGCACAGGTGTCTTGTTAAGTACTGCTCTACCGATATTTTAATCTTGTTTTTGAAGCATTTACACAGATACATATCAAAACTAATTTTCAGGTAATTTAAATTTACATTTATGAATGACTTACTTAAACCTAAACAAAAACCGTAAACCTAATTTTCATTTGTGAATGCACCTTTAAACTATTTTAGTTTGGCCATTATATGAAATAGGATTATTTTTAATTTAATTAACAGTAATTCCGACTCGAGGGTTGTTTACACCTGAGACGAACGAACTAGAATTAGCGGTACTAAATTTTTTAAATACATCCTTGAATCCTGTTGCTAAGGTCATTTTAAATGCCTCCCGGTATTGAATACAATTCTAATCTTCTGTAACGGAATACATAAGGGTCAGTTTCTTTTCAAATCAAATATAGGGAAATATTTTCAAAAGAAACCTCATCTATTAAATAATCTAACCGTCAACTTTCATTCGCTAGTCATACTATACTAGTCATTATCATTTCTTACATTTCTTATCAAGTATCAGTATCAGATTACAAAACCATTTATATTTTCCCGTTTTTATGAATCTAAATAGATCTCATTATCAACACTTTCTGGCTATTTTCAGTAATATACTTTTCATTTTCTAGTCTTTAATACTCCGCGCACGCAAATATCCACAAGGACGTTTTATTCGTATTACAAGTCTCTAAATACATCTAGCACTAGAGCCAAATAAAAAAGCCGACAGCTACCATTAGATAACATCGCGTTGCCAGAAACTTGGGGCTTCTTCTTTCGTAAATGCGCGAAATTTATTATCAATTTATCACATTAGGGGATCAGAATGAAGAATGGATAATGGAGGAACGTAGGTGTATGTAAATTACAAACGCTAACCACAAGAGATTAGAGAAATTCAGGGAAAATGAAAAGTGGAAGAGAAATGTGGATAAGTGACAACAAAAAGATAGTGGGTTTTACCTGATTAAAGTAAAGGTTGTTTTACAATTTTGATAAGAAATATATTATTTTGTGTTATCTAATTGAAGGACAACGTTTTTAAAACCTTTATATCTCACTAATGTATTATGAATTGTTTATTGCTAGGATACGATGTATATAAACATATCTACAGGGGTGTTTCAAAAATACTGTAAAAAATTTAAGGGCACATAGTACTGACCAAAATAAGTAAAATGCGTACAAAGATAGTGATCGAACAAAATGTTGTCTATGTCCAGTAAAAAACAATAAAATTTTATATGAAACGTTTTTCTCTATTTCTAATAGTTACGAAGTTATTTGTAAATTAAATATTAACCAAAGTCGCCACAACATTTAACATAGTACAATTATTTGTTTTTTTTTAAAAAAAAAAGCACAACTAAGATGACCTCTGAAATGTAAACAAAAAATCCCATTTAATCAAAGTCGTAACTCTTCTAGTTTTCGATTCGAGATAGCAGACGTAAATCCCGTAAAAATTCATTTTTCACTGCCTCAAATCTCAGAAACTATGGAAGATCGGACCCATGTTCATTAAGTTTTTTTACTCATTTTGGTCAGTACTATAAGCCCTTAATTTTTTTATAGTATTTTTGAAACACCTTTATAACAACCGGGGCATTATATGAGGGCATAATAGTTCATTATGCCCTCATTATAATCCGATCATCATTTAAGGACTTTAAATTAGAAATAATATGGAACGGTATATAATGAAAATTATTTTCTTTTTAATTATAATTCATTACAATAATAATAAGGACTGATTACAACAATTAATACATTAATTGATTACAACAATTAATATAATAAGAAAACATCTTTGAAAGCATAACACAGAAATCATTTTTAATTTAATTATAATACTTAAAATTGATTATGAAAAGGGCCTTAAAAAACAATTTACTTTCACCACACATGTAAATAGTAAGTACGTCGAATTGCAGACTGCAACGTTTCGCATTGATTTTTGACGGATGACGGATCACAAATTTTATTGTGGACGATAATTATCCACGTTTGTATTCATTTTTGATATTATTTACCGTCACATGTGATACATCCAAAGCAGTACAAACTCTCTAAAATATAATATTAAGAAATAAGTGCATTAGAAATAAAGAACTGAGATCTGTCATGTGAAAACAAACCTCAATATATAATACTTATATCTTCTACAGACGAGAATGGAATAATTATATAGGGGAACATTTATGCGTTTCTCTTCCTCAAACTATGCAGAAGCAAAATAATTTCTTTACACTGTTTCGATCATTTTTCCATTTTCCATCATTTCCAACGATATAGAACGTTGATGTTTTAAAAATAAATAATTGTTGATAATAAACAATCAATTAAACAACATCCTTAGTAATAAATAAATTATAAATAAAAACTTATTTCACATATTATAGTGAGACATAAAATATTGTATGCACCACGAGCGTTACTAGATGATAATGCCCATTGGACATCTATCCCTCGGGCTAGATCCTCATCGCCCTCCTGACATTATCATCATCCTAACGCCCTTGGTACATAAAATACTATTAGTGATTAATCAGGTCTCGTGGCCGTGTGTCTGGTCGCGAATCTGGGACCCAGGTTCGTTCCTAACCGACGCCACAATTATTTATAATATTAAATGGCACAGAGGTAACCCCTGTAGTGCAAATATTTCATCATTACCGATATCTGCGTACAAAGCAGATTGGCACACCCAGCAATGGGTAATAAGCCGTGACGATATATTTATTTTTTTATTTCTATTTGGATTATGGCAGTGTTTCCCAAACTTTTTATCCTGACACCAAATATTCTTCGCACCTGTTAACTCCCCGCTCCTGTATTTTTTAAACCCAAAATAGTCAATTAATTTCGTTTCGGGCCCCTCTTGGAAAATTGATCCCGTAAGATATTATTTTACCAAGAAAATATCGTTTAGAGTATTTTTCCAAGAAAGTGATATTCCTAAAATAAATATTTGTCTATGGCAAATATAAATACAAATCGTCTAATGGAATCTGCCGCGTCGTATATAAAATAAGTAAATATTAAAATTAATTTTATACAGTGCTTTATGTTAATCGCAGTCATTAATATTATATAGCGTAAAGTGCTTTTTCTGTAAATGTGCTCTTAATTATTCCATCGTAATTTATGATTCAAAATGTCCTTCACATAACACTAATCTAATTTCAGCGTTTCATATATGCTGAATAACTCTCTTACAATTCATTTCAGCAATGGGTTGCATACCACATGTCATATTGAGTTTCGTTGCGTTTACGAACGGGTTCGCCGGGCAGAAAACCGACGCTGAACGACGCTAGAATGAAAGTATGTCGTCGATAGTGCCCTCACATTTATAACTACTGAATCATTTTAATCATTATAATATTTTGTTTAATAATTTACTTTTTACCTCCCGTTACCCTTGGTAAGGGAGGTATGGGGATCCTGCTACAAATCGCATATCAAGATTTTGGTAAATGACCACGTTTGAAGGTCATTAGAATCCAATATAAATATTTTCACGATGATATCTGTGTTTGTGTTTATGGATCCTCCGCTCTAACTCAAATACTATCATTCAGAAAATTTTGAAACCTTGTATTGCTACCTTATTCTCTAATATGAAATGAGCCATTAGATTTTGGTGTAAATCAGATAACCGGAAATGGCACTTTATTTGAAGCTCAAAATAGATTATCTTCGAAAAATACAAATATATATATATATATATATATATATATATATATATATATATATATATATATATATATATATATATATATATATATATATATATATATATATATATACAGGGTGTAAATGAAATAAGTGCATTAATTTTAACCAGTAATGTAACTCGATGAGAGCAACAATATTTCTTAATAGCTTTTTTTTCTAAGTCATTTAGATTTTGAGTTAAAGTTCTTTAAAGATTTGCTGCATATTTCGTTACCCGCTCATGGAGAACAAATGAGCAGCTGCCATTCAAGTGGGATACAAGCAGCTCAAAAATTGTCGGTTATCGGTTACACTTACAGTCACAGTAATTAATAAACGAATCAAGGGAAATAACATTATTATTAATTAATACGTAATAATACAATTTTTAAAATAAATAAATTTAAATTTTGGATAACAAAATTATAAAGTTGTGTATTGAAACAGGCTTTTTATCTTTACCTGTGAATAGTGTGACTAGAGGAAGACAAGTAGTGACGGGGTAACTAGAGGAAGAGAAAAAGCATAGTTATTAGGTTATGAGATGATTATTTATCGTCGATAAATCATAATAGTTTAAATACGTTATTCAAAAAATGTAAGTACAAACTTTTGTCCATTTAAAAGAGGTACATGAGTACCAATAATTAGTCGTCCATTTATTGTTCCCGCCCAAAACATTTTTAATGAAAATTTTTACAGCATTTTCGTCTGTCAAGATGTGTATTGTGCATAATAAATACACCTTCCCAAGTAAATTCAGTCTCATGAATGAACATTATGAGCCATTCCCAAAATTGAAGTCTGTTATGTGCTGAAAACATTGAACTTTTTGCACATGGTATGGAGATACAACTGTTGCTTTTTTAAAAATTGTCATATTTGACACTCCTTATTGTGATAAAGATGTACAAGATTAACAAATGTGCGAATATTAAGAACAGAATGATTTGGTGATGATTTGGAAACGCTCCGTGTAAATGCGTTGGCAACTCCATGACACTGTCTTTATGAGAACCGTGATGTCAAGTAACATGTAGTACAGATACGAGTAAAAAATAAATAAATAAACCATAGGTAAGTAATTACAATGTCTGTGTACTCGCATTTTGACAGAATTTTACCTTATAAACAAGTTTATTACTGTCAAAATTTAATTGCAACAATTGACAGGACTGTCAATTGCTAAAACAAAATTTTTCATAGCTATTGCTGCTGCATTCAATTATCACAAAAATATTTGGAACGACTCGTCAATTTACGGGGTGGTAAAAATGCTAAAAAAATATGCGATTTCGAGAAAAAGTTATTAAGAAATATTGTTGCTCTCGATGAGTTATACTACTGGTCAAATTTAATGCACTTATTTCATTTACACCCTGTATATATATATATAATTTATTTAACTACTAAAAAATTAAATATGATAAAATTTTGACATTTCGAGCTGTCAAGTATGTCATACACGAAACAAAACTAATTCATAAGTTTTATGGGTGTAAACAAGCTGGCTCCTCAGCGCCACCAAGTCTATTCTTATCTGAAATACAATATACATTAATAAAAATTAAGTGGCGGGAGGTAATATGCTAACCACATCAATTTTTTTCTTTGTACCCTCTAAATGTAAGATTATGACATATTCTGTAAAAAAAGATGTATGTAACTACATGTATTTCATGGGTACTGATTCTTTAACACGAGTGTCGAACATCAAGGACTTGGGTGTTATATTTGACCCCAAATTAATTTTCGATCTACATATTAATTATATTGTTAATATAGCATACAAGAATCTAGGATTTATTATTCGTAACTCTCAGAGCTTCATTAACCTTAACACGCTCAAGTCTTTGTATTTTGCATTCGTACGTTCAAAACTGGAATACTGCAGTGTCATATGGAATCCGATTTATGACAAATATAGTTTAGACTTAGAATGGGTTCAAAGGAAATTTATTAGGTATTGTTCATATAAAACTACGGACGCATTTGATATATATATACTTACAGTTATACTCTGTCACTTCAAACTTTTGACATGCTATCACTCGAGAATAGACGAACAGTAATTTCTTGTGTATATTTGTATAAATTATTATGGAACATTATTGACGATAGTGCAACTCTAAACTGTATTTGTATAAACGTTCCACGAATTACATCTCGAAACAAATCTGTAATTACGTTTAATTTAAAAAATGTGAAAACAAATTATGAATCTAAGGCACCTAGTAGAAGAGTATGTTCACTATTTAATGAAATTAACTCTACTTTGAACATTGACATATTCAGCTGTGGTTTGCAAAGATTTAAAAATGTAATGTTTCAATATTTCTTCAACAAGTAAATGTACATATACCTAATATTGTAATTCGTTATGTTTTACGTTACTGACGTTATATTGTCATATATTTGTAAAATTTTGTCACCCCTCAGTAATTGGGATCTTCGATCCTGTTGAGTGGGTTAACAATAAATAAAATAAAATAAAATATCGCAAATTGAAAATTATTTAAATAAAAAATATTAAAAATATATTTATGAAGAATAGGTTTTACTTTTATAATTTTCATATCATTTATAGGTTAGTAATAAATACGACCTATAAAACAAATGCATTATTGTCGAGGCAAATATGGCATAAATAAATTTAACTATATGAAAATAGGAAAGCGAAATGTTTATTAGTTTTGAATGTTACTTTCACAATTTCACTTTCCTTAACAATTTAACTTCTTTGTATATCGAAAAAGAACGAGCGAAGATCGTAATATTATAATACGAATTTTTTTTTTTAAAGTTACGGTTATTAAAAAATAAATTAAAGTTCCGCTACTTTTAATTTTTACGATTTATTGCAGAAAATAAATTTTCCGTTTCAAGAAAGATAATTATTCTTCAACAGTAAATAAAATTGGTTTTACCGACCATAAATACTGACTTTATTTTAATTTCAACAAATATTTAAACTTACCAAGTGATATATTTCGGATAAGAATATAATGAAATATACATAAAATTACGAAAATGGGGAGAAGACGATAAGAAAGGTTTCTGACCTAAAATTCACTCCAATTAATGAAGAACGTAAAATAATAAAAACAGAAGGGGAATTCTGCCCTGACATATTGTAGCAAACTTGCTGAAATGAATAAAGGATGCTTTGGAAATTTCTGCCTGCACAGGAAGAAAAGATATTGACACATTTTCCGCATTTATACTATAAGTTTTGCCACAAATTTCAACATTTTTGCGTTTACTTAAAAGTTTTGTAGTACTTAATAATTAACTGTTTCATGTGCCACAAAATTATGAGCTAAAATTAAATAAAGGTGGCCGTGATCTTCCACAAGGCGCAACTTTCTACGGATACCTAGTATTAGGATTTGGACATTTAAACTTAATTTTCGGACATTCCTAAATTTCTGTATATTCTGCGTTGAAGTTCGACTTCATTTTGGACTTCCCTTCCGTCATCGTAAACTTTTCGAGATATGTTACTTACATTTATGCTAAAACATCTATTGTCTTCTTGGGATTAATAATAATCGTCAATAATACAGGATGCGGCAAAACCAATTGAGCAGTTTTGAATAATAAAGAAGAAACCAGGGAATACGTGAAAAAAATGTTTTTATTTTTGAAATCAGTAGGACTTACCATTTTATACTCAT
Source organism: Harpalus rubripes (assembly GCA_963082715.1). NCBI lineage: Eukaryota > Metazoa > Arthropoda > Insecta > Coleoptera > Carabidae > Harpalus > Harpalus rubripes. Next base: position 2,876,272 of record OY720456.1, on the reverse strand, counting down.
TAATTTTTAAAAATAATGTCAGCCCGTTGACACATTTCGCCGGGTATCGCGTTTACTTCTTCAACAATCTGCTCCCTTAGCTCTAGCAGGTTTTGAGGGCGACGTTTAAACACTTTTTCCTTTAGATATCCCCAAAGAAAGAAGTCGCATATGCTTAAATAGTGCGATCGCGCAGGCCACCCCACGTCACCTCTTAAAGACATAAGTCCAGGAAACATTTCTCTTAAAGCGTTTAGAGAATTTCGGGCTGTGTGATCTGTAGCCCCATCCTGTTGGAACTAAACGTCCCCTAATCCCTCTTCTTCAACAACCACTTCCAATCGGGGCTGCAGAAAATTTTGCAACATTGAAACATAACGCCCGGAATTCACGGTCACGCTTCCCTCTTCAAAAAAGTACGGGCCTATAACGCCAAATTGTGATACAGCACACCACACCGTTAGTTTCGGAGAATGTAGCGGTCTTTCGTGAACAATTTGGGAGTTGTTTTCAGCCCAGTAGCGAATATTTGGTTATTCACAATCTCGCTTAGGTGAAAATGTGCCTCGTCGCTGCTGAAGAATGCTGCCTCAGAAGGGATCGCTGCAATAATTTCCTCACACAGATTTTGGCGGTTTGCGTAGTCTGCTGGGTTCAATTCCTGAACCATCATTATTTTGAAGGGATGGAAATTCAAATCTAAATGCAGAATCCTCCTCAAATTGCGGTCTGAAACCCCAAATGCAATAGCGTGCCTTCGAGCAGAACGTCTTTGCGATTGTTCGACTGCTGCTCTTACTAGCTCCACATTTTCTGGTGTTCTGATGGATCTTCGTCGGCCATGTGTACATATTTTTAGTGTGCTACAAGTTTCCTCCAACTGCCGAATCCAGGACCGAATTGTGTTTGCAGTAGGAACAGCATTATTTCGGGGAATGTTGAACCGTCGCCGAAAAGCTCTTTGCGTCACAATCACAGATCGGTTGTTTTCATAAAACGCACGCACGGCAAAGCCACGATGTACTTCGGTCCAAACCATGGTGGGTACTAAAATGGGGATGCCGACAGAACAAAAGGAAACCTAACCTACCCCCGCCACCACCCGAATACCTGCACCCCCAAACTACTCAATTTTGGTTCTGCCGCACCTGTATGTATGTTACTTACATTTATGCTAAAACATCTTTTGTCTTCTTGGGATTACTAATAATCTTCAATAATATTTTGAAAACACGAGTAATAAATATTTATTATCTCACATCTGTGGACAATTTATGTTGTAATTATTCATAATCTTCTTGCAATTTGATCCTCGCTGATGAATTTCCGCTTTTCGTGACCTGTATAGCATCGTAAACGCCCCCATGTCGTTAGTGAAGTTCGCGATGTTTTAAGAATTAATTGACATCGATTTTTCATCTTAGATTTTGTGTGAAGTAAATGACGTAAACCACAAACGAAAATATTACAGCGAAAGGAACTACATCAAATGATAATATCTAAAGCCTGTTTTGCGTTCGGAATTCGCGTTTCAAACACGGAATGTTTTGTGTTCAAAAATATTTACAAGTCAAACAGAAGTTGGGAAAGTTATGAAGAGCTTTTTTGTAAATGAATAAATATGCTCTTTAAAATTCTTTTAATTATTGTTTTTGCTTTGAAAGAATTTTTAATTAAGGTGAAGCTATCATGACAATTTCATATATACAAAAATTTCCCTAAGTAAAAGAGTTTTAAAAAATATATATTCTAAATTTTTAATAGGTTAGGGTTATTAAGATAATTAAATTGTTGTTGTAAATATCATTTAAAAAATCTGATGCGGACACCACACGACTTCCTTGTACGCAAGACCAATATGAAGTATTGACCCAATTATAAAATTGCACGTATTTGACGTAATTTGACATCTATTTTTTTATTTTTTTGATATTTTTTGTCCTAATCCATAGCAAGCTTCATTACAAAAACCAAAAAGTATATAAGTTTTAAATTTACATATCTCGCTTATACCAAGGGATAATTTAATAATACTTGCTGTGCTAGAAGCAGAATTTAATTCTCTAAAACTATTATTTGAAGCAATTATTTCTAAAATCAAAATGAAACCATTTAATTCAAGAAAAACTGTTAACAACTTCAGGTAATATTTCACTTCCGGTTAGCCTGTTTTAACCAAAATCTACTATGTTATTTCAATTGACATAAAAGTCTTATATACCAAATTTGAAAAGTTATTATATTTTAAAATAGTTTTTCATTAAAATTTATTATAGGCTTCAAATAAAGTACCATTTCTAGAAATTATGTAATGACCAAAAAGGGAGGTGCACAACTAGATGTTATAGCAGTTCTAAATACATAATTTCAACTTTCTACGGCTTACCGTTTTTGAGTTATGGGAGATACGTACGTACGTACAGACGTCACGACGAATTAGTCAAAATGGATTCAGGGATGGTCAAAATGGATATTTCCGTTGGAATCTGAAAACCGAAATTTTTCGCGATTACAATACTTCCTTTACTTCGTACAAGGAAGTAAAAATCTGGTGTGGCCAACACAGTACCTCCCGCCATTACCGCCCGAGTCACAAAAAAAGATTAAGCTAATCCTTATTTTTAGATTAGCAAGTTTTACTTTAATTTGTGCAGTTTATTTCTTAAAATATAGTCTAATCTAATCCAAGTAACTACTTTTTTTTGATAATAAAATGAAGATTACATTTTAAATACCGGGATAAAATAAAATTCACTAATCCAAAAATGAGAATTAGCTTAAACTTTTTTGCGAATCGTAAACTTTTATTAATCTTAAAAAATATACCTAAATAAATATATCATCACGGCACATTACCCATTGCTGGATGTGCTAATCTGCTTTCTACGCAGATATCGGTAATGATGATGACAAATTTGTACCGTGCGGGCGTTTACCAGGCGTCACCTCACGTGCACTCATTGCTGGCGTGGATAGTGCACCATAGGGGTCAATCTTGTGCCATTTAAAATTCGAAATATTCGTGTCGGTCGGGATTGAACCCGGTTCCCCAGATTCGCGACTTGACAACTCGTTTTAACTTTTGGATATATAATAATAATAATAATAATCGTTTATTGGTCTAAAAGCATACACGCTTCATACCAAGTAGGTTGATAACCAAAAAACTAGATACAATACAAATTCGTATTACAAAAATATATATGATATAAGAATAGTACATAAAAATACATAATTTATATAAAAATAAAGAGAGATTGAAGCATTGAATATCAGTTAATACAGCCAAGCCAAATAAGTATGATGATTATTTATTCATTTAAGCAAAAACTGCGGAGTTTTAAGGCAGCTATAACAAAGTAAAAAATAACATTGATTTTGGGTTTGGAAAAATTCTCAAATAATGTGTAGAAATTGGTAGTGTTCAAATTTTCATTATATTTTGAAAGAAAATGTTCCCGAAGGGGTTTGAAAATAGGGCATTCTACAAACAGATGATAGAGATCTTCTTGCTTGTAAAGATTACAAATTGAACATAAAGCTTCTGAATCGAGTTCATATTTTATACCCTTATAATAAATTTTCAGATTTTTCTTAGATGCGAAACGAATTTGGCTAATTATTTGTTGCTTAGGTAAAATTAACTGCCAGCTTAAATATTTTTCAAGTTCAAATGTATGCTTAATAAGTTTGTAATGGATATACAGGGCGTATTTGGATTTTGAGGGTTATTTTTTTTAAGTATGTTTAAAATAACTTTAGTGAAGAATAATCTGGTTACATTTTCTGTAAAACGAAGCACCTAAACTGAGAGTGCAAATATTGCATTTTGGCGTGTTTAATCTCAATAAAATATAAATGGATTGGAAATTTATGAGAATAAATTATGCGATGTTGAATCTTCCTGCTGTATAATTTAACAAAATCTTTTACCGCTCCCTGCAGTAATAACCAAATTGCAAAATAACCAATTTATGGGTAATAAAAAATAGTAAAACTGGAACAAGTAAAAACAAACTCTTCTGAAATTGCACTTCTAAAATAAACTACCTGCTTTATTGCCTCGTATATATCAAAGAAATTGGAGGAAATGACGAGCGTATAATTTATTCAAACGATACTTGATTAAATGAAAATAAGCCGATTTCACATTTTTAAAAAAGTATTTTGAATGAAAGTATGCAATATTTTTCATAGTAATAAAAAATAATAATTTGTTATTTTTGTAAATAAGTGAAAAAAAAATTGATGTGGCCAGCACATTACTTTCCGTAAATTCTATGTATTTTGTACAAATTTCATACAGGAAGTTCCTTGCAAAAGATTCTATTTCTTCTACATTATCTTCCGGCAGTTGTATGTATTTTATACAAATTCCATACAGAAAGTTACTAGTAAAAGATTCTATATTTCCAGTAAAATTATAACACAAACATACTATGTCAATTGCACTTGACACTGACATCTTTCAATCATAATTTTCTCAATATAGTAGCTGTTTCCATAGTTACAGCTTAGCTGGCTAATTTATGAAATTTAATTTCTTTATAATTTTTACCTTCCGTCACCTTTAGGTAAGGAAGGTATTGTCTTTGGTCAAAAAATTCGGTGGTGAGTTTTTGATGAATAAGCACGTTTTAGGGTCCCTACAATACGATTTTACTATTTTTACGATGATGTCTGTATGTGTGTGTGTGTGTGTGTGTGTGTGTGTGTATGTATGTGTGTCTGTGTGTGTGTGTGTGTGTGTGTGTGTGTGTGTGTGTGTGTGTGTGTGTGTGTGTGTGTGTGTGTGTGTGTGTGTGTGTGTGTGTGTGTGTGTGTGTGTGTGTGTGTGTGTGTGTGTGTGTGTGTGTGTGTGTGTGTGTGTGTGTGTGTGTGTGTGTGTGTAACAAAATTTTCGTCTACGATAACTTCAGTACTACAATTCTAAAAATTATAATTCTTTCGTATTTCTCTTCGTTACAACCATGTGAAGAGCTGATTAGATTTTGGTTAGAATTGGTCAACCGGAAGTACCCTCATTTGAAGATTTTAACAGTTTTTCTTGAAAAAACTATGTTAAATATCATTTTTTCACATTTAATGTTATTATAAATTTTAAAGAATATTTTATTCTCTATACGATTTGACTGCATTTTATACTTAATATTAAATGGATACAGAGTTAAAAAATTATAAAGAAATTAAATTTCATAAAGTAGCCATAGCTATGGAAACAGCTACTATGTTAAGAAAATTTTGATTGAAAGATGTCAGTGTCAAGTGAAATTGATATAAGGTACGTTCTATCGGTGTCAGAAATATTCCTACTAGAATAAGAATATTCTTAAAGCAGTAGAACGCTCAGTGGCAAATAACTGTCAAGTAAAAAATAAATACGATAGAACAGTGGGAGTGTTTTATGTGTTATTGTTAGTTAACAACTAAAGCTAACTTTGTATGTTTATTTTGGATTTTCAAAATGTTGTTATTACAGAGATTATAATTATATAATAATATATTAAATAATAAAAATGTAAAGGAGGTATTTATTTGAGCACAGCCTAATCTGAACATTGACAAATGTAACAGAAAGGTACGCGCGACAGTCAGCTAGTACAATTTTGAATTTATCTCCAATCTATATATCTTCCAACCAGCGCTTCCAGCTCTGAAGTTGGAATGATTCGTAGGAATATTCAGATTTTTTTGACGCAAAAGAACGATCATTGAGGTTCTACTAGAAGTAGTAAGATTTCTGACACCGATGGAACGTACCTATAGTGTGTTTGTCTTATAATTTTCCTGGAAATATAGAATCTTTTGCTATAAATTTTCTGTATGGAATTTGCATAAAATACATGCAACTGCCGGAAGGTAAAGTACAAGAAATATAATCTTTACCAAGGAATTTTCTGTATGAAATTTGTACAAAATACATAGAACTGACGGAAGGTAATGTGCTGGTCACATCAGATTTTTTAACTCTATATCCATTTAATATGAAGTATAAAATTCAGTCAAATCGTATAGAGAATAAAATATTCTTTAATATTTATAACAACGTTAAATGTGAAAAAATGATATTTAACATTGTTTTTTCAAGAAAAACTGTTAAAATCGTCTAATGTGGATATTTCCGGTTGATCAATTATAACTAAAATCTAATCAGCTCTTCGTATGGATGTAACGAAGAGAAATACGAAAGAATTATAACTTTTGAAATTGTAGTATTAGAGTTATCGCAGGGCAAACTTTTGTCACACACATACACATAATATATACAGACATCGTAAAAATAGTCCTAAAACGTGCTTATTGATTAAAAACTCATCACCGAATTTTTTGACCAAAGACAATACCTTCCTTACCTAAAGGTGACGGAAGGTAAAGAGATTGGCGCCAGAAATAGTCATGAAAAACAATCCCCGACTTCTGTGACGACAAATTATATTATATATTTTGTTATTTGAGATTGGCATGACTGCAATAAATACACTAAATCACTCTCGCCTAATAATTCTACCAAAAATTCCTTTAATAAGAATTATCAAATATTTTTTAAAGACATAATTGAAATAAAGCCTCAATAGAAAAAATAGTATAAAACACACGTTACAGAAGACAATTCAAGCACTCGGTCCCTCGCCCATATATAGCGTAACGTCTGAGGCACGCCAGAAAACGATCCTTTTTCTATTGCTCATTTTATCTGATGAAATCAGAAATCAGATGTCAATAAACGTCAAAACTGTCAAAAAAATTAAGCGGTAGCTTAGTGGCAACGTAGAAGTTTGGAGTTTGCAAACTCCTACCGCTGCCATTGCCACTGCGCTTCTACTAATTTTCTTAATTTTTGGATGTGAACGAATACATTTGCTATAACGCAGGCCACTACCACTGCCACTAATTCTACCGCTACGTTAATTTTTTTGTTGTGAATGATACTTTAGAATACTTTGCCTTCTGTAACTTATTTACTATTAAAATTTAGTACTTTGCTGCAATTGCGCACAAAATAATTAGTAACTTATTTATTGTAAGAGATGTATTTTTAAAAATTGTGAGGTGTTATTGATGTGATAAAAACTTAACTAATTTGAAGTCATTAACACTTACATTAAATTTGAAAAATTTCCAATATTTAAGAGAAAAATAAAATTGCAGCATTTAGAATTTTATAGTACATTTCGTAAAAAATAAAGCTTAACAATCTTTATTAAAAATTCATTACCGTTAAGAAAAATATCTTTTTCTATTTCGGTGTTCTTATGTTTCTATAAAAGCACTGTTTATCACTGAAAACACGACGTTTAGAAAATCTATAAACGTACTGTTTTTGGCGCCTTTCATGTTCTAGAGGTGGTAGTCATGCTTTCATAACTGAGAGATAACCTTAAAATGGTAAATTGTTTGTGTTGAAATATTACTTCTAATTGTGGATTTTTATCCTTTCACTAGGTGATAGGACTAGAAAGAAAAGAAATTTATAGCTATAGCTGTGTTAGTTACGAAAGAATAAGAATCTGTGAAGTTAAAATTTCAACTAAAAAATTATGAAACAAGGAACAATGCGCTCAGGTTTACTTTGTCAAAATAATTAAAACGGTAACAGATTGCCTTATGATACTTGTGTTTTAATGTATTATTTGTATATTGAACATTATTTTGCTGCTTAAAAACTATCTCATTTCACTTTCATAAATCTTATAATAAAATACTCTTTTAGATCATCAATTAATTACAAATTCATGTCATTTTCTGAATAAAGTATGAGGCCCTTCGACAGCGAACCGTTTAAAAAGTTTTATGAAGAAGTTTTCCCCCTTGACTGAAGACTGAAATGCTTCCCGAATCAGATTGCACGTTTGATGCTGGCTGGTTTCATGAATGCTTATATTCCGTGTCAGGTTTCAGGCTGAAGGCTCTGAAATTCATGCTGAACATTCATCTACCACGCCTACAGTACATTTGCAGTGTTTTGCATAGCAATTAGCAATTTGTAACCTGTCGTTTTATCGGAACATTGCATTCAAATCAGCTAGGTACTTGTTCTGAAATTTGAGATGAATGTGATTTAAAATTTTAAAGTGTTGCATGGATTTTTATGATTTATTTATTTTTTATGCCAGTTATATTGTTGTCAGTTAGGTATTTTTTGCGGCTCTGTCAGGACAATACAGTACCTACTTCAAAAGTAAATTTGCATTTTTTGTAGCTCGTAATATGTACTCTCTACATGTCGAAAAAAATAATTATACATTTCTCTCCCTTGATGTGTAATAATAATACACTATTTTACCCTCAACGATATAGCTATTTCATATTTACAAAAAAAAATCTGATGTGGACAGCACATTACCTTCCTTCAGTTCTATGTATTTTGTACAAATTTCATACAGAAAGTTCCTTGCAAAAGATTATGTTTCTTGTACATTACCTTCCGGCAGTTGTATGCATTTTATACAAATTCCATACAGAAAATTTCTTGCAATAGATCCTATATTTCCAATAAAATTATAAGACAAACACACTATGTCAATGGACCATTTCAATTTACCGGCTATCTCTTTCTATCACTGCAAATAGTAGAGTAAAGTCGGTGAATGTGGAATACCATTTTTATTTCATTGAAAAAAACATGCGAAAAGATGGCGGTTAATCATCAAATATTGTATATAGGTCATTTAAAATGTACTTTACAAAGTAGTAACACTTTCAGGTTGATTGTCTAGAATAATTCACTTATAAGAGCAATTTTCTTCAAAATTGAAATTTTTACACCTCTTGAAAAAGGGACGGTAATGTGGAATACCATAGTGGAATATATACCACATAACCATACTTACTTTCACAGTATAAGAAAATTCGGAAAACAATGCAAATATGTTCTTTAAATTATTTATTCCTTCTTATCAAAAATATAAACAAAAAATAAAATGAGTATGCTATTGGAATGTAACAAAATAAACTATATTACATAATCAACTAAACGCATTTAACCCATTTGATGTTCCCGTACTGCCTTCTGCATGTTTGCTTCTTGCTAGGTATGCTTTTCTGGCACATTTTCCTAAACCAAGAACAGTTATCTAGTCACATTATAAAATTTTCGCTAATTTGGAATATTCCACATTGGCATACCCCTCGGTATTCCACATTAGCGGATTTGTTGACATTAAATTCTCGCCATCGAATTTCATTTAGGAATTAGTTAGAAAAATATTTTTTAAATCTAGCCTATATCCCCAAACCCCTACCCATACTGCAGTTGCAAAAAATCGTACTTTCTACTACACAATCAGTAATAAAACTACATATCTTCACACTTGCTTAAAAAGCTCAGCAGGCACTCATACTATTTTTCAAGGTTTTTGATGTTATGCACAATGCAATTAAGTTGGTGTCTCTATGTGGGTAATAACTCCCCTACACACGTGCATTTGTGCCATTAGATCACAGATGATGTGTACCATTTTTTCAAAAAGCGCCTATTCCACCTTAGATGACTATTCCACATTCACCGACTTTACTCTAAGAAAATGGCGCGAACAACTGCCAGTTGGGCTGTCAAACGAAACGTCAAAAATATTGCAGTCATTAAAATATCTGTATTCTCTGTGAAAATTTGCATCGTTAGACATTTTAACTTCAATAAAAACTTTTGTAACTTATTTCGATAAGATTTTTAAAGTTATCATTGCGCATATCTTCTATCTCTTTAAATTGGAAAGGTCCATTGCATTTGACACTGACATCTTTCAATCAGAGTTTTCTTAATATAGTAGCTGTCTCCATAGCTTTCTACTTTATGAAATTTAATTTCTTTATAATTAAAGTAAGGGAGGTATAGGGATCGTGCTAAAAATCGCATATCAATTGTGGTAAATGACCACGTTTTAAGGTCTCTAGAATCCAATTTTAACATTTTCACTATGATGTCTCTGTGTTCTTGCGCTTTAAACAAACACAACTACTTGATTAGACAGTTCATATCTCAAATGTATGTAACTGACAGATAAATGTCGCTCTCAAAGAACGAATCATTTCAAATTAATAATAGTAGTTTTAAAAAGAAAATAGTAACCATAGTTATATGGAATGGATTTTAATACAGTTTCTAGTATAACTAAATATGTAAGTATGTATATTTAAATTAATGAAAATTAAATAGCGGGAGGTGTTGTGTTGGCCACATTAGATTTTTTAACTCTATATCCATTTAATATTAAGTATAAAATGCAGTTAAATCGTATAGAGAATTATTATAGTAACATTAAATGTGAAAAAAAGCTATTTAACATAGTTTTTTCAAGAAAAACTGTTAAAAATCTTCAAATGAGGGTACTTCCGGTTGACCAATTGTAACCAAAATCTAATCAGCTCCTTCATACGGATGTAATGAAGAAGAATACGAAAGAATTATAATTTTTAAAATTGTAGAATTAAAGTTATCGCAGACGAAATTTTTGTTACACACACATACAGACATCATAGTAAAAATAATAAAATCGTATTCTAGGGAGCCTAAAACCTGCTTATTGATTAAAGGCTCATCATCGAATTTTTTGACCAAAGACAATATCTACCTTCCTTTCCTAAAGGTGACGGAAGGTAAAAAATAAAGAAATTAGTATATTTTATAAAGCTTAAACTAATTTATAGTGCGTCATTGTGAAAATGCATTTTCTGTTTTATGCTGCATTATCTAAGAATGTTCTTCAGTTATTTATTTTTTTAATTTGTACCTTGAAATCCTCGGAAATCCAATTACCATTCATTTTCTACAACCTGTTTCTTAGCGACAAAGCTTTTACGTAATTTACTACACTTGTTTTATATTAACCAATTAATAAAAGTAAAGCCATTATGGCCCAGTTGCACAAAACATTGCTAACTTTAATCACGTTGTTAACTTTGACATGGCTTACTTTCCAATGTATTTTGATACGTACACATGGTTACAATATGTAGTTAAGCAAATGATTAGCTAACAACGTTTTATGCAACTGGTCCTATTTTATTTTCATTTAATTCGTTTGATCCCTCAATAATAATTGATAAACAAGTTACGATTGTATAATTAAACTTTGTTTGTTAATTGACGATTGCTGGTATTTCAAAAACATTAACACAAACATATTTACGTTTGAAATGAAATATTATCAAACTTTTAGAACTATAAAAGAAATTAATGAATGGAAACTATAAAAATTAATTTATTGTATGTAACTATAGTTGAAGTATGTGGAGATTACTAATAAAATGATAAGATCATTAAATATTTATCAATGATATGACATACATATTTGTTTTTAAATCAATGTACATATTTCTAATTTCTTCCTTTGTATTCAGTCTTTATCAAGAACTCGAATAAGTCGATTACAAAATTTTCCTTTCTTTTTGCTTAAAATTTGATCATATTTTCCTTGATGTTTTCCATATATTTATTTTAAAAATTATACATTTTAAAACGTGTATTCAAACAAATTTTATTTTTTCATTTCTTTCAACATCAACAACTTTTATTTTCCCGATATAACCTACAAATTTCTATCTTCCAATGCCTCGATCATCCATAACCTACGAACACCTCGTTGAAGTGGAACTTTGTCGTTTCCAGGAGCTGGTAACAAAAGAACAAAGCCATCGGCGAAGAACATGGCTTATCCTGGGTCTCCTGGCGCTCATCGTCTTGGTGGCTGTGGTTGCAGTACTGGCTGTAACAGCTGGTGGAGGCAGCACAAGCCAGTTGTCAGCACGTTTACTCGGAAACCAACCTCCTGCGATTAGTCTGCAAGATTTTCTGGATGGGAAGTTGGTGCCTCATTTGTTTAACGCTACTTGGGTGTCTGGTAAGTATTTTTTACTATTGATCTGTTTTTAAAATGGCCGTTTTATTTATTTTATCGGTTTCGGGATATTATTCCATTGTTCACATGTACAAAAGTAGGCTGGTAACTAAATAATAACTGTATAAGGGCCCTATTCTGTAACTCGGTGGTTAATTTTTAACCATTTGTTAAAAATTTTATCCAATAGATATTGATTTGACAACTAAAATTCCCTTTTTTTGTTATATGTCAACATTCTTGATTGGTTAAAAAATTTAACCAGTGGTTAAAAAATAACCACTGAGTTATAGAATAGGCCCCTAAGTATGGTAATATTATTACCATACTGACTTGTCAACAACGGTCTACAAAATGAAAATAAAATAAAATGAAAATATAATGCTCTTCATTAATACATACAGATTACGTTAGCCTATCGTTCTAAATACGGTCTACTTTATTCTAAAGTAATAAACATGAGGAATAAAGCACATAATTTGAATATTTGTCATATTGACATATGTCAAAATAATTGTTCTGTTAACCATAGCAATCTGAAAGTAGCATTAATGAGGAAATTTCGAAAAATGACATTTATCAATAATGTCTTAATTTTCTGAAACCGATAAACTATTGAATAAACCACGGATGTTATTAATCATAACAATCCTTAGATATCTTAAAATCCTCGCTCTACGAGCTCGGATTTCAAATTTACATCTACGGCAATTATGATTCCTAGGTATGTTAATAGCTATAACGTATCAATTTGCAAGAATTTGATCTCGCAAAATTCATTGAGAACTGAAACAGTAGATTTCTGTGGAATTCAATATTTTCAAATTCCATGGCCTGTCGCTATTTTTGTAAAATGTAAAATTTTGCAGAATTTTAAGCTCTAAAACTTTCATGGTTGAAGCATTTTTACGTAATATATGGTCCTAAAGTTTTGAGAAAATTTTAAATACTGATAACTTTTTTAAAACTGTTTTACTTTTTGAACTAATTATTATAATAATTAACAATAAGTATAACAATTAATATTTAACATTTAAATTATTGTTATGGACCATTATCTTCAATGGCCCTTAATTTTCTTCTGACTTGCCCCATCATCCTCTGGACAACATCTGATTCGATTTCTCGAATCTTTAGTAAATGCGACGTTGTAATTGTTCTTCATTTGCTTCCCATCTCTTGTCGTACACTTTTCTGGTCAATATTGACCAAAATTCTTCTATTGGTCGAGTTTGAGGTACATTGGGAGGTTGTCCAATTTCGGAATAAAGTCTACGTTGTTTCCGTTATACCAGTCTTTTCGAATTTCATGGCTATCGCTATTTTTGGGGTGATTTTCGACATTTTCATACCTAATTTCTGCAAAACATATAAAATATTGCAGAGTTTTAAGCTCTAAAACTTTTATTTGAAGCATTTTTACCTAATGTATGGTCTTAAAGTTTTAAGAAAATTTTTAGATACTGATAACTTTTTAAAACTGTTTTACTTTTTAAACTAATTATTACAACAATTAGCAATAAGTATAACAATTAATATTTAACATTTAAATTATTGATAATGGACCATTATCTTCAATGGCCCTTTATTTTCTTCTGACTTGCCCCAACATCCTCTGGACAACATCTTGATCGATCCCATCCTTTGTTGTACACTTTTCGGGTCAATATTGACCAAAATTCTTCTATTGGTCGAGTTTGAGATACATTGGGAGGATTGTCCAATTTCGGAACAAAGTCTACGTTGTTTTCGTTATACCAGTCTCTATAGTTATTCTGGCGTAATGACATGAAGCTACATCAGGTTAAAACATTATATCATCATTGGCGTGATATGTATTTAAAAATTGAAGCAATTTAGAGAGGCATCTTTGAATATAAAGTTGTGCAGTTAAGGCTTCTCCTAGAACACGACCAATGTACGGCTGCGAGATATACCCGGCTTCAGAAATGGCACACCACACTTAAATTTTATCTTCAAATTTAGATTTACCTTTGAACTTGACATTGTCTGGTGTGTTTTCCATGTCATTAGTATAAAAACCATCGTTTCATTTCATCTCTGAATGTGTTAGAGTAAAATATTACTCGTCATCCATTACAATAAGTTTATTGAGAAAATGCATGCGCCTTAACGCACGACAACATCTAGGGATTCTTTCTAATTGGGCCACGGAATATTTTTATGCCTTTCTTATTTTTCGAAACACCACGTCATTTCGAGAAAGTTTTCTAAAAACAGTGGTCTTTGAAACATCGAATCTTCTGGCTACAGTTCGTTGTGACACTCCAACTTTGTCTTTAACGGCTGCAATTAATCTTTGTTCTCTCATGTGGCTCAAAATTTTTGGATGACCACTTTTAGGCAAATTAACACAGAGTATACCTTCTTCACAATCTTTTATTGTCCGATAAATTGTTGCCACAGAGATATTGTGCTCGCGATAAACTGCAACAATATCACACTTAGGCATTCGCCCAACAAGATTGTAAATTGCTTTACAAATATCTAGCTTTTATGACATTTTACTGCATCAAATCGAAAAAACTAAACTAGCAAAATGAAAACAAGTTAATTGTGATATTTTGATTCCAGCGACAATTTGATTAAACCTTATTTGGTATAAATACAAAACATCTAAAAATTTTCTCAAAACTTTAGGGCCATACGTTATAAAGATTAGGGAAGCAGTAAAATACGAAAATATGATTTTAAATGTAAAGTCCTATGGGTTTTTTTTTATTTAATTCATAATTTGGTAAACATATTTATTAATCTAAATAAATATTAACTTTTTACTGGAATAAATTATAACGATTGCATTTCTTGATATGAAATAATAGTTGTTTAGAATGTATACAAACGAATTAAAGCTGAAAAATATGATTTATGATTTAATTTTCTGTTATCACACATTCTTATGTAAATTTATCATATTGACAACAAAAACACAAATACGAGTATAGTAGTTCATGAATTTTACAAAAATATAACACCAGGTCAAGTTCATATTCAAAACAAATCTTCACAACAGAATTCATAAATAAATGAATTCATTTACTACATTTTATACTTCACGGATAATATAATGCAAATTATAATAATCTATTTATGCAAACTGGAAAATTTGTATTAGTTGTTCGACGATAGGATCTTAATCGGATTTGAACACGCAGTTGAAATATATTTTACATTATAAAATTTAATTTAATATAAAAGATACCATCACCATTGAATGAATTCTAATAATAAATGAAAGTCATGTATTTATATTTAATATTTAGTTACAATCGTTACAATTGAGGATTTCTTACAGCTAGGAAGTTGGTGGCAATTTCGGTATAGTATGACTAGCGAATGAAAGTTGACGTTTAGATTATTTAATAGATGTGGTTTCTTTTGAAAACATTTTCCTATATTTGATTTGAAAGGAAACTGACCCTTATGTATTCCGTTACAGAAGATTAGAATTGTACTCAATACCAGGAGGCATTTAAAATGACCTTAGCAACAGGATTCAGGGATGTATTTAAAAAATTTAATTCCGCAAATTCTAGTTCGTTCGTCTCAGTTGTAAGCAACCCTCGAGTCGGAATTACTGTTAGAGGAAATTAAAAATAATCCTATTTCATAGAATTGTCAAACTAAATAACTTAAAGATCAAAATATTATGTTATAATCAACATAAACGAAAAATGTTTAAAGTATTTTAAACGCACCCCTGTTTAGATATTCATTTACCCTAGTCGGCCATCTATTTTCAGCCAGACATAGTAATGTATTTCTGTGCTTTCCTATAGTCCAGTATTTAAATGGGTTCATGCATAAATTTCATACTTGTATATTACGTACAATTCTTTTCTTCTCTAGGGCTTCAAAAGAAACCACATCTATAATAGTTATTTGTATATCAAGGCCGCGAAATCACTCTTTAGCGTACCGAGAGAAAAATTGTCGCCGAGGCCGCTTGGGGCCGAGGCAAGACAATTTCGAGGGCGCTAAAGGATTTCGCGGACAAGGTGTACACAATATTTTTTGTGCAACCGTAAAAAATATATAATTACAAATTTTATTAATTTTAAACAGTTTCATTGTAAATAGAAAGTTAGCTTTCAAGGTGGCTATGGGATTAACATTTGATAAACAAAACCATGCAATTCTCCAATGTCAAAGTGATTGTTTACCTAATTTCGCGGCCGCTACCATGACAACGGCCGCGAAATTCATTTCGTGGCCGTTACCATAACAACGGTCGCGAAATTTAATTTCGCGGCCTGTATTGCGGCTGCGAAATGCTAATTTCGCGTCCGGTTGCACAAAAAATAATTTAAACGACAACTTTCATTCGCTATTCATACCATACATGTCCCTGTATGGTACGTAACTCATATATACAATATTTGGATTGGGTGTTTCCGCAAAAACTTTTATCTTCACCTCTATTATTACCGTTTCCGGAAAACATTTGCTTCCAAGACTTCCTGTTTCATGAAAGCAATGACTGCATTTGGAAAACAAATAATAATTCTAACGTAGACAGTCCACAGCTATACTCGTATTTACATCATTGCATCTCAGCAAGCCTTGAGAATAGTAATATCATTAATATTATCTGTCATTTGTCTTTTGTGACGTAAATTATTGCAAGCAATATCTGGTAACTGGTATTGATATATGGGAAATATCGGTTTAATTAATTTGTTTTCTGGATCTGGAGTACAAATTGTATGTCATGAGATAAAAATAATTCTTGGGAAAAATTCATAATACATATATTAAAAATATACTCTATTATGTGTAATATTATAATGAGGCATTAATTATGTACATTTATAAGGCTAATTTTTAATTGATAGATAATTTAATTTTTCCTTTTTCTGCACTCATCGCTCCAAACAATAGTTAATTTAGCATTAAATCGTGATTTCCTTTTTTAAACAAACGATGTAAAAGCGTGAAACAATAATAATTGAAGTTATACTATAATACCTCACCCGTAAAAATACACAATACGCCGACATACGAGTCCAAATATTTTGGTATACTCATTTTTACCTCCCGCTACCTTTGGTTAGGGAGGTATAAGGATCGTGCTAAAAATCACATATCGAGATTTAACTCAAATATTATTATTTTGTAAATTTTGAACCTTGAATTAGATTTTAATTTTTAGATTTTTCCTTCTGGAGACCGTAATAGTTGTTCAAACATTATGAAAATTGGTGTACTTATGTAATTTTGCTCGTAGAATTTATTGGAAATGGCACTTTACTTGAAGCTCAAAATAGTTTTTCTACGAAAGTTTGTAAAATTACCTACAATTTAAATCCCGGAGCCTAAACAAACACAATTCCTTGGTTACACAGTTCATATCTCAAAATTTAAGGCCATATAGCACTGACCAAAATAAGTAAAGAGCTTAATCAACATAGGACTGATATCTTCAACTGTTTCCGAGAAAAACGAAAAATCGAAAAAACTAACAAAGATAGTAATCGAACAAGATTTTGTCTATGTCAATAAATAGACAATAAAAAAAACAATAAAATTTTATATGAAACGTTTTTCTCAATTTCTAATAGCTACGAAGTTATTTGAAAATTAAATATTGGCCAAGGTCGCCACATTTAATATAGTACAATTATTTAATTTTTTCAAAAAAACAAAAGCACATCTAAGATGACCTCTGACAGGTAAACAAAAAATCCCATTTAATCAAAGTCGTAACTCTTATAGTATTCGAGATAGCACACTTAAAAACTTATTTTTCACTGCCTCAAATCTCGGGAACTATGGCAGATCGGACTCATCTTGATTAAGTTTTTTTTACTCATTTTGGTCAGTACTATATGCCCTTAATTTTTTTTACAGTATTTTTGAAACAACCTATATATGTAACTGATAGATAAATGGCACTGTCAAAGAACTAATTTCAAATTAATAATAGTAACGTTTTAAAGGAAAATAGTAAATAGAACCGTAGTTATATGGAATGGAACTTAATTCAGTTTCCAACATAAGTAAATATGTAAGTATGTATATTTAAATTAATAAAAATTAAATACCGGCAGGTATTGTGTTGGCCACATCAATTTTTTTTTTAAATACATAAATAAACATCATCCTTAAGGATCCCGAGAATTCCTAAAGGATCTCGGGAGGTCCTTAGAGATCTTCAGAGTTTCTAAAGGATTTCGAGAGTTCCTTTGGAATCGAGAGTTCTTCTAGGATTTCTTGAATTCCAAAAGGATCTCAAGAGTGAGTAGGGAATTTTAAAATTTCCTAAATAAAATAAGTATATAAATATATCATCACGGCAATCACGGCATATTACCCATTGCTGAGTGTGCCAATCTGGTTTGTACGCAGATTTCGATAATGATGACATATTTGTACCGTGCGGGCATTTACCAGGCGTCACCTCACGGGCACTCATTGCTGGCGTGGAGAGTGCACCACAGGGGTCAATTTTGTGCCATTTAAAATTGGAAATATTTGGCGTCGGTCGGGGTCGAACCCGGTTCCCCAGATTCGCGACCTGACACTCAGGCACGCGGCCACGAGACCCCATAAAGACTTCTAAAAGATATTTAATTTGTTGAAAGCACCTTTTTGAAAGTTGACCGCTATCTCGATTACATTTTACTGTAACAAGTAGTTCGCTGACATTTTATTAAAAATTTAAACTGTTAAAATTCAATGCAATCTACATTTTTAACATTTAATCAATAATCTAAACCTGTTCTAAATGTGGAGGCCAAATACAATTAATCTTATTTCTCTCTCTGTATAATACAAATACATTTTTGATATCTCCCTGCTGTGAGATTTACATACATATGTCTTAAGGCAACATAAATCTTCTTTGGAAATGTATATTGAGAAGTACTATTTTTGCATACCTGCAAAGAAATTTTCACTTGGCATCACGCCCGAGAAGCTATGATTAACGAGTCCGCAGTACACGCATGTTACACGGGTTGCTTGTCATTACTAACTTTTCAAAAGAATGTTTCACACTTTTGCAAATATACAAATCTCTAAAGCTACTACTTTTTTTGTTGCGTGTTGCATAATTAACATGAATAAATAATTAATTCAGTGTGGGTAATAATTCAGACTTATGTAAAAGTGTTTGTTTTAAGGTAACCCCAAAAAGTAACCCAGTTTTATGCAGATAACATGTTAATTTTGTTTATCTAAACAATTATTTAATTTATTTGATGTTTTTGGGATTTAATGTTCTTTTTTTTATTATAAAGGTTACCCAGAATAAACGATACAAATAAAAAATTCAAATTTTTAACATCATTTTAAATTTTGAAAGGAAATAATTTTCATTCATTTAATTTTAAGACGAATTTAAAGAAAATATTATTAAATTTGAAATATTTATGTCCGATTGTGCATCTTATACATATTAAAATTTTAAGTTATTTAAATTGATAATTTCGTATTGAAACGAAATATCGAATTCTGGGAATATTTTTAAATATAATTCGATTCACAATTTTTCTATTTAAGATGGTTCTAATCATGACAGTCTCAGACAAAAGCTTTGCCAAGTAAAAGGATTCATAAAAATAGATATTTTAAATTTTTAATAGTTTAGGGTTATTAAGAAACTTAAATTATTTAATAAAATGTATAACTGTTTTAATAAATGCAAAAATGCAATCGAAAATCACTTAATAGGATATTCTCGCATATATTTTTTACCTTCCGCTACCCTTGGTAAAGGAGGTATAGGGATCGCATACCGAGATTTTGGTAAATGAGCACGTTTTAATGTCCCTAGAATCCAATTTTAACATTTTCACGATGATGTGATGTCGGTGTGTATATGTGTCCTCCACTATAACTCAAATACTATCATTCCGAAAATTTTGAAATCTTGTATTTCGAACTTTTTCTGTATTTGAAAGAGCCCATTAAATTTTGGTGAAAATCGGGTAACCGGAAATGGCACTTTAAATAGTTTTTCTTCGAAAAATACATTTAAATGTTATTTTTTCGAGATTAATGTTATTATAAAAATTAAAGATTATTAAATTTTCTATAGATTTGCATTAATACTTTTTCTATATATTTTATGGATAAATTTATAAAATTATCTATATTTTAAATCCCAGAGCCTACGCTTTAAACAAACAAAACGCAGTTATTCAAATGTATGTAACTGACAGATAAATGTCACTATCAAAGTACTAAGCATTTCAAAATAATATTAGTAACGTTTTAAAAATGAAGAAGTAAATAGAACAATAGAAAAGGAATCCAATACAGTTTCCAGCATAAGAAAATATGTAGGTATGTATTTAGATTAATAAAAATTAACGATTCAGAATAATATTTAAGCTAATCATCATTTCTGGATTAGTGAATTCTATTCTATCCCGGTATTTAAAATTTAATCTTCATTTTATTATAGTTCCGGTGGCTCAATGGTTAGAGCAACGCCTCATGTCATGAGTGCCCTCGGGGCTCTGGGTTCGAATCCCACTAAGGCATGGATGTGTATGAATGTGAACCCACTCTGTAATTGGGATTTAATCCTGTTGAGGGGTTTAAAAAAAGGTAGTTACTTGGATTAGATTAGACTATGTTTTAAGAAATAAACTGTCAAAATTAGATTAAAATTCGCTAATCCAAAAAACTTAATCTTTTTTGTGACTCGGGCTGTAAATGGCGGGAGGTATTGTGTTGGCCACACCAGATTTTTTTTTAAAGAACGAATATATCTAAAGGAATATAGGATCTTTCGCTAGAAACTTTCTGTATGGAATTTATATAAAATACATATATATGTACAAGAAATAGATTTTTTTGCAAGGAACTTTCTATATGACATTTATACAAAATACATAGAACTGACGGAAGGTAATGTGCTGGCCACATCAGATTTTTTTAATATTACGCACATAGTTGACATGTAGTTCATTATTTTGTTACCAGATGTCATATCGCTTAGCAATACATGCTAAACAGTTGTACACGAACACTCCCGAAAATTCGAACTTTTAAAATTACAAAAGATCTTTTAATGCACTTGGATACTTTTGTTAAATATTATTTACCCATTTAAATAGCAGTAAAGTTATCGATTTTAAACGCTAAGGTGTTTAATATTTTTAATATCATGTAATCAAATGCTAATCTTTTATTATTTTTCTTTTTGATGCTATGGTTGATTATCAAAATTATACAAATTTCAGATGTTCATTTCTATTTTTAGTTAGCAACTTTTACAATAATGCTATACTTTATTGATTGACCCAATGCAGGGCTGCCTTATTGTTTCGACTTGGCTGTTTTATATCTTTCCGTAAATCAGGTCTTATCGAGATGAACCAGAAAGAAACTTTCGGCTAATTTATTGTTTACTTTAAACGTTATTATACTGTTGAAATGTAATATATTTTCTTGGAGGATCAAATTTGTAATATGAATTTATAGTTTAGTTGAATTTTGCACTCACAAATTCATTAATTAATTGCCAACAACAACGAACATATAGTTTAATGTTCTAATGGACAGTGTGTTGTTACAGGTGATGAATTGCTCTATCGAGATTCTGTCGAAAACATTGTGTTACACAATGTTAAAACGGACAAAGTTACGGTGCTACTGGCTGCTGATCAAGTAAGTTATTTTTTTGTTTTATTTTGAAATTAATACATTTAGGGCCGGAATTTCCATCTTCGAATAAAGTGCTGGATAACGTATCTGTCGTATAAATGAACAATATCGCATCAAAAAATGACATTCAATATAATTAACCTCATTTATGCTTTTATTTCGATGCGATATTTTATCATTTATCTGACGGATAGTTATCCTGAACTTTATCCGGAGATGGAAATACCGACCCTTAATATATTATATAATATACCGGGTATCTTAGGTCAACCGACACATAGGGGGTTAATATGGAAAATCAGATAATTGTGAATAGTATCTCCTCAGTGCAAAATATGAAGTTGAAGTTTTGTATGCTTATCCGGGGATACTAATTCTGTGGATTATATTTCAAATTAGTCAATTTGCATGTGTAATAGGGTACGAGCAGACACGTGACACGAGCGACCGTGACGTGCTTGGAATCAGCTGATTTGTGTGCGCATGTCATTTTGACAAGAACAATGTCACGTTGACAATACCATGTTTTGACTTATTTTGATTTTTAACAGCTTTAATGTTATTATTTTACAATTTTTAGGCAGTAAAACATATGAAATTAAAAATAATAACATTTTAGCAGCAAAAAATCAATATAAATCAAAACATTGGTCTTGTCAACGTGACATTGTTCTTGTCGAAATGACATGCGCACACAAATCAGCTGATTCCAAACACGTCAAGGTCG
Organism: Harpalus rubripes; assembly: GCA_963082715.1. Taxonomy (NCBI): domain Eukaryota; kingdom Metazoa; phylum Arthropoda; class Insecta; order Coleoptera; family Carabidae; genus Harpalus; species Harpalus rubripes. The sequence goes on along the minus strand of OY720456.1, from coordinate 2,854,090 downwards.
CTCGAGTCACGTGTCTGCCCGCGCCCTATACTAGAAGAGAAAAATTATAGAATTGGGTGTGTGTGTGTGTGTGTGTGTGTGTGTGTGTGTGTGTGTGTGCGTGCGTGCGTGCGTGCGTGCGTGTGCGTGCGTGCGTGCGTGCGTGCGTGTGTGTGTGTGTGTGTGTGTGCGTCTCTGTGTGTGACAAATTTTTCTAATGCGATAACTCTAATACTACAATTCCAAAAATTATAATTCTTTCGTATTCCTCTTCGTTACATCCATGTGAAGAGCTGATTAGATTTTGGTTATAATTGGTCAACCGGAAGTACCTTCATTTGAAGATTTTAACAGTTTTTCTTGAAAAAACGGTGTTAAATATCATTTTTTCACGTTTAATGTTATTATAAATATTAAAGAATTATTTATTCTCTATACGATTTGAATGCATTTTATACTTCATATTAAATGGACATAGAGTTAAAAAATTATAAAGAAATTAAATATCATATATATTAGTCAGCTTTGCTATAACTCTGGAAACAGCTGCTACATTAAGAAAATTCTGATTGAAAGGCGTCAATGTCAAGTGCAGTTGACAATATGTTTATGTTATAATTTTACTGGAAATATAGGATTTTTTGTTAGAAACTTTCGGTATGGAATTTGTATAAAATACATACAACTGTCTTAAGGTAATGTACAAGAAATATAATCTTTTGCAAGGAACTTTCTGTACGACATTTATACAAAATACATAGAACTGACGGAAGGTAATGTGCTGGCCACATCAGATTTTTTAACTTTAAGTTAAAATCTGTCTGATTTCAAATTCTGTTGGAATTGGGTTTTCCCCACAACGAATTCTACTTCTCCTGACCAGTAGAATTTGAAATGACAGAATTGAGATTTCCTCAATTCTTTCTTCGGATAGATTTCAAATTCTACTGGTTTGGAGCACTAGAATTTGTAGGGGGGAAACCCAATTCTGACAGATTTTGAAATCAGACAGAATTTAAAGTTACAAAATCGAGGCCCGAACGACTTCACAACTTCCAAACACAGGAGCAAAATGTCACAAATACATTATATGGACCGTAGAGACATCTCTCGACAAACTTTAGAGTAGACTTTATATATCTCTATCTCTAGTTGTCTAGGGCATGTTTTGTCTAGTATATTTGTGGTCGTTGGTCTTAAAGCGGCAATGAGAAATGATTGCAGCCTTATTTCAAATCGACAGCTGAGCAAAGTAGACAACATTCTTATGATCGTCTTGGATTTTGATTAGTACAAAATGGCGATCATTTCGAATATTTGTTGTATTTTTTTTAATTCTTGCTGTTGTATTTAGTGCGATTTTTATTTTATAAAATAAATAAGTTGTTGTATAATGTATCCATTTTATTAAGTATTAATGAAAAATTAATAACAAATTAATAATACACTTAAAACAGCTATTTGCCCGCGCCCTATAGAGAAATTAGAACAGATTTCAATTTTTTTGGAAGACCACATTATTAATTCCATTTTATAGAATATAATATTGTATTATTTGAATTTCAGATTCCCCTGGGAGCATTTGAGTATGAACTATCAGGAGACAGACAATATTTACTTATTGCACACAACTACCAAAAGGTAAACCATGAATTTGTCAATCAATCTAAAAACCAATAATCTTTTGAAATCCAATATCAAAATTCCTTCCAGCTGTACAGCAGATATAGTTTCATAGCGCAATACACGATCGTGGATATTGCGACGTTGAAACAGACACCTCTGAAGACATCAAACGACCAAATACTCCTTCAGTTGGCTGCCTGGGCACCAAAAGGCAACGCTATCGTATATATTACCAACAATAACATTTACTACAGGCCTTCAGCTATTGCTGGACCGGAATTTCAAATCACAGACGAAGGAGAAACTGGGAGAATCTATTTCGGAGTTCCTGATTGGGTGTACGAAGGTAAGTTTTGTTATTTTATTTATTTCATTACTTAGATATAGTATATTTCTTTTACATACATGAAACAGATCAGGATGCATTAATGGCCATAATCGAATTTCAAAAAATTAGTCATAAGATATAAAAACTATTCACTATAGGTTTTCATTATAATATTAAAAATTAAACATTAGTTTGTAATAATATTAGCAATTTATTGCTTTGAAGAAGTGATATGTTTGTGACGTCATCATGGTAGGTACAGCTACTAGATAATACATAGCTGACTCGTCCGCCATATTGGTGCCAAAATCAATGCATTAAATTATGAAATAAAAGTGCATTTCTTATAAGTTTATATACTAACTATTTTTCATAATTAAATATAACTTCCATATTTGCCATTTTATACTTATTTAAAATAATAAAACAATAAAAATACGGTTCGTTAAGATTTTTGAGGTTTGAGAAAAATATATGAATTGCATAAGTACCTGTAAAAATTGTAACCATTTCTCAAATGATTTGCACAATTTGGAGCAGAACAACCCGTTGTTATGGATAATTTCTATGATTAATAATACTGTAATATTGATATTGAATGATTTAAGTGGCTCCAAAATGATGGACGAATCAGCTGTAATTTATCTAGTAGCTATAGATATGTGACGTCATCATGGTAGATCGTTGAAGAAGAACGCCGTTTTACTATTTATTCTGCATTTAAAGACATCTTAAATTATTTAAAGACATCAAAAAGTTAATTTCAGATATCCTTAATTATTAAAAGACATCAAAAAATAAATTATGGACATCTTTAAATAATTAAGGACGTCTAAAATTAATTTCAGACATTTTTAAATGATTTAGGATGTCAAAAAATGAATACCAGATATCCAGAATTGAATAAATGATATCAAAAATACATTTTTAGATATCAAAAATTATATTTTAGACATCTTAAAATGGTACTGAATTTAATTCTTGATATCTTTAATTCAGTTCTTGATTTCTAAAAATGAATTTTTCGTATATAAAAATGAATTTTTGATATCGATATTGTTATTAACGTCATAAGGCTGATATGTAGCAAATAACAGATGAGGTTGAATGTTGTAAAATTGAGGCGTTAACCGAGATTTTATAATCAACCGTGTCTGTTATTTGTATATCAGCCGTGTGACGTTCAGTATTTTTCATAATAACATAAAATATCTTCTTAAAATTCTATTTTCTATAGCATATTGACAGGTGACAGCTCTTCATGACAATTTCATGATGCTGAGATTTTTTTTAGGAACACATGATTTTTAATAATTGTACTGTTATAAAAAATAACGGCCGTGGCTGTTTTGATGCATATATCGGTTGAGCATACAGTACTATTAAAACACATTTAACAGTATGGTATTATGAAAATGAATTAAAGACGTCTTTATTTCATTTAATGACGTCTTTAAATAATTTAATATATCTTTAATTGTAGAATAAATATTAAAATGCAAAATTAGTCTCTGTCTTTTTCCACGATCCTACCATGGTGACGTCACATATCCCTTACCCAAGTTTTTAATAATTATTTTCTCGCAAACTACAAATAATTAATCGTTTTTTAAATAAATACGGATATTTAATTTTTTTGTCGAGTATCATATTACGTAATAATCTAAATTATATTTACTTATCCTAATTTATTATTATTAATTTAGTTATTTTACTGTAGGGATTGTATAAGTTGTTCAAAAATTATAAAAATTGGTATACTTGTTATTTTGTCCGTAGAATTGATTGGTGGTATCGCCAAAGGCGTATTTTATCCCAGTTTTGGGTTATGGACCAAAAATGGGCATTTTTTAAGGAAACTGAATATAAATATCTAGAGAACGAAAAGAGATATCGATTTGGAAATTTGGAATCAGCGCGTTGAGATGTATCTGTTTATAAAAATTGGAATTCTGAAAATTTTGGAGGAAATTAATAGATTTTGAGTAGTTTCGTATTAAATATCTAAATTAATAATTTAAATATTTTAAAATATGCAGTAAAAATATTCTACGACAGCTGATGACATTTTATTTATCTTATAGAGGAAGTTTTAAGTTCAAATAAAGCATTTTGGTGGTCGCCAAAAGGAAGAAGATTAGCATACATCGCTCTAAACGACAGTAATGTAGGTGTAATGAGTATTCCAATTTACGGACAAATAGATGATCCACGATTCCAATACACGAAGTATATACCGCTTAAATATCCAAAGGTGAGTGTTATTACATTTTTAACTGCTTCTATTTATAAAATAAACTTAATAAAATACATATTTCAGTGCAATGTGTTGTATATTACTTTTTGAAATGATGGATGGCAGTGTAAATTTAAATATTAAATATTAGAAAATTTAAATTTGAGCAGTAGTAATTTAAAAAAAAATCTGATGTGGACACCACACGACTTCCTTGTACGCAAGATCAATATGAAGTATAGACCCAATTATAAAATTGCACGTATTTGACGTAATTTGATATTTGTTGACATTAACATCTATTTTTTTTTGTTATTTTTTGTCCTAATCCATAGCAATCTTCATTATAAAAACCAAAAAGTATATAAGTTTTAAATTTACATATCTCGCTTATACAAAGGGCTAATTTAATAATACTTTATGTGCTAGACGCAGAATTTAATTCTCTAAAACTCTTATTTGAAGCATTTATTTCTAAATTCAAGATAAAACCATTTTATTCAATAAAAACTGTTAACTGTCAGGTAATATATCACTTCCGGTTAGCCTAACCAAAATCTACTATGTTATTCCAATTGACATAAAAGTCTTATATACCAAATTTGAAAAGTTCTTGATTATATTTTAAAATAGTTTTTCATTAAAATCTATTATAGGCTTCAAATAAAGTACCATTTCTGGAAATTATGTAATGACCAAAAAGGGAGGTGCACAACTAGATGTTATAGCAGTCCTAAATACAAAATTTCAACTTTCTACGGCTTACCGTTTTTGAGTTATGCGAGATACGTACGTGCGTACAGACGTCACGACGAAATTAGTCAAAATGGATTCAGGGATGGTCAAAATGGATATTTCCGTTGAAATCTGAAAAGCGAAATTTTTCGCGATTACAATACTTCCTTTACTTTGTACAAGGAAGTAATAAGAAAAATTTACACAAACTTCAAAGTTTATAATTAATTTTTTGTGCAACCGGACGCGAAATAAGTATTTCGCAACCGCAATACAGACCGCGAAATTAAATTTAGCTGCCGCGAAATTAGATAAACAAACACTTTGACACTTGAGTTTTGTTTATCAAATGTTAATCCCATAGCCACATTGACAGCTAACTTTCTATACAAAAAATATTGTGTACACCTTGTCCGCGAAATCCTTCAGCGCCCTCGAGATTGTCTTGCCTCGGCCCCAAGCGGCCTTGGCGACAATTTTTCTCTCGGTACGCTAAAGAGTGATTTCGTGGCCTTGATATACAAATAACTATTATTAAATTAAAATCTTTATCCACCCTTGCTGTTAAAGTATTACCTTATTTACCCTTGCTGTAAAAGTGCTACTTGATCAACTAATTTGAGTAGATAATAGTATATTAAAGAACGTGTTTTATAAGACATGTTTTTTTCGCACGCGTCAAAATTTAGAAAACGAGCGTTAGCGAGTTTTCTAATTGACAAGTGCGAAAGAAAGTCTTATAAAATGAGTTCTTTATACTATTTTTTATATTTTGCGCCTTCTACAATAACATTTACTTACTCAATTTGTTATTATATTTGTAACCATTTGTACATTTTCATGTAAATAATCTTCCCTAAATAAAAAATAATAATAATAATTTCAACATTATATTATGAAAATGAATTGTCAATTAACTAAAAATAAATTAGGTAAAAATGGGTTAAAGAAACGTCATCTAGTACCAACCTTCTAAAACAAAAAATTGCGTATCGAAATGAAGGTCATTACGATACGCAATTGCGTATCGTAATGACTTCATTATGAACGCAAAATATAAAAAAGTACATTTTAAAGTCTGCTGTAAAAAAGTAATTTAAATATAAAAATTTCCACTTTTAATATATTTTTTTAGGCTGGAACTCCAAACCCCAGTGTCTCTTTAGTAACAATAGACTTAGATATAACATCTAATGCACCCTTATCTCAAACAATAGAACCACCAAAATCCCTGGGAAGGTAAAAATATTCCACTAATATTACAAATCAATGTTGACGGAATTTTTTGCAGCGAACCAATTTTATCCGCTGTTGCTTGGGCTGACGACAATAAAGTCTGTGTGATATGGTTGAATCGAATTCAAAATCGCGCCGTTATTGATTCTTGTGATGCCACCGCTTCGAAATGCGAAACCGTAAATATTTATCTTTGAAATAATAGAAAGTGATAAAAAATTGATAATATTTTAGGTTATCAACATAGAAGAACCAAATGGTTGGTTAGAAATGTTCACGCCTCCAATGTTTTCGCAAGATGGTTCCAAATTTCTTTTAATCATGTCTCAAGACCAAGGAGCTAGTATTGGATCTTACAGACATGTGACAATGATTGAAAATACAGGAAACGGCAAAGTGACTCCCCTTACAAAAGGAACTTTCGTTGTAACGGATATACTTTCGTGGGATGAAGCCAGGCAACTTGTGTAAGTTTAATCAATTAAGAACGTTTATAAACATGTGCACTGTAATTCATTACAGATCGTTATCATATCGCAATTGCAATGGTTCGTACAAAATGTTCTAATTACAGAAAGTGATTTACAGTTTAAATTTCAAATCTTCACTTATTTGCAGCTTATTCTATTTTCGCTAAGACTAATGGGTAGTTACTGCTTATTTTGATTTTTTAATACATAAAAGGATTTTTAAATTTAAATCTCCCCTAATTTATTTTGCACAATTATAGAAAATACGGGATATACCTATGAGGTGCGGGCAGACACGTGACTTTGACAAATGCTTGTAGGACCCACAAGGGTGCCAAGTATGCAGCTTGTGAACCTTGCCTGTGTTGCCAAATCAATTTAAACGTAAAATGAATAAATAAAGTTGTAAAACTAGTTCTTATTAATGAATATTATGTTGTTATATTTTCTGACACATAAACTTAATTTTTAAAATATTTATTTATAAAAATAGAGCGTTCAACATGAAATGATGGTTTCCTCAAATTTAGCGCGCCAAAAAATCTTCGTATTATAGATGGAAGCACTAATCGCTTTATTTTTATTCAATTCAATTGAAATTTAAATAAATTTGATTTTATAGCTAATTTATAGTAGGCTATGCATGAAAAACAATAACTGCTATCTATCAATGGACCTTTTCAATTTAAAGAGATAGAAGATATGCGCAATGGGGATCTGCACATAGTAAGAACAACTGAAATCTATGACGTTTGTTTCTAAAAAAAATTAGACGTAAAATGTAAGAATATCTCAGATAACTTTAAAAAATCTTTTCAAAATAAGTTACAAAAGCTTTTATTGAAGGTAAAATGTCTAACGATGCAAATTTTCACCGAGAATACAGGTATTTTAATGACTACAATATTTTTGCCGTTTCGTTTGACAGCCCAACTGGCAGTTGTTCGCGCCATTTTCTTACTATTTGCAGCGATAGAAAGAGATAGCCGTTAAATTGGAAAGGTCCATTGAAAAGGTCCATTTGAATTATTTACAATAGAAAACAAATAGAACATTATTTATAAAGTTATTAACAAATATGTTTCATTTTAATTTAAGTTAAATTGTTTTTCATACATAGCCTACTGAAAAATAACTATAAAAATGAAATTTATTTAAATTTCAGTTGAATTTTTCTCAATATTTTTGTTATGTTAGGATATAATATGAATACATGGTTGAATTCAGAAAAAAATACTCTATCGAATGGGCGTAAAAAATATATGCCATCCCATTTAAAAAAATATAACTGTGTTGTAACTTGAGAACCACTGGTTTAAAAAAATATTTTATTCAGTATTCGGATGTCCCCCTTGGTCTTCTATAAAATTGTCTTATAGTATTTTATTGTATCTTTAATAATACAGAAATTATTTGAGGTAGCTCGTTTAGCTGTTACACCCTGTATTATAAGGGCAGAATCCAGTAGTTAAACATGAAATGAAACTTGCAAGAAAAAAATTATCGTTCATTTACGTCTACATCAAATAATATTTTGCTATAAAAATACAATTTCTCCCATTGGCAACTGACTTTAAGCTTGCAGCGCCAAGTTTGAACACACGGAGTTGAGATAAATTGACATTTAATAATTTCTTTTGTACTTAAATGTGTATTATTAAGAAGTACTGCATTTCTAAAAGTAAGTAATATAATGGATGAAATTAATGTTTATACAACCACACTAATGTCACATAACATTATCTTACACAATCAACGATAGTTCCGAAAATGGCACCAGATGTCATATTGCTTAAAGTCAGTTTGTTTTCATTTCCACTGTACTCCCAAGCATATGATTGGTGCATTCTGAGCATGCGCATTGAGATAGTAATATGGTATATTGTCATTTTGCGTGCCATTGCTATGAAACAACGACACTGGCGCCAAAGCAAACGTGACGACACGGCCGATTTGAATTCTTATGAATTTATGTAATATTATTTATTTTTGCAGATATTTCTTGGGTACAAGTGAAACAGACCCCGCCGCCGCTCATCTCTACAGCGTTTCCACTGCCGATAAAAAAATAGTCTGCATTTCCTGTTCTGTACAATCAACAACCACCAAAAAACCATGTTCTTATAATGCAGCAGTGTTCAGTAAAGATTCTAGTTATTATACATTAAATTGCGCTGGTCCTAGTGTACCAGAAATTACCGTCTACAATTCCGACAATAAGAGAGTTCGGCCTTGGGAAATGAATGAAGAACTGACCGAATATGTTCAGGATAAACTCATACCGAAATTTAAGAAAATGAAAGTTGAACTTGCTGGCGGTTTGAAAGCGCATGTCTTGCTGCAGTTGCCGCCAAATATGGACACGTCGGGGGAGGTCAAATATCCGATGGTCATTAATGTGTAAGTTTATTTTGTTATTTATATTTTACTATAATTATCACTGAATTATTTCTTTTAGATATGGTGGTCCAGATTCTTTTGCAGTAGTCAACAAATTCGGCCTAAACTGGTTCAGCTACCTAGCTTCAAATAAAAGCATAATCGTAGCGTCAATCGACGGAAGAGGTTCGGGTTTGAAGGGCGATAAAATGCTCTTTGCTGGCTACGGCCATCTTGGAACTGTAGAAATATTTGACCAAATTAATGTCACAAGGTAATACATAAAAAATCTGATGTGGCCAGCACATTACCTTCCGTCAGTTATATGAGGCATTTACGAAAATTCTACCGGTGATCTGTTACCGGTAAATAGTTGTTTATCAGGTTATAGCTACTGGAATCGATATTTTAAGAACGCAAGTGGTAAACAGGGTAGATCCATAACCAATAAAAAAATTGAAATTTTGAAACAGTTTAGAAATTTGATATAGATAGATGAATCTGGTAGATATTGTACAATTTTCGAACACGGTAACTTTTTACCACTTGTGTTTTTGAACACAGTCGGAAGATGCGGTATCTACCGGTAGAATTTTCGTAAATGCCTAAGTATTTTCTATAAAACCCATACAGAAAGTTCCTTGCAAAAGATTCTAAATTTCTTGTATGTACATTTCCTTTCGACAGTTTTATGTATTTTATACAAATTCCATACAGAAAGTTTCGAGCAAAAATATCCTATATTTCGAGTAAAATTTTAACACAAATATACTATGAATATGTCAATTGCACTTGACACTGACATCTTTAAATCAGAATTTTCTTAATATAGTAGCGGTTTTTTAGCATAGCTAGCTAATTTATGAAATTTAATTTCTTTATAATTTTATAACTCTATATCCATTTAATATGAAATATCGTAGTCGAAAATTTTGTTGCACAGACACACATACATGCACACACACACACACATACATGCACACACACACACACACACACGCACACACACACACATCGTAAAAATAGTAAAATCGTATTCTATGGACCTTAAAACGTGCTTATTCATCAAAAACTCACCACCCAATTTTTTGGCCAAAGACAATACCTTCCTTACCTAAAGGTGACGGAAGGTAAAAACTATTATAAATAATAATTTGTTGATATATTAAGTGATAATTGTTTTTAGACACTTGCAAAAAGTACTGCCATATGTAGATAATACTCGGACAGCTATTTGGGGGTGGAGTTATGGAGGATATGCTGCGGGGATGGCTTTAGCGGCGGACAAGGATAATGTTTTTAAATGTGGAATATCTATTGCTCCTGTGACCGATTGGACGTTATACGGTAAGTCATTTAATATGATTTTATTTTTTATCGTTTCAAAATAACAAAACATATTTACGATTACGATACATCGTGATATTCAAACCTGCTGTTATATTTTTATTTATTTATTATGGGTTTATTTATTTGCTTAATTTATTTTATTACTAATATATGCACAGCTATAATATTAAAACATTAAACAAAAAAGATTTACGACAATAAACAGAACTATTATACTTGCACTCAATATTTATAGCATCTATCACCATTTCTAATAGGGTTTTCCAAGACAACGGCTTTAAATTTTAAATTGAAAAATACATATATTCAAACCAATCGCCAAATGACGTCAGAACCCTAACGAGGTCACACAACGAAATTATTTTATTTGATGGTGTTTGTGCGCATGTCTGGCTTTTACCGCGAATTATTTTTGTTGACCTTCACTGGTTAAATTCATGTGTTAGAGGAAAACTAGTTGAACGTTAAACTTACGCGTTTAATAGACCATTTCAGAAATTCAAAGCGCATGCGCCAAGTGTTAGAATGCGACAAAAAGTTAGTGCCGATTGCCGTATACCCGTCCTTGTTTATATGACAGTTCTGTCAATTTTACAGTTTTGTTTTTGTTTTGTTGGTTTCGTTTTTCAAATAATTATGACGGGTACTAAACTTCTGGTCCAAAAAATATTGCCATTTGAAATATTCTGTCTGGTTTAGAAAATAAAAGGTTAGGTTAGGTATAGTAATACAATTTTTATAATTGATTGATGAATGGACTTCATTTTTTCACATAGTAAAATAAGTTTTTATTTGTAAAATAAAAATTCAAATCATATCTTATACTCAAATTCATATTAACAACTTCCGTGTAGTTCTAAAATTTAAAACAGAATACCGGGGTCGCGTATAAATTTGAAATGCCGCCAGTTAACGGCACTAACTTTTTAATTCAAAAAGTAAATGTAGTGGTCGCTCAAATTTCTGAAATGGTCTATTAGAAGTAAATACAAATAAAAAGCATGCAGGTGCTGAATCAGTAACTGCCCAGTTGACGTGGATGCAAGTCTATGCAGGTTATATGTGGGTTACGTTTAATTTTCCCGCGCTACATTTTTGTTGCTAAATTCACTTGACACAACTGTCAAATAGACCAGAAAAGTGTTTAACGGTCAAATTTAAGCGCCAAATTCAAACTCAGTTCATAAGAATATAATTTTCATCGCCGTGTATTTCTTACCAAGGAAATTTTACCTCAACTTTAAAGGCCGATAAATCTCATAAAAGTAAATCCCTTATGCAAAAAATTATATGTACCACCTAGAATGATCCTTTATCTCCAGATTCGTACTATAATATTCACATGAACTCTGCACAGTGTATAATTATTTAAATAAAAATACAACACTACAAAATTCAATGAACGTATATCTCGATTGGTTTATTTGGCCTCTAGCGTGGTTTACACGTCGGGTAACCTTGTAAACTGAGTCTCCCCCTTTGTTGCTTAAACTCGGCCTCTAGCGTGGTTGACACGTCGGGTAACCTTGTTTAAGACAGTACTATCCCCCTTGCTCCTGAAGATGCCCCATACGACTGCGGGCGAAACGTTGAGCTCTGACTCAAAATATGACACAGTCCATTCCCGGAAAACGAATATTTCTCATAATTATAAAAGTTTACAAACAAGAAAACACAGTGAAGCGAGCGACGTTCGAAATCATTGTAGATTGTAATCGGCAGTCGTTGTAAATTTGTAGGACATGGCGGGAATTTCAAATGGTGGAAAGTAAAAACTTAACTTTATTAAATAAATTCACACAAAGCGTTTGTGATGAATATTTGAAAACATGAGGAACAGGAAATGAGAATCAAAAACGGAGTTTTACACCACGAAATAAAGTGACAGATAATTGCGTAGTTGCCAGTTTGCTACTAAGAAAAATACAAACAATAAAAATATTGTTTTTTTTTTCAATATTTTCTTTTATTGGCGACTGAAATGTCCTATAGAGGCGCTGCGTTCATTTAAGATGGCCGACTTAGTTGGTAATTTTGTTAATTTTCCTGCGGTGTGATTGGCTGCCATTACCAATTCGGAGGGTTCGCTAGTTTGCCGCTTGGTGGCTACGGGTTAATTTCAGTCGCGAATTATTAATAATAATTTCTTTATAATCAAAGACAAAATTATTTAAGTTTTTATGTTGTTTAAATTTTTTTTTATCGAAATTAAATGCTTGTCTTTTTAATCATTTTACTTGACAACATGGTGGCTCGTCATGTCTAGTTCATAAGAATTTCACTACGTGGCGCATTGAAAAATGACGTCACAATACAATAAAAATAAAGTGACTCTCATATTAATATTTAAAACATTATTAATAGTTTTTATGATTTTTTCGTACATTACTCCAAAACCATTTATCAAATAACAGACATTATACGTTCAGAAGTATAGAAGAATTAAAAAATTATATTATTTCGGCATCATTTGGATTAATCAAATTTAAAATAAAACACATTTCAATTGTCGACAAAAACTTTGGAATCTCATTAGAACATTATCGTTGCCCGAAGAGAAACATATTAACATATGAATGTTATTAAAGATTCAATATACACGGAAAGATTTATGGGAATTCCAAAAGGAGACAGGTTACCAGCATACAAAGAAGCGTCCCTGCTTAACAAAGTAGAAAAACTAAAAAACAAAGAGTACTTATTAATTCATGGAACTCAAGATGACAATGTACACTATCAACAAAGTATGTTCTTAGCCAGAGCGCTTGAATTAAATGATATTCAATTCAGACAGCAGGTGAGTTACACCTTACAGGAAAATAGAAACATAAAAACGTAAGTAAGATGAAATAACTATAAAAAAATATAAATATTCCAGTCATATCCCGATGAAGACCATGGTCTGACGTCAGTAAGGAAACATCTGTACCATACCTTCGAGAATTTCCTCGACGATTGCTTCGAACCAAACAGCGGAAGTTGAATAGATTATGAAAGTTGTTAAACGTAACCGACTAGTCATACAGTGACTTGTAAATGTGTCAATTTTCATAACAGTAAATCAGGGTAAAATCTATTTAATAGATCTCAAGAAATATAAAGTCACATTTACAATAAATGAATTTGTATATACTATAAAATATTGAATTCATTATATATACGAAAATATTTTATCTAAAATTAAATAATTGTGTATAATATGATTGTTACAGAATATGAAATTTAATTTCATTTGTGATGTGTAATTGGATATTAGTAATTATTTATTTTTAATATCCTCAACAAGATATATAATTTAAAGTCAGTCTCAGTAATGCTCTGATTTTTTGTATTTTTACGTACGAATAAAAAGTATTTTACAACTTATTTGCAACTTTTATTATTGTGGGTGTTGTGTAAACAATCCGTAATAATAATAACAAATAATGGGGTCCTGTACCAAATTATTTTTTATTTTATTTTTTCTGGAGAACTTAAGAATTTTAGTGCAAACGCGACTTATAAATTTTACGTAATAAGCGAGGTATGAATATTTAAAGTTCAGATTTTTGGCTTGTGACGTAACATGACACCAGCCAGTGATAGACAAACTGTTAGTTCTAGTTCCATTTTTTCATGTTCGCATAGCTAAAATATTTATACAGGGTGATTCATCGGTCTGTCCTCTCTTTATAACTCTTTTATTTTAAGTCAAATAGGAAAACTCTTTAAATATAATTTATATGTTATAATATTGTCTATCTACGTACCATATGCATTAGTATACAGGATGCTTCATTTAAGCGCAACAATATGTAACTTTATATTTCTTAATGGAACATCCTATATATATTTATTCATTTTGATAGTAAATTAGATTCCCTTTAAAAAAGTATTTAGTAATAAGGGGTCTAAAATTATAAATTAAGAAGTTATTTACGTTTATAAAAAATAGTAGTTCATAGTGGAAAAATCATAATTTAATACAAAATTTTGATACTTTTTATTAATAGTTATTTTAAATATTACGTTAAATACAAAGTCTATTAATTTTTAGTGACAGACTAAATAATGCAAAATTATAATAAATGCTCGAATGCTTCCTTCAATACATTTGCCAAGTATAAATATCATATTCACCATTTCATCTTTACTAAAATTTGTATTATTCATTTTCACATCATCAACAATTATAAACTAAGAGTATTTTGACAACTTGTTTGTTTCAATTCGAAACAAATGATCAAATTATCCATAGCTTACTTTGTTAATAATAACAATACAAACATATCATTCAACGAATAAAGGTAAATAACTTCGTAATTTATAATTTTAGACCCCTTATTACTTAATATTTTTTAAAGGGACTTTAATTTATTATCAAAATTAATAAATAAATATAGGATGTTCCATTAAGAAATATAAAATTAAATATTGTTGCGCTTAAACGCATATGGTACGTACATAGACAATAATATATCATATACATTTTATTTGAAGTGTTTTTCTATCTGACTTAAAATAAAAAAAGTTAAAAAGAGAGGACAGACCGATAAATCACCCTGTATATAAACTTATACACTATATTCACGAAAAAATTATAATTAAGCATAAATAAATATTGAAACAATTTCACCATTGTTTGACAATATTGTGATACAAACTATGGCGACAGGTGGCGTTAGTGTTGGTCCATGGATGGTTCGATAGTCGGCAGGATATAAGTCTTCAGTCACTTGTAGTTTGCGAACTAATTAATATTCAAACAAAAAAAATCACTAATAATATACGACTATTGTATAGTACCCCATTATTGAAATAAAACATATTTGAATAGGTCAACTATTTTTATTTAAACGAGATGATCTTTTCACGTCTTTACAGATATCCTCAGACAAGATTACAGGTATTTATACTAGTGTTTCGAACACTGGAAGTGGAGAATTTTATATTTAAAATTAAATAAATGAAATCCCAATCCTAACATTTGATTTTGTAGATCCCATATATTGATGTTGATGGTTTTTTACCTTCCGTCACCTTTAGGTAAGGAAGGTATTGTCTTTGGTCAAAAAATTCGGTGGTGAGTTTTTGATGAATAAGCACGTTTTAGGGTCCCTAGAATACGATTTTACTATTTTTACGATGATGTCTGTATGTGTGTGTGTGTATGTATGTGTGTGTGTGCGTGTGTGTGTGTGTCTGTGTGTGACAAAATTTTCTAATGCGATAACTCAAATACTACAATTCCAAAAATTATAATTCTTTCGTATTCCTCTTCGTCACATCCATGTGAAGAGCTGATTAGATTTTGGTTATAATTGGTCAACCGGAAGTACTCTCATTTGAAGATTTTAACAGTTTTTCTTGAAAAAACGATGTTAAATATTATTTTTTCACATTTAATGTTATTATAAATATTAAAGAATTATTTATTCTTTATACGATTTGAATGCATTTTATACTTCATATTAAATGGACATAGAGTTAAAAAATAATAAAGAAATTAAATATCATATATATTAGTCAGCTTTGCTATAACTCTGGAAACAGCTGCTACATTAAGAAAATTCTGATTGAAAGGTGTCAGTGTCAAGTGCAGTTGACAGTATGTTTATGTTATAATTTTACTGGAAATATAGGATCTCTTGTTAGAAACTTTCTGTATAGAATTAGTATAAAATACATACAACTGCCTTAAGGTAATGTACAAGAAATATAATCTTTTGCAAGGAACTTTCTGTATGACATTTATACAAAATACATAGAACTGACGGAAGGTAATGTGCTGGCCACATCAGATTTTTTATTATTAAAATAAATAAATGGACCTTTTCAATTTAACGGCTATCTCTTTCTATCGCTGCAAATATTAAGAAAATGGCGCGAACAACTGCCAGTTGGGCTGTCAAACGAAACGTCAAAAATATTGCTGTCATTAAAATACCTGTATTCTCGGATGTAAATTTGCATCGTTAGACATTTTAACTTCAATAAAAGCTTTTGTAACTCATTTCGATAAGATTTTTTAAAATTATCTGAGATATTTTCACATTTTACGTCTAATTTTTTTAGAAACAAACGCCATAGATCTCATTTGTTCTTACTATGCGCAGATCTTCATTGCGCATATCTTATATCTCTTTAAATTGAAAATGTCTATTGTTGGTTAAAATTACTTCTAAATTATTCTAGCAGCTTTTATGTATTCTGTATTTGTTTCACAATAGACCTTTTCAGTTTAACGACTATCTCTTTCTATCGCTTCAAATAGTAAGTAAAATGGCACCAACAATTGCCAGTTGTCAAACGAAACGTCAAAAATATTGCAGTCAAAAAATTAAAAATTTGCAGTGTTATACATTTTAGTTTCAACAAAAGCTTTTGTAACTTTTTTTGTGAAGGTTTTTAAAGATGTCAAGAGACATCTCAAATTTTGCGTCTGATTTTTTTAAAAACAAACGCCATAGATTTCGATTGTTCTTGCTATGCGCAGATCCCCATTGCACATATCCCGCATATCTTCTGTCTCTCTAAATTGGAAAGATCTATTTAATGACGAATTCTTGGAAATATTTATTTTATTTTTAAAAAATAACCTTGAATCATAATTACAATTAATTTATTCATGATTGTCAGTTCACAGAAATTCTATAAACGTTAATAACAATCTACTTCTTTTGAAAATGGCGTTTCTTACAATTTTAGGGTTTATAACAATTTTATTAAGTTATACTCAACAAATAAAATGGTAAGAATCAAATATTGTATGCATTATACTTCTCTAACCGCTTATTTAGTACTTTAGAGGTTAATTCAATAGAAAATCCAAATGAGTTGATACTTTACGATTTTACAAAAAATTACACACTTGAAGGATGGACAGAAAAATCTGATACAGTCCGAGAAGTTGGAATGTCGAAAGCAATTTTGTCTATGCAAAACACTCAAGTTTTTAACAGAGCAATATTATTTACTTTACTTAATCCTCAACCAAATGGGGCTTGCTTTGCAGGAGTAAGACAAATAACTTCTCTAAATTTACAAAATTATAAATACATTCAACTGAAAATACGTGGACAGGGTGAAAATTACAATTATAAAGTCGTTTTAGGACATAAAAATAAAAATGTAGAACCAACCTACGAACATTTTTTTATTGTAAGGAACAATTTTCCTAATTATACTCGTATATTTTTTAAATATTGATTTTACATTTCGCAGGCTCCAATAAGATTTGATGTGATATCTTTACCCCTGAATGATTTTAAACCGTATTATCACGGCAGAGAATTAAATAATACCGAGCCATTAGATATTAGTTTTATTACAAGTTTTGGTATTCAAATTTATGGAGGTGTTTATTCTTCCCAAAAACAAAGTGGAGTGTCATCATTAGAAATTGACTGGATTAAAGCAATAGAATAAAAGTGTAAATTGTATACGTTAGTTTTGTATGTATTTTCTTTTTAATAAATAATAATATAGGGTAATGTATTATAAAAATAAAATTGTAAGTCCCGCATTCTTTCCATTACCACTTAGAAAAACTAGATATTTGATATTTCAACTTCATAATAATTTTGAGCCCATTTAATTTTATTGTATGAAAAAATCTGCTACGTTTTTAGTAAATAACAACCAGATATTCAAATTTTATTCAAAATAAATCAGAACATTTGAAAAATCAATAATAATAGTAAGGGTTGGTTAGTCTATCCCACTTCACTATATTGTGATTGTACAAACTGGACAGAAAGAGACAGATAGAGATATATTAAGTCTCCTCACAGATTATTCGCTAGATGTCACTGCTTGTTCTATTAACATGAACTGTGCTATATTTGAATCATTATTAACGAAAACCAATTATAAAATGCATGAAACAAATTGTTATTAGCAATAAGAAATGGTAAAAATAATTGTATAAAATTATTTATTTTATTCTATTGAATTTTAAACAATGTTGTTTTTATGTACTTGCTTCTTATTCTATTTGTAGTTTTTTTCTAAATTTATTTTTGTTTTATGGTGGATCCGGATTTTTAAATAAATGTCTAAAATTAAATAGAGCAATTGAATGCCATGATTATTTATTGGATCGTGATCCAGGATATCGTTATGAATTCAGTCAGACCAAAATTCCCGTAGGTGAATTTCTCATGGTTGTATTAATTGTTTTTTAATTAATAAGAGTTTTTAGAATTCTGTACATTTTATTTCAAAACTTGAAAAAGGCAGATGTATAGAGATCAATGAAACCGGAAAACTTTAAGTTATATTCTGTCCGATTTCAAATTCTGTCGGAATTGGGTTTTCCCCCTGAGATAAATATATTATTATTTATATAATTATACATAAATAAATATATTATTTATATTTATTTCAGTGGGTTTTCCCCACTACGAATTCTACTGCTCCAGACCAGTAGAATTTGAAATGACAATTGAGATTTCCCCAATTCTTTCTCCGGGTACATTTCAAATTCTACTGGTCTGGAGCAGTGGGGAAAACCCAATTCTAACAGAATTTGAAATCAGACAGAATTTAAAGTTACAAAATCGAGGCCCGAACGACTTCACAACTTCCGAACACAGCTTCCAAACAAAGGAGCAAAATGTCACAAATAACATTATATGGACCGTAGAGACATCTCGCGACAAACTTTAGAGTAGACTTTATATGTCTCAATCTCTAGTTGTGTCTTTCTGTCCAGCCGAGAACATAAACAATAGTGAGGTATAGGGCATGTTTTGTCTAGTATATTTATGGTCTTTGGTAAAATTCACTAAAAGGTACATGACATGTACAAAAAAATGTATTTTTGACAAAATACCAAAGTTCAAAATATTGGCGGCTACAGGTTTAACATAACTGGATTATGCAAAAGACGACGAAAAAATAGAATCAGAAATGACAATAAAAAGAGCAATTTTCTTGGAAAAATCAAATCAAAAATAGTGGTTAGTCTGTCCCACTACATTGTATTGTGATTGTACAAAGTAAAATTCCCCTGCTAACGCTACGTGTAGATAACTTCAAAATGAATACCTTTTGACAATTTTCTTTAAATTTCAAAACACGTAATGAATAATATATTAAATAAATGCAGGCGTATTGTTAACAGAAAAGTATTATATTCTCTAGTCAACTCACAAAATGTATCAAATTGTAATAAAGTAAGATTATGTAACTTAACCATACAAAACAGAATCCAAATACCGAAATTCAAAATATTAGCGGCTACTGGCATATTAACATGGCTCGGTTTTGCAAAAGACGACGAAGAAATAAAATCAGAATTAATAATGACAATAAAAAGAGCCATTTTGTTAACTCAACGTGGAGAATATGCAAAAGCAGAACGAATGTTACATCTTGCTTTAAGATTGTCTCAAGAACAACAAAATCGACAAGGTGTTTTATATGTTTACGATCTGATGGCAAATTTAGCTTTAGAAAGAAATGAACTGGATAAAGCTCATACTTTATTCGTAAATGTTCTGCAAATGCTTCTTACTCAAGGATTGGCACAAGACGATATAAAAGTAATACAATAAAATATAGAAATAATTCAATAAATAATTTATTTTAATTAATAGGTAATTCATATTAGTTTGAAAATGGCAAGAATATATCACATGCAAGGACAAAATGAAAACGCAGAAATTGGTTTTAAATGGTGTTTAGACACTATTAAAAAAAAGTTAAATGAAAATAATGAACATGCATTGGCTTTAAATGGCGTTATACAGGATTGGTATGCCCACTTTTTATTGGAAAAAGGGCAAACAGCCGAATCGTTGAAATATCTTCAAGAAGCGTACCAAATTTGTGTGGAAGTCGAAGGGGCCGATAGTATGAAATCTGTTTTACTTCTAAATGACCTCGGGACTGCAAGTTGGAAAACAGGAGATTTGAAATCAGCTCAGGAATATTTTAATCGCGCTGTTCAATTGGGTAAGGGTATAGATGATTTTGATTATTTAGGTGTTATTTATGCAAACTTAGGTTTACTTTATTTGGAAAATAAGATGCTTAGTGAAGCTAAAAAATATTGTAAAGAGGGCTGGAGATTAGGCAAAAAACAAAATAATTCTGATGCTTTAGATCAGGCGAATTATTGTTTCGAACAAATGAAATCACATGCATAAAATATGCAATATACAGGTGGGGCCTAGAGACTTTTCTTTTTTTTTAAGGAGAATAAAATGAAAAGTATTCACAATTTATTTTTGGATAATGAATGAACATAATTTCAACTAGTAAATCGTGCATGTTTAAACAAAATAACTTGAAGGTGGTGGCCACCGTTTGTGACGCAACTTTTTCCTGAAGGATTTTCTGAGTCATGATACTCCAACCTGGATGTTCAGTTGGGAGGTCGCCAGCTTTAAACAGTGGAAACGGCCTCCCAATCGAATAACAAAGTTGTAGTATCATGACTCAGAAAACCCTTCACGTCACAAATTTGGCGCCCAACGTGTGGCCCTTATCCTTTTAGAACCATTATTGTGGTTTTCAACCCTGCCCGTAGATATAAATTTTTAAAGCGATTAAATTGAAAAGTATTGCTGATAAACAAAATTTATTTTTGGGTAATGAAAGAACATAATTTCAAGTTTTAAATCGTGCATTTTTAAACAAAATAACTTGAAGGTGGTGGCCACCATTTGTGACGCAACTTTTCCCTAAAGGGTTTTCTGAGTCATGATACTCCAACCAGGCTTTTAAACAGTGGAGACGGCCTCCCACTCGAACAACCAGGTTGAATTATCATGACCTTTACATCACAAATTTGGCGCCCAACGTGCGGCATTTATCCTTTTATAACCATTCTTGTGGTTTTCAACCCTGCCCGTCTCCATTGTTTAAAAGCTGGCGGCCTCCAACCGAATAACCTAGTGGGAAAAGTGACGTCACAAATTTAGGTCCCACGTTGGGCGCCAAATTTGTAAGATAACCTCCTGTTCCTGTACTCCACCATTCCAATGGTTTAACAACACCGTCTTATAACCCTGCTTCAGCTGAAGAATTGGTAGGAAATAGCCCGAATGTTGGAACGTGTAGAGAGGAGCTTCAGAAATTTGTATTGGGACATAGAGAATGGTGGCTATTACTTTCAAAATGTTTTGTTTAAAGATGCTTGATTTAAAACTTCAAATTATATTCTTTCATTATCCAAAAATACTTTTTATTTTATTTCAAAACAATGAAGTTTTAAGGCCCCACTGTATATTTCAATCTGCAAAAATAATTATAAACAACAGTCGATAAAAAAATAGACTCTATTTTGGTTCCTGATATTTTATAAATCATTGTAGATAATGTACAACATAAAATAAAAATTGTAAATAATCATAAATAATTATTCATATTCTGCAATCAATACCATCATATACACTCCTGATAAAAGAGCAAAAACTTGACATAAAGAATGTTTAAGCTTAGGTTTAGGTTCGTCCAAAAGTTCAGGTATAACAGACACCATGGCAATGTAAATAAATCCTCCTGCGGTGAATGGTAAAACCCAGGAAGCAGCTAAAGCTCCAGTTGCATCTTGGGCTAAGATAGAGATTGCAGTCCCTGCTAAAGCTCCTAGAGCTGTCGTCAATTGTAATAACATTGCATTCTTTCTACTGACTCCTGATTGTACAAGTATAGCAAAGTCTCCTATTTCATGAGGAATTTCATGTAGTAAAATAGTTATAGTTGTAACTATCCCAACACTATTTCCTGCTAAGTATGAAGCTCCAATCGCTAATCCATCCGTAAAGTTATGGAAAAAATCGGCAGCAAGATTTAAGTACCCAGCAACTTTGATTTCGCTGTTTTCAGATGTCTTCTTTTTATTATTTTTGTTTGTGTTTGCGTGAGAATGTCCATGGCCACCTTTGATTATTCTGACTAGTTTTTCAACTATCAAAAACGTTACAATCCCAGCTAGAACCCATAATCCGACAGACATGTCGTGGGAATGGTGTTCTCCTTCATGGCTGTGAGAATGAGAATGCGGATTTTCTTGTACTGTTGCGTGTGGAATTAAATGGAGAAAAGCGTCTCCTAATAGTCCTCCAGAAGCAAATGCTAGTAAGATCTTCAAAAGGGGTTGTTTTTGTTCGGTATTGTCCAAAGGAACAAAAAATAATATTAAGAATGGCGCTATACTTATAAG
The DNA here is from genome assembly GCA_963082715.1 of Harpalus rubripes. NCBI lineage: Eukaryota > Metazoa > Arthropoda > Insecta > Coleoptera > Carabidae > Harpalus > Harpalus rubripes. The sequence goes on along the minus strand of OY720456.1, from coordinate 2,831,597 downwards.
AAATGTAGAACCCATTGCGTGTAACCATAATGTTTGGGAATCTAATAGTTTAGGAGTTGATGGCACATCTTTTGCCAAATTTGCTTCTTTTGAATATTTAAATGATGCCGGTTCTTCATGCGAGTGATGATGCGATCCATGACAATGGCATTGTACAACAAAAAACACCACCAAAATTAAAAACTTCATTCTTAAATTAGCTTTAATCGCCATTTTCTGAACTTTAAATTACAATATTATCTTATGTTATGTTATAATTTATTAAAAACCATATATACTTTTACATACGTGCTACTGTAATCTGGATTACGTGTCTTATGTCAAAAACATTTCAATGCTTTATCCATAATCAACAACGTTTTTTGTGCAATGTGGATGAATGATCAACTATTGCATCAATATTTAAATATATATCTTAAAATTTTAATTTAATGTTTGAATAAGAAATTTATGCCACAGATAATTTTGTTTATAATTCAAAATTTGATGGATTTAACAAAGAACATTGTCATAGCAACAGTAATTTTTTGCATGGGGTGGTACTTTGATATGTGCTCAGTGTTGCCAACTGAAGGGAAATTTCCCTTTTTGCCTGAAATTTTACTTGTGTGTAGGGGCTGTTTCGCACTTTAGCGAACAGTTTTATGGCCGCGCTTTTACATTATAGAGAACGGGCACTCAGCTGTTTCCGTGAACCTTCAAAACAGCTGATCTTGCTGCCCCGTGCAGTGTGAAGTTGTTACATTAAACGAAAATTTAAAATTAAAATAAATACCTTTATTAAAGCATATTTTGAAAATATAATACCTATTTAGAAGACAAATTTCATGAAAAAGTAATTTGTAGATTAATATTTATAATTCTAGACAAATTTTAATTGTTAGAGATCAATGACCCCGCAACAACTCTAGAAAAACTAAAAGATTTATTTCATTTTATGAGATAAAATATTGTATTTGGAGTATAGAAGTTATAAATATTTCACGTCATTTCAATATTAAATTACTCCCCTATCCTTTAATTAATACATTTCTTTCAAATTTCTACGTCGTCAACTTATATGCTTCTAACTCCGGAAAGCGTTTAATTACTCTTGGTTGTAAACACTTTGTTGGTAATAAGATAATTGATTATATTTATTGGCAAAATATTCGGAAAATCCGATATATCCTTTGAAAACTCACTTTCATCGCAATCATACGGGTCAATATGACAAATTAACTTGATTTTATCTAAATAGCGAAGTTGCATCTCAGGTGATAGCTTTTTGAAATACACAGACATTGTAAAAACCATCTATTAAGCTCGCACAATGAAACACTAGAAAAATTTGTTTTTCTCGCGTAAGACAAACTGACTTCAGATTTTGAATTAGCGCCAAGAAAGTTAGTTGCCAATGAAGGCAGTTACAGGCCAGGGCAGCAAGATCAGCTGTTTCGAAGGTTACCGGAAACAGCTGAGTGCCCTATAATGTGCTCCATAAAAGCGCTTTTATGGAGCACACTTTTACGTTATATTCTTATGAGTGTGCTCTATAATAACGCTTTTGTCATAAAAGTGCGCTTGTAATACGGGCCAATGTCATAGTAATTTTAATTAATCTTAAAGTGAACCTGATTATTGAAAAAAGGGAAAAAGTGGTATAGGAATATGGTCCGTATTACGAGCACACTTTTATTATAAAAGCGCCTGTAGGGAGCACACTTATAAGAATATAATTTTCCGTATTTTATTATTGGTATTTTGTATTACAAGCCAGATAAAACCGTTTTTTACTGCTGAAAGGAGGAAATGGTTGGCAAGTCGTCTAGATGAGCTCCTTGAGAAAGTAATATCGTTAAAAACGGAAAATTAAGAAGCGAAACGCGAAATTTGTTTCTTGTAGTTGGCAACACTATACGAGGTTGTGTCGGTGTTCTGTGCTGTGGTTGCCATTGTGAATCAATTGTGAATAATCATTTTGATTGCTGTACCGCTAAGCTTGTTAAAAATTACTTTTAAGTTTAAAAATGGGTTCAGCACGTTACGATAGGGCCATCACCGTATTTTCACCAGATGGCCATTTATTACAAGTTGAATATGCCCAAGAAGCTGTTCGCAAAGGTTCTACAGCGGTAAGCATAACCTCAAACAGGATGACATATCAAAAACAGAAACTTCCATTTAGTAAATTTTATATTAAAGGTCGGTCTTAGAGGTCTGGACGTTGTTGTTCTTGGAGTAGAGAAAAAATCAGTAGCTAAACTACAAGAAGAAAGGACAGTGCGTAAAATATGCTTATTAGATGACCATGTTGTAATGGCATTTGCTGGATTGACTGCAGACGCTCGAATTTTAATAAATCGAGCACAAATAGAATGTCAATCTCATAAATTAACAGTGGAAGATCCTGTTACATTAGAATATATAACTCGGTATATAGCTGGTTTAAAACAAAAATACACTCAGAGTAACGGTAGAAGACCGTTTGGCATGTCATGCTTGATCGGCGGTTTTGATTACGACGGCCAACCACATTTATATCAGACAGAACCGTCTGGAATTTATTACGAATGGAAAGCAAACGCTACTGGAAGGTCAGCCAAAACTGTGCGAGAATTCTTGGAAAAATACTACACTGATGAAGAAGTATCTACGGAACGCGGGGCTGTTAAATTAGCTATTCGAGCTTTACTGGAAGTTGTCCAGTCGGGACAAAAGAATTTGGAAATTGCTGTTATGCGCCGTGGACAGCCTTTGGTAATGCTGGATTGTGCTACGATTGATGAATATGTTACACTTATTGAAAAAGAAAAGGAGGAGGAAGCAGAGAAAAAGAAACAGAAGAAATAAAATAAGTAATTTAATGTTTAATATTAATGTACTGGATTTTCCGTAATTATAACTCCTTTCCCAAATAAACTAATTTTTTCAAACGCGTTTTTATATTTCGAAAATATTCACCCGTAAAAATGGCATTATTTTGATTTTCAGTCATACTTTCATAAATTAAACATATTTGAATTACATACGTAGTATTTACGATAAAATTTGTTTTTATTTGCTATTTCAAGAATACGGCCCATTGATTTTTCGTATGTAATATCACGAATGAATACAATTTTATTAATATATAATACAGGCCGCGAAATTAAATTTCATGACCGTTGTTATGGTAACGGCCGCGAAATTAGGTAAACAATCACTTTGACACTTGAGAATACAATTTTATTAATATATCTTTTGTGCAACCGGACGCAAAATAAGCATTTCGTAGCCGCAATGCAGGCCGCGAAATTAAATTTCGTGACCGTTGTCATGGTAGCGGCCGCGAAATTAGGTAAACAATCACTTTGACATTTGAGAATTGCATGGTTTAATCCCATAGCCACCTTGACAGCTAACTTTCTATTTACATTGAAACTGTTTAAAATTAATAAAATTTGTAATTAAATATTTTTTACGGTTGCACAAAAAATATTGTGTACACCTTGTCTGCGAAATCCTTTAGCGCTCTCGAGATTGTCTTGCTTCGGCCGCAAGCGGCCTCGGCGACAATTTTTCTCGGTACGCTAAAGAGTGATTTCGCGGCCTTGATATACAATAGTTATTTGTATATCAAGGCCGCGAAATCACTCTTTAGCGTACCGAGAGAAAAATTGTCGCCGAGGGCGCTAAAGGATTTCGCAGACAAGGTGTACACAATATTTTTTGTGCAACCGTAAAAAATATTTAATTACAAATTTTATTAATTTTAAACAGTTTTATTGTAAATAGAAAGTTAGCTTTCAAGGTGGTTATGGAATTAATATTTGATAAACAAAACTATGCAATTCTGAAGTGTCAAAGTGATTGTTTACCTAATTTCGCGGCCGCTACCATGACAACGGCCGCGAAATTTAATTTCCCGGCCTGTATTGCGGCTGCGAAATGCTTATTTCGCGTCCGGTTGCACAAAAATAACTATTTTGAACAGACTAGTGTGAGCATTGTTTTATCATTGGCAATCGTTTAATAATTATTTTGGAGAAAATTACTTCATATAAAAATAAAAGATGCGTTCAATCATTTTTCTATAACTTATTTGATGCATTTTTCTATAAAATAATTATTATAATATACGATTTACAGAGAAAAAAGCTATGGTATCTTGCTAGCTAATTAGTCTTGTCAGTTGTTTATAAAAACAGTTGAATTAAACAATATTTGAGAGAATAGAAACTGATAAAATGAAAATAATTAGTAGTAATCGCGCAAAATATTTCTGAAATCAATTTTCTTTTTTTGTAATGAGAGTAATTAATTTAAATAAAGCTATTAAAAACGTATTATTCTCGTACTTTTCAAAATTCAAAACTTTTATGGACATGAACATAGCTTTAAATAGGACAAGATCATAATTTAGAATTACCAGTTGGCAATATTGTGACATGGGGAATACCACCAGCTGTCAAGTTTTCATTTTTTCTTATCTGATGTGTCAACTCAAATGTGTTTATAAAGTTTCGTATTTTTAGTTCTTTTAACATGGATAAAGAAAGGTAAAATAATTCGAACAAAAATAATAATATTCACAAAAATTAATTGTTTACTATATTCAAAACATCCTAAATAGCGTCATTTCATTTTAAACTTATTTTATAGGTTTTCATTATTGCTCCTCGATCCAGGAGAAATTTATTTCGAAGACTTTAGTGCGATCTTATTAAACTTTACAAATAAATCTGATAATTCCGATAATCAAAGCCAAGCTGGCCGGCTTAAAATGTGTTCAAAGTCTTTAGTATTTGAACCAAAAAACATATCATTACCGCTTATAAAAATTCCCTTACGGGAATGTAAAATAATAGAGAAAAGAAAAAGTAAATCAAAATTTCTTAAAGACGATAATGTTATTTATGTTTGCTGCAATCAATATGTTGAAATGCTAGAAGGGAATTTAATAGCGCCCTATAAATTCTGTAGTTCGGGAAACTATTCTTATTCATTTCAACTTAACTACGCTAAAGTTGAAGATTGTTTAACCCAAATTTGTCAATTACAACGGGCTAGCACGTTGCCTGCTGCCGATCAAGCAGATATGGTAAGCTTTTAGTCAATTTTTTTTTGTCTAAAATGTATTGTAAACACAAAAATTTTTAGATAGCAGCTATAGTTCATTCACGCCAATCCAGGGTAAAGTTTGACCCTTTATGGCTTGATTTATACGAACAAATTGTGATGGAAACACAAGCCGATAAAATAACTCCTCTTGTTGTTAATCCTGGTCGAATTTTATTATCAACTGAACGATTATACTTTCAGCCTTTCAATAATATTGAACCAGTACGTATTTAATTTTTTTCTGTGGCAGATTTTAAAGTCTACTCAAAATAGTAGATACAGTAGCACTTTAAGCGCAAGGGTAAATAAAGTACTTTAATTTTTATATCCCTTCAGTTGATATTTCTTATTTTTACCTCCCGTCATACCGTAGGTAAGGGAGGTAATGTAATCGTGCCAAAAATTCGATGGTGAGTTTTCAGTAAATAAGCACGAATTAGGGTCTCCACAACACGTTTTTACTATTTTTACGATGATGTCTGTGTGTGTGACGATTTTTTTCGTCCACGATTACTCTTATAAAAAACTTCCAAATATATCTATTTTCCGTATTTAAGCTTTCTGCAATCATATAAAGAGTTTATTAGATTTTGGGTAACATTAGACGACCGGAAGTGATACTTTACTCGAAGCTCAAAGCAGTTTTTATTAAAAAAATTTATTAAAATATAATCCAAAACTTCTCAATTCTAGTATTTAAGACTTTCATATCAAGGGAAATAACATATTAGATTTTGGCTAAAATTAATAAACCGGAAGTGATAGTTTATTTAAAGCTCTGAACAGATTTTCGTGAAAAATATATTATAATATATTCCAAAACTTTTTAAATTCAGTATTTAAAACTTTTATATGAAAGGGAACAACATATTATATTTTGGCTAAAATTGATAAACCGGAAGTTATGTTTTACTTGAAGCTCTGAACAGATTTTCGTGAGAAATATATTATGATATATTCCAAAACTTTTCAGATTTGGTATTTAAGACTTTTAAATTAATGAGAACGACATATTAGATTTTTTCTAAAATTGATAAACCGGAAATAAATTTTACTTGAAGCTCTGAACAGATTTTCGTGAAAAATATTTTGTTATATACCAAAATTTTTCAAATTTGGCATTTAAAACTTTTATATTAATAAGAATGACATGTTAGATTTGTTCTAAAATTGATAAATCGGAAGTGATACTTTACTTGAAGCTCTGAACAGATTTTTGTGAAAAATATATTATGATATATTCCAAAACTTGTCAAATTTACTATTTAAGACTTTTATATAACGGGAAGCAACATTTTAGATTTTGGCTAAAATTGATAACCCGGAAGTGATACTTTATTTATTTTCGTGAAAAATAGATACAATCCAAAACTTTTAAAATTTGGTATTTAAGATTTTTATATTAATGACAACGCCATATTAGATGTTTTTTAAAATTGATAAACCGGAAGTACTACTTTACAGGAAGCTATAAACAGATTTTCTTGAAAAAATATATTAAAACATGATCCAAAACTTCTCAAATTTGGTATTTAAAACACGTGTATAATTTGAGACAACATTAGATTTTGACTATACGTATATGATAAACCGGAAGTGGTACTTAATTTGGAGCTTTTAACAGATTTTTGAGGAAAAACAAAATATAATCCAAAATTTGGTATTACAGACTTTTCTATTTATTGCAACAACAAATTAGATTTTGTTTACGATCAACAGGAAGTGATACTTTACTTAAAGTTCATTGCTATTTCAAACATGGAATTGGGAGGTCATGTGTGGGCCACATCAGATTTTTTAAATGTGCTATAGAAAAAAAATATTTTATTCACGACGATAAAATTTAATTATTAACTGAATCATTTTGGAAATTTTTAGTATCCAGTTCTGAGAATAAATTTATCATCAATTAAACGAATGATAAAAAGGCGATTCCTATTGCGACATGTTGTAAGTTAATTGATGATTAATGCATTTTAAATATTCATTTAATGTATTTTATAGGGTTTAGAAATATATGTAGACGAAAATAGCAGAATATCTCATATCTACCTGGCCTTAAATAATTCCGTGGAACGAGATAAACTTTACAAAAAAATGTTGGAACAGCCTTTATTAAAATTAGTCGATTTACAACAAGATGTAATGACGCTACAGTGGCAAAATGGTATTTTATCAAATTATGATTATTTGTTATATTTAAATAGGTAAAATATTTTAATTTTTTTTGGGTGAAAACACTAATTACTATTTTGTAGTTTAGCAGATAGAACAATAAACGATTTAACCCAATACCCAGTTTTTCCATGGGTATTAAATAATTATACAAACGATACATTGGATCTTTCAGACCCGAAAATATACCGCGATTTATCAAAACCTATCGGCGCCTTAAACCCAGAACGTCTTCGCCGATTATTGGAAAGAGCTGAAGAAATGACATCTCCAAAATTTATTTACGGTTCTCATTACTCAACCCCCGGATTCGTATTATTTTATTTAGTACGTTTGTACCCAAATTATATGCTTTGTTTACAAAGTGGTCGATTCGATCACCCAGATCGGATGTTTAATTCCGTCCCAGATGTTTTTAAAAATTGTTTGAATAATATGTCTGATTTTAAAGAATTGGTTCCCGAGTTTTACGATATCGAACAAGAAGGAAAATTTCTTGTTAATAATATGGGAATAAATTTTGGTTATCGGCATGACGGAACAAAAATTGGTAATGTGCAAATTCCTCCGTGGGCGGATTGTCCAAAAGATTTTGTACAGAAACTACGAAATGCTTTGGAGTCTGATCATGTATCTAGGAATTTGCATCACTGGATTGATTTGATTTTTGGGTATAAACAGAGAGGAGAAGAAGCAGAAAAAGCACATAATTGTAAGAAAAAAATGGTGAGTCTACTGCACTGTCCAGACAGAGCCGCGAAAAGGTTTAGCCCTTGTTTTAATTGTGATGAAGGAGGGGCTGGAATTTAATTTTGGACAAAAATTCGTTCTGCTGGACCCTTATAGCCTTAATAAATATTTTAATCAATCAAATTGCGCGAATTTGAGACACCAAACTGCTTATACATTTCAAATCTATTTCCAATGGGTCCGTCAAACTTTTTTTAAAATTTTTATCTTAAGAATATAAAAATACAAATTTCACATATTTTGTTTCCTTGAAATTTTGCTTGATGACGCCTTAAATTAATATTAAAGTTTTGGCGTGAAAGTTGTGACGTCAGCGTTACTCTGCAATAAGTAGAGAGAACCGACATATGATACCATACCATTATTATACGATAACTGTTAGAAAAATAAAAATACGTTTCCATTACAAACTGTGATCTAAAATCTTTAAAATTAATGGCAATAAAGTAAGCCAAAAAATTGTCATTTTAAAATATATATTTGTGATTTACTTACATAATTAGATTATAGGAGTAGTGTTAAATGTTGATTTATTCAAATCTTCGGTAATATTATATATACATACCTAACATAAATCAAGTAAAATTAGTGACTTTGACACGTTTTTATAGTCAGATTCATTATTGGCTTTAATTACTGTAACTTCAAGACTTTCTTTAATATAATCGTATTTACCTGTCGTTATTATAATTAAATTAGTATTTAAACTACATTATTTTTATATTTAAAGCAACAATGTCAGTATTGATTACAATAATTAAAACATACTTAGTTGATAATAAAAAGTAATCCAACATTTACAATCGTATTTTCTAACTGATTACAACAATGACAAGTGTTGAGGTTACAATAATTAAAACATAAATTAGAACAAAAGTTTATTTTTTGTGCAACCGGACGCGAAATAAGCATTTCGCAGCCGCAATACAGGTCGCGAAATTGGATTTCGCATCCGTTGTTATGGTAACGGCCGCGATATTCATTTCGGCCGTTGTCATGGTAGCGGCCGCGAAGAGAATTGCATGGTTATGTTTATCAAATGTCTATCCCATAGCCACCTTGAAACCTACCTTTTTATTTACAATGAAACTGTTTAAAATTAATAAAATTTGCAATAACACTCTTTTTACGGTTGCACAAAAAATATTGTGTACACCTTGTCCGCGAAATCCTTTAGCGCCCTCGAGATTGTCTTGCTTTGGCCGCAAGCGGCCTCAGCGACAATTTGTCTGCCGGTACGCTAAAGAGTGATTTAGCGGCCTTGGTATACAAATAACTATTATAACTAAATGGACCTTTTCAATTTAAAGAGATAGAAGATATGCGCAATGGGGATCTGCGCATATTAAGAACAAATGAGATCTATGGCGTTTGTTTCTAAAAAAAACGACGTTAAATACGAGAATATTCAGATAACTTTAAAAAAATCTTATCGAAATAAGTTCCTAAAGCTTTTATTGAAGTTAAAATGTCTGACGATGCAAATTTTTACTGAGAATACAGGTATTTTAATGACTGCAATATTTTTGACGTTTCGTTTGACAGCCCAACTGGCAGTTGTTCGCGCCATTTTCTTACTATTTGCAGCGATAGAAAGATATAGCCGTTAAATTGAAAAGGTCCATTTTCTTTTGATTTTAACAAAAAAATACTCCGATATATTCAATATCTGTATGTTAGAGTATCTTTAGAGTCAGTCGCCTATTTATGAGCAAAATTATTATTAGTTATTGGATGATTGTAGTGTCGCTGACGTCACAACATGGCGATCATTTCTCACAAAAAAATATTTCCATTATTATCGCTATAAAAACACAAAATATATAATAATTTTTATTTCGTTTTCATTTATTTTTATTTAAAATTCATATGCAATATGTAATTTCTAAAAAGCCATACACTTGGATGGCCCCATTCGGCACATGAGCGACAATTCAATATTATTTTTTTTGCGACTGTCTGGATAGTGTTGTAGACACTAAAAAAAAAAAAAATTGTATTTGATTCTACATAAAACGTATTAATTTTTAGTGTTCTATTATTTGTGCTACGAAGGTTCAGTCGATTTAGATTCTATAAAAGATCATAATCAACGACATGCTTCTGAAGTCCAAATTATGGAATTTGGTCAAATTCCTAAACAAATATTTACTGTTCCACATCCTCAGCGAATTTCCCAACCGGTTCTATTACAAGAACCTAGTAATAAACCCGAAAATATTGAAGAAGGTACTTTATTAAATATTTATTAAAATAGTCTTACATTATATTATTTTAGATTCAAGTGAAACTATTTGGAAAGCAATGCATGAATTAGAACTGAAAACGTCTTTTGGTACTCATAAAGATATTGTTAATTCTATACTTATTACGGATGATAATACCCGTATTATATCAGTGGGACATGATTATTTATTGAAAGTATTTTCGATTCCATTAAATCGCCAAATAAGAAGTGCCAGTATCGGCTCAATGCCTTTAAGTAGTTGCATTCAATTGCCTAATAACAACGTTTTAGTTGTTGGTAGTTGGGATAATACGATGTAAGTTTTTTTCATGGTAATTTTAATATAGCTCAACTGCCAGTTAATTTTTTTTAACGCATTGTAATTATTTTTTGTAGAATATTTTACGATATAGTTTTCGGAAGAGTAACTCAAGTATTATCAGCACATGAAGATGCTATTTCTTGTTTAGTGTGGAGCAATAAACAAAATTTATTAGCTTCCGGAAGTTGGGATTGTACTGTAAGAATATGGCAAGGATTAGATATGAATTCTGTTGTTCGGTTATCTCACAATTTATTGCGAAAGTTGGACCATGATTCGCATATAATTTGCCTCGCCTTTAATTTGTAAGTAATCCATTAATATATCGATAAAATATACTTTTGCCGTTGATTAAATATGTATAAACTTCGTTCGGTGAAACGAGAGAATGTGGAACTAATTCTAGAACAGAAACAAGTCATTCTATTGGTTCGGCTAAAATATTATCCTGTTTTGACTTTATAAAAATTTGTGAACATCAATTTGAGCTGCCATCTTTGATTTTCTTTATATTTAGCGTAGGAAGATTTTATTTAAAACTATACTCTATCCGTTTTAACTATAGAGCGTTGGGTGAGATAGGGCGTAAGATTCTAGCTGTCTGATTGGTTCAAACATGAACCGAGTTTACACAGTAAAGTAATTAACGCGAAATTTAAATTTGCATGACAACTGTATCAATTATTTTGACGTCTAACGTAAAATAAATAAAAGTTAACAAAGTCAATAGTATAGGATTTATTACATATTATTAATTTCTGTTCAGTTCTGTTTGTTAAGTATATTATTGTTCATTTCATTTATATAATTTTCATAGTGTTTTGGCGTTATATTTCATATTCCATAGTTTTCGTTGTGCGTGGTTTTTAGTTAGTAGTTCGTTAGTTTTGTTATTGTTCTCTTCATAAATATTATGGATAAAAAAAAAAATAGATAGATAGCACATGTACGTACAAAAAATGTCAATTAGAAAGAATTTTTTAAATCCAGGAAAGGCGCCAAAATTTGAATTCTTTATTTTATACATGTAAAAACGGCCGCGCTCGAAACGCCATCTAGTCTATAGTTAAAACGGATAGAGTATAGTTAATACTCGCGGTTTTATTACAACACGACCCAAAAAATGCGTTTAGTCTAGGTCAAAAATGGTTCAATATTCGATTAAAGATATTGGTTATTTTTACAAAAATGAACTTTAGAGGGTTGATTTGTATATTTCCGGTATAAAAGTGATTAAATTTCCAATTAAAAACTCCTCAAACACTGGTTCAAAAATTGTACATTTTTGGCTAAAAATGTGAGATTAAAAATCGATTAATATTTCGATTTTGGTTAAAGATAGAGAGTTAATTTTAGCAAAAATGAACTTTGGAGAGTCAATTTGATATATTAATATTTTAAAAGTGTCAAAAAGGCCTTAGGAATTGTGGAAAATATGATAGAAATTTTGGAAAAAATTGGGAAAAATTTGCCCCAAAAAATGCATTTTATTGTGCTGTCAACTTCTCAACGGTTTAAATTATTTTCAATTTAACACTAAATTCGTGTTCTACGGGGTTTAAAATATAAATTAACTCAATTTTAAATCTTAAAACCATTTGGACAAAGTTTTTTTTTAATATTTCGTTAATAAACACCCGTTGTAATTTGTTTGCAATTCTTCCAAAACCTCGAAACATTTATTTATACTTAATATTTGTTGAAAATGTTTATTTTTTAATGATGCTATTCTTATGTAAAATAAAATAAATAATCACGACTTATTACCCATTGGTGGGTGTGCCAATCTGCATGTACACAGATATCGGTAATGATGAAATAGTTGCACGGTGCTGGCGCTTACCAGGCGTCACCTCACGGGCACTCATTGCTGGCGTGGAGTGCACCACAGGGGTCAATTTTGTGCCATTTAAAATTCGAAATATTTGGTGTCGGTCGGGATCGAACCCGGTTCCCAGATTCGCGACGTGACACTCAGGCACGCGCCCACGAGATCCCATTGTTATATAAACTTTGAAAATTAATTTTAAACTATGCAATATTTTGAACTCTAACAATTTCTACGATACGTCCTGAAGCTCTACAAAATTTTGCGTCGATATGTAAAACTATGTAGATTTGCGTAGCGGTTATTCTTTCACTTTTATATAAAAATGTTATACAAGATTTTTAAAAATGTCCTTCACTGATTAAAATATCTTTTGTAAAATGTATAGAGTTAAAAAGAAGATTGTTTAAATGATATTATTTTAGTGATGATACCAGACTGGCATCTGGCACAAAAGACGGAGGAATAATCATTTGGAACGTATTAAAATTTGAGGTTGTGCGTCAAATATCTGGACATGTTGGCGGAGTAGAAGATTTATGTTTTAGTCCAGATGGTCTAAAATTAGTTTCTTGTGGGAATGACAGAACATTTCAGGTTGTTGATTTAAGTACAGGAATGGTTTTATATAATAAAAATATGTCTGCGGCGTTAACTTCTTTAGACTGGAATGGTGTAATTTTATTTTTGGGTTCTGAAGACGGGTATTTATATATTTGGGATTTAATGGAAGTCAAATTACTTCATCAAATACACGCACATAAAGGTATGTTTAATATTTATTAATTGAGTATAAGTAATAAAAGTATTTTTGTGTAGGAGTTATAAAAAAAGTGCGACAATCGAACGATAAAAAATTTGTTGCCACATGTGGCGATGATCATTTCGTCAGAGTGTGGACGCCAACGTAATTTTATTATTATTAAATCTCATTAAGTATTATTAGATGGTAACATGAACAATGATTAGATGACTAGCAGTGTTTTAACTGTCAATTGTTTATGGTTTATTTTAAAGAAAAATACTTCAATGGTCCTTAGGCGATTTCGGGCGACAACCGTTCACTTGCGGTATGTTGCGTTCAGGTGCGTTCACACATTCGGGCGCTAGGAACAACATATCCGGTATGCTTGGATCAGTGCTCACAGCTGAATGGGTTTGCGAGTCGGGTCAGCTCTTTGTTCACTATTTCTATCTCTTTTTATCATGTCTTTTTTTGAAATGTCAAAAGTCAAAACAGTCTGTGTCGTGGTCTTTATGTCAAACAGGGTGACATTATTTTCGTTGACTCTTTTTTGGACAAATATGAATAAACTCTTTCTTTGTTAATGCATTTTAATTGTCAGACACTAATTTTGACAGTTTTAAATGTCGCAGAATATACATAACCACCAAGGACGGTGTCAACAAGTGAACCAACGATTTTTGGCGCCACCATTGACCATATCATACCGTAATTGATCCTAAGAGGTGAACGGGTATGTCGCCCGAAATCGCCTCTTTTCAGTTTAACGGCTATCTCTTTCTATCGCTGCAAATAGTAAGAAAATGGCGCGAACAACTGCCAGTTGGGCTGTCAAACGAAACGTCAAAAATATTGCAGTCATTAAAATATCTGTATTCTCAGTGAAAATTTGCATCGTTAGACATTTTAACTTCAATAAAAGCTTTTGTAACTTATTTCGATAAGATTTTTTAAAGTTATTTGAGATATTCTCACATTTTACGTCTAAATTTTTTTAGAAACAAACGCATTGATCTCAGTTGTTCTTACTATGCGCAGATCCCCATTACGCATATCTTCTATCTCTTTAAATTGAAAAGGTCCATTAAAAGTTGCGTATAATTATTTGAAGGTTTTTGTCTCTAAAATAAACCATAAATGATTGACAGAATTAAAACACTGCTAGTCATCTCCTAATCACAATTTTTGCTACCACTCATTGTTTTTATCTGTATGTAGTTTATAAGTATAATTATTTTACATTGAACACGACTTGTGATGAAAGATGTCAAAGTAAGATGGAGTATATTTTTTATCTATACAACAAAAAAGGAATAAAACTTAAAAGTTAACAAAATCGAATTCTCTTTCCATAACTAATGTTAAAATTAATGCATCTTTGTATGAATCCCATTTTGCACTACCTTTTTGAGGGTCAACCTGATGAGGTAAAGGTATAGAAAGACGAAATTGCGGAGAAACTAAATCCAAATGATCTTTTTGTAGTTTTACGTCAATATTAGGAGCTTTCTCGCCGGGAAGTTCGACAACAATTACCATTTCTTCACAGCTGGCTGTAAGTTGTGTTTTTCCGCTCATCTAAAATAAATTAACTTTTAATTTGATGTTATATTGATTTTTTATAACATACTTGTAAGTAAACGTCAGATGGACTAACAGCTTGTTTATAAATCAAACTCCATTGAGGAGTCTTTCTCCAATCTTCAGTTTCGGTATCTTTCGCGAGCTCTTGTTCCAATTTTCTTTCAGTTTCTTCATCGCTATCGCACTGTTCTTCTTTCCGTATAATTTTAGGCTTTTCTTTTTCGACTGGCGCTAAATAAATGAATAAAAATTACTCATTTATAAGTTCATTAAAAAATATAAATTACTCGTTTTCTTTGTTGAAGTTTTAACTTTTTGTTCATCATCAAAATCATCCTCTTCTCTACCTTGATTTAAAAGATTAGCTAAAGCTAAAATTTCTGAACCATTAAAACAACCCTCCATATTGAAACTGAAATATTGAAAATGTTAGTTGATTACTATGGCAACAAAGTTATTAAATATCGCGCCGAACAGTATTGGCAACTTAAATCAAACTAGGGTCACACACAAGTCTGAAATCATCGACATGTTTGTGTAAGGAACTTTTTGTTTATTCGGTAAATCGTTACTCGACAACTTTTTATACAAAACGTCAGGTGTAGAACAACTGTTTGTTTCGTATTTACGTTGCAAAATAAGATTAACTAAAGCTAAAATTTCTGAACCATTAAAACAACCCTCCATATTGAAATATTGAAAATAATCTTATTTGATTACTGACAACAAAGTTATTAAATATCGCGCCGAACAGTGTCGGTAACTTAAAATCAAACTAGGGTCACAAGAAGTCTGCTGAAATCATTGGCATGTTTGTGTAGGGGATTTTTTTATTCGGTAAATCGTACTCGACAACTTTTTACACAAAACGTCACTGTAGAACAACTGTTTGTTTCGTATTTACGTTGCAAAATAAGATTAGCTAAAACTTCTGAACTATTGAAACAGCCTTCCATATTGAAATTGAAAATAATCTTAGTTGATTACTATGGCAACAAAGTTATTAAATATCGCGCAAAACAGTGTCGGTAACTTAATCTAGGGTCACAATTTTGAAATCATCGGCATATGTGTGTAGGGAACTTTTTTATTTATTCGGTAAATCCCTAAATCGTTACTCGACAACTTTTTACACAAAACGTCAGTATAGAACAACTGTTTGTTTCGTATTTACGTTGCAAAATATCATCAAAAAGATGGTTGTTGAAAGTGTGGATGTGGAAATGAAGAATGCTGATAGTCCGTCAGGATTAGAAGCTGGAGATAGTAAGAGAGACATCGATTTACAAAGTTTATTGGAAATACGAGAACATGCAAGGCAAATTGAAAAAGCCGTAAGTAGCAAAGAGCCCCGTTTCATCTTAAGAGTATTGAGAACTTTACCAAGTACACGTAAAAAATTAAATTCATCCGTACTTCGTGGTTTAATAAACCAAATGTACCCTGTTGGTGAAAGAGATGGCCTGCTTTCTTTCATTGAAGAACCGGCTGCAGAGATAGATACTTCTCGAATTAGATCTGCAACAAAGAGTCCAGTGCCTGAAGTAGACGTATATATTCATCTTTTAATAGTTGTTAGACTGCTTGATAGTGCTAAATTGGAAGAAGCATCTAATTGTTCTCATTTATTAATGAACAAAATAACTTCACAAAATAGACGATCATTAGATTTAATGGCTGCTAAGTGCTATTTTTACCATTCGCGTTGTGCTGAATTAACTGGAAAATTAGATTCTATTCGAGGAATTTTACATGCGAGATTAAGAACAGCAACTTTAAGAAATGATTTCGAGGGACAAGCCGTTATTATCAATTGCTTACTGCGTAATTATTTACATTATTCTTTGTACGATCAGGCTGATAAATTAGTCAGTAAATGTGTCTTTCCCGAAACAGCAAGTAACAATGAATGGGCTCGCTTCTTGTACTATTTAGGGCGTATAAAAGCCGCACGTTTAGAATACAGCGTTGCTCACAAACATTTAGTACAAGCAATGAGAAAAGCCCCACAAAATGCAGCGATTGGATTCCGCCAAACTGCCCAAAAATTAGCAGTAGTTGTTGAGCTACTTTTGGGAGACATTCCCGAAAGACAAATATTCAGACAAGCTGCCCTTAGACATTCTCTCGCTCCGTATTTTCAATTAACTCAAGCTGTAAGAATGGGAAACTTACAACGCTTTGGTGAAGTTTTGGAAAATTTCGGACCCCAATTTCGCCAAGATCACACATTTACTCTCATTTTGCGTTTGAGGCACAACGTAATCAAAACAGCTATTCGTTCTATTGGTTTGTCATATTCAAGAATTTCGCCTCAAGATATTGCCAGGAAACTTGGACTAGATTCCGCTGAAGATGCTGAATTTATTGTCGCTAAAGCTATTAGAGATGGGGTCATAGAAGCAACATTAGATCCTGAACGTGGATATATAAGAAGTAAAGAAAGTACTGATATTTATTGTACCCGAGAACCGCAATTAGCTTTCCATCAGCGTATATCATTTTGTTTGGATTTACATAATCAAAGTGTAAAAGCGATGCGTTATCCACCCAAGGCATATGGTAAAGAATTGGAAAGTGCGGAAGAAAGGCGCGAAAGAGAACAGCAAGATTTGGAGCTGGCGAAAGAAATGGCTGAGGAAGATGATGATGGTTTTCCTTAATTTTTTGTTTATTCATAAAATATTATAACTAACGAGTGTATTTTTATTGCTAATCCAATTATAATAAAAGTATGTATTGTAGTATTACTCCTCTTTTATTCTGTGAATGTATTTTTTGTGCAACCGGACGCGAAATGACCATTTCGCAGCCGCAATTCAGGCCGCGAAATGAATTTCGCGGCCGGTATCATGGTAGCGGCCGCGAAATTAGGTAAACAATCACTTTGACACTTGAGAATTGCATGGTTTTGTTTATCAAATGTTAATTTCATAGCCACCTTGAAAGCTAACTTTTTATTTACAATGAAACTGTTTAAAATTAATAAAATTTGAAATCACATATTTTTTTTGGTTGCACAATAGTTATTTGTATATCAAGGCCGCGAAATCATTCTTTAGTGTACCGAGAGAAAAATTGTCGCCGAGGCCGCTTGCGGCCGAGGCAAGACAATCTTGAGGGCGCTAAAGAATTTCGCGGACAAGGTACACACAATATTTTTTGTGCAACCGTAAAAAATATGTAATTACAAATTTTATTAATTTTCAACAGTTTCATTGTAAATAGAAAGTTAGCTTTCAAAGTGGCTATGGGATTAACATTTGATAAACAAAACCATGCAATTCTCAAGTGTCAAAGTGATTGTTTACCTAATTTCGCGGCCGTTACCATAACAACGGTCGCGAAATCCAATTTCGCGGCCTGTATTGCGGCTGCGAAATGCTTATTTCGCGTCTGGTTGCACAAAAAAATATTGTGTACACCTTGTCTGCGAAATCCTTTAGCGCCGTCGAGATTGTCTTGCCTCGGGCACAAGCGGCCTCGGCGACAATTTTTCTCTCGTTACGCTAAAGAGTGATTTCGCGGCTTTGGTATACAAATAACTATTTTTTTTTGCAACCGGGCATGCACTGAACATTTCGCAGACGAAACAGGCCGCGAAATTCAATTTTGTTTGACATTTAAGAACATAACTGATTTGACAGATGTTTCTAAAATATGACAATAAATTTCTTGGTTTGCCGCCTTTATGTTTCAATAAATTAAACTGTTTAAATACAATAAAATTTGTACGAAATCCTTTAGCGAAGCAAGCGGCTTCGGCGACTATATGTTTTGGAATGCTAAAGAGAGATTTCGCGGCCTTGATATACAAATAACTATTTTTTTTTAAATCCATGATTTGTATGTTTTGTATTTTTTAAGTATTTTTGGCTAACATGAAGTTAGTGTCAAGGATAAAAACGCACAGTGCCGGTAACATAACACACTGTTTTCAGAACTTCGAGATATTTACTGTCAATGGTCATTCCATTTCCGTAAATCTATTCCAGAAGTTGTATTTTAATTGTATAATTCTTAAAAGTGTTAATAAAATATGTGTTAGGATGTCATTTTAATGATTGTTGTGCATTTCATGTTTTTAATCTACGTAATGGTTTTAAATGAATTACAGGTAACGAGAAATGTGTGGTTATATCATTTCATTTTTACATGTATTAAAGTAGATTCTTCGCAGAATTTAGCCTAAAAGTATCGATGGTTTCTGGAGATGGTGTGTAAAGAGGATGTGTTATCATGGTTTAAAGAAGCGGCCACTTATAGACGTGTAGATTTAATGTGTCAATTGCTGAATATGTGTTTGCCATTTGAATTGCGATATTTGGGCTCGTGTGTTGAAGAACAGGGTAAACATGATTATCAGGAACTGCGAGGTCCGGCTCTTATTGCCAACGATCCAGAGAAACTTGCCAAAGATATTTGTTTATCCAAAGGAATTTTCGATAAATCTGCGAGAGCTAGTCTAATAGTGCTTATATCAGTGTTAAATTCACGAAGTTACAACTGTGCCAACTTGATTTACAATGCGTTATTAAGGACTGAAAGTTTAGATACTTATTTAAATAACAGCAATTTTAATAAAGATAAGGAACTACATCAAGAATTGTTACTCCTGTTCCTTATGGCAAATAACCATCCTGCATTTACGTTTGAACAAAAGCGATATTTTGCGGATACTTATACGCGGCTCAGTGAAAATGAATTCCAAATTCAACCTGCGCACATGTTACCACCTTACCCCCCTGGACTCGGATATCTTAAGCCTGCACCTATACCGGTATGTTATGTTTCGTTTTACTTGAATTCATTTAAATTTGCATAGTACTGACTAACTGTAATATAATATATTTACATTACTTATTAACGCTTGATGCATGTATAGAATTAATGATTTATTACTAATATTACGGTATAAAATCATGTTTATAAATATGTAGTAGTAATAGTAAAAAGAAATTATATTTTTTGAACATTAATATTTTGTGCATAACATATTTTATCGTAAAAAATTAAATGCTAATATAGTTATTTACGTTATATGTCCGAAAAGTGTTCCCTTATAGGACGTGTAGACAAATTCAAGTACGAGCCGCAGGCGAGTGCTGAAATCTTGTATAGACACTTTCCGGACGTGTTACGCATGATTTTTCCGGCAACCGTTTGCATTAACTGAAACAATTTATAATTCTAAATTAATGTTATTATTATTGACATTAAAAAAATGATGAATCAAAAATCTAACTGTCTTTTTGTGTAAACATATATTAGTTTCCTCAAAATAATGAACCAAAAATTTGTGACTACACTAGTATTCACGAAAGATGACTATTCAAGGTCATTTGTTCGAAGAAAGAATACACAGCATTTTATAGCAGTAGCTTAGCAACATTTTGTACTACAAAGAGAAAGATTATTTGACCTATGTCTATTTAATTTATGTGGTGTGACAGATATACGTAAACAGTGGCATTACTTTCTAACACAATATAAATAATAATGACATATGTCGTAGAATTACAGATACCTAATTATCTACTACACTGCCCTCTGTGCTAATATTTAACCAGTGGCGTTGACGTTTAAATCAAATTATTATTCCTTGGTTTATAAGTTGTCTATGTTTTTGTATTTTGTAAAAACATAAGTGAAGAACATAAATCTTTCAGAAAGGCATTATTTAGAGAGAAACAATATTTTCAGATGAATTACTCTTATTTTTTCAGTTAAAATGTGTCCATAAATATTTCATGTTGGACGCCTATGCATACGAAATGTAGTGAAGTTATCTGCAAGTAATATTATATCAGACGGCTCTCAAATGAACTTGAATAATCATCTTTCGTGAATAATAGTTTAGTTCTGAAACTTTATGACTAGGCCTGTAATGAACTACTTAACTTCGTCAATTAAAAACTTCAAAACGGGTGCCGGAAAAAAATATTTATAATTTTTTTTATGTAGATTTTAATTAATTGTAGGTTTGAATATTGCATGTATTTTAAATATGCGAGAGGAAAAATGAAATATTTTATTTTGAAGAGAAGAAAATTATTTTCACATTTTTCTTTTTTTTTGTAAAAGATGAACGAATTTTTTTATTATGAAACACTTGATATTTTTTTTAATAACGAAATTTGTGAAGACTATTTATGGAAGTAAGTGAGTAAAATATTTGTTGAAATAAAAATATTTTATTTATAATTATGTACACGCGAAGGTCTTACTAGAATTATTCAGAATAAGACACATGGTTCATATATTTAGAATTTTATTATAAATATTCTCAAAGTAATGCACCTTTTCAATTTAAAGAGATAGAAGATATGCGCAATGGGGATCTGCGCATAGTAAGAACAACTGAGATCTACGGCGTTTGTTTCTAAAAAATTTAGACGTAAAATGTGAGAATATCTCAAACAACTTTAAAAAATCTTATCGAAATAAGTTACAAAAGGTTTTATTGAAGTTAAAATATCTAACTATACCTTGTTCCATTTAAGCCATTCAGTATTACGGAGCATAGGGAATAGTTTTGACCTCTCTGATTGGCTGATATTAGAGACAAGTTTACCCAATGGAATTTCAGCTACTTCAGATTTGCGCTGTTGCCAGTGCCATCTACTGAATGGCTTAAATGGAACAGAGCATAGGCAAATTTTCACTGAGAAAACAGGTATTTTAATGACTGCAATATTTTTGACGTTTCGTTTGGCAGCCCAACTGGCAGTTGTTCGCGCCATTTTTTACTATTTGCAGCGATAGAAAGAGATAGCCGTTAAATTGAAAAGGTCCATTCCTTTCAACAATAATACACCATTTTTTTCCTTCCGTTTCTTAAAAGCGCCACCAATCTTCGTTTAGAATGCTTTCAAAATGTTCTTCAAACGAAAAGTGTCTAGCCTGTCTGTAAATAGTAAAAAATATGAAAAATTTGTACATTGCTTAATCAGTTGTTTAGCGGATGTTCTACTTTTTCCTTATTTTTAATAATTCTAATGTTATCTGCGTAATAGTTACATTACATTAAAATATATTCGAACAAAAAGGACTGTTGTATTTCAGGTAA
Source organism: Harpalus rubripes (assembly GCA_963082715.1). NCBI lineage: Eukaryota > Metazoa > Arthropoda > Insecta > Coleoptera > Carabidae > Harpalus > Harpalus rubripes. Next base: position 2,809,815 of record OY720456.1, on the reverse strand, counting down.
ATTTTCCCGTGGGGGTTGCAAAGGGTCCATCCAGCGCCCTTCCACTTACAGAAGCCCCTTTGCCGCCCCCTGGAATCCCCGTCCCTGCAGTCCACGCAGACTTCGTTTCGCCGACAGGGTTATGGTCAAGGCCATTTCCTCCACCTCCAGATCTAGCTGCATTTCCTCCGCCAATCTCACCACTCGTTAGTCAGCAGTCTTCGCCCACCCCCAGCCGAAATGTGTCGCCTACGAGGATGTTCTCGTGTCGACCGCATCCGCCTCCAATGCCGCCGCTTCACATGGAGCGGTTGCCGCCGCATCCGCCGCCTATAAAGGACAATTTGGTGCTCTCTTCGGCGCACTTTAACACAGAACTTAAATCTGTTGCGCTAGAAGAGGTAATAATATATTATTGTCTTTAGTTATTCGTTATATATTATAATAGAAAGTTTGTAGAATGAACGGTAGGCAATTGGTAAGTTATTTTTATCAGTAACATTTTCACTCTCTAATATTTCATTTTTATTCTATTTGACTGTTAGCGAATATTATAGTAATTTTTACGACTTATGTTCTAATACCAACATAAAATTTTTCTCAATAATAGGGTATTCTCTCATATTTTTTTATTTTTTTTTTTAAAGAACAGGTATATCTAAGAGTACATGCGAAAACCCGAGTTAAAAATTCCTTTTAATAAGCGAGATATTAATTTTTTAAATTTGATTTTGTTGTGTCACGTGATAGTGACGTACTAGTTGTACAGTACCAGCGGTGTGCTATCAGTGGTTCATGCGGCGTCTTATCACATTCGAACATGGAGTAGGGATTTCAACTGGTCTCCCATTGGAAGGTCATCTAGTACATCAGCAAAATTTAAATGATTTATATCTTTTGTAACAATCAATTTATAATATGTTTCTTTGTTTTTTCGCTCTTGTTTACCGATCAACAATAATATTTTTAATAAATTTTTAATATTGGTAGTAGAGGGAGAGTAGAGAATACCCTATTTTGGCCATATACACTTGAGAAGCTTTTGGCAAAAACACAGAATTCTTTAACAAAAATTTAATAGAAGGGACGTGGTCGTTTTCATATTTTTCTATTTTGGTGTCTGAGTCTATAACCGCACTCAAAACACATCGTTAAGAAGATCTATAATCGCACTGGTTTTGGCGCTTTTTGTTTTTTAGACTTGGTATGACTGCTTTTAAAAACTAACAAGAATGACATAACCTCAAATTGCTGTCAGTCAAAATCAAAATGAATTTTAATCTGTGGAGTTATTTTTTTATAGCGGGAAGCGCTACCAACAAAATTGATAAAAACTCCAAGTCATATTTCTGACAAGTCGCATTTTTAAAAAAACTAATAAATTACCTTAATAGGAGAAAAAAATTAACTGTAGATGGCAGTTCGGACGACCACAAATTCCCCCATTTGGCCGCCATTTTGTCTAGTAAAATAGTGATATAATTTGTTGTTTTTATTTTAAAGTGTAAGCATCAAGACGATTTAGTGCAAAATACCATTTATATTCAAAACAAACTATTCTAACAAATGATAAAAAGTGACGTTTTCTCCATTTGCTACGTTCACAAATCTGTCACTAGACGTCAGCTACTTTGATTTTTTTCTCCAATAGAATAAATACAGTGTGGGATTAAAATATGGAATATTAAATATTCACCTTCCGACTTTATTCATTATTATTTAATGTGCAGCTCGATTTTTCTCAGAATTTTTGTAATGCAACCTTATGATTTATTTGTGATGACGGTATAACTAAAAAACAAATGAAAGTCGGAAGGTGAATCGCACATATTAATGTGTGTTTTTAAAAACTAATATCGACATTTTTAGTGTTTTTAAAAAAAAACCAGTTGTATTTTTATAAATATTTCATACTTTAATCCCACACTGTAGTATAAAAAACATGTTTCATAAAGCCTTTTTTCGTCCTTTGTAAAACTCATTGACAGATTGACTTTTGAAACTTGTTTTTTAATGTACTAGAATATGCACTTTAACACTTTAAATTAAAATTAATAAATATGGAAGAATGGTTTGTGAAAAATTCATGGACCTCGTCGGGACTCGAACCCAGGACCTTCCAATATATACAGTGTCTTCAAAAAAAAATCCTAGCACGGGGTAGGCTATGAACAAAGAAACATATGTCATAATTTGAAAGTATTTAATTAAATGTCAATTTGACACGAGAAATTGTCAAAAATGTTAACTAAAGAAATCAAAGCTTTTCTTCTTGAAACTTATTTTAGAAATTACATTTCAAGATTAATTTTGACTACTTGACTTTTGAACTGAATAATGATCAGACATACGTTTCCCTGTTCATAACCTACCCCGAGTTAGGATTTTTTTTGAACACACGTTAGTTGGACGCTCTTACCTCTTAAAATTAAAGTTGTGTTCGTTTTCATGATATAATTTTAGCACTTTAGCGAGCATTGTAGCATTACTTTAAAAATGATAGTCTTAAAAAATGAGCAACTCTAAATTCCTTTATTGGAAAAGGTTGTAGTTTGTTGTTAAAGGAAAAATAGTTAGACAAAATTCTTTTATATTAAAACGTCGGTACAAATGTTACATTGATGGGAACATTACAGATTCACCCGGACACAGTGGACAAGAGCTCTCAACATCAATGGCTAGAACCAATGGTAATGGGTAGCAAATTACCAAACGGTCTATTACCAACCATGCCATTACCCCCTCCACCATCATCCGCACCGGCGCCTAAATGCCCGGGCATGTATCTGAGCAATGAATTAGCGACATTAAACCTCGAATCAGAACCACATCACTGTACAAGTAGTAGTTCAAACTCAAGTGATTGCAACTCGCCACCAGCGACCCCCACGGACGTGATAGTGCCCCCTCACGGCCCGGGACGGGGCGAAGCCCACACACCGCACACGAAGACGCGAAGTAGTAACGTGCCACCGCCTGGGTTGCCCGCGCCCGAGATCTTTTCGAGCGCGTGCACCGTGCCTTATACCTCCCATTATCCGGTTCCGCCACCGCCGCCGACGACTAACTTTCCGAATAGGTCTTTGTTCTACACGCAGACATATCGCCCTCCGTTTCCCGCTTATCAACAAAATGGAGAAATAACTTATATGTATCCATATGTGCCGATGATGAATTTCAGCGCGCCGCCGCCGCCCAAGGTCACGTGCTATAACTGTGGGCTTGCAGGCCATGTGGGAAGCGAATGCAAGGAGCCCAGTATTGAGGAAATAACGCAGAAGAAAGGATATCAGATTGATTATACGACCCCGCCGCCCGATTCTCAGTCATCCGCCGATAAACAGTGATGCGTACTCGGTTGCAATACTCTTTAGTTGTGTTTTAGAGTTATGCTTCTTGGGATCTCCGTTGGTGTTTGCAGTTGTAACATAAAATGGCTGAGTACTTATTGTTCTCTTTGTTCACAGAAGCAACATTGGACTATTTGTTTGTTTGTATGAAATTATTTTTTAATCGATTTTACTTGCATTTTTTATTTACTGAGGCGAGCAATGAAGTGAAATGCCTGTGGTACACGAATGCAATTTGAAATATTAAATTTTCTAACACACTGCATCGATATACATTAAAATATATATTATATATATAGCTATAAAGAAAAATAAATGGATTTTATAGTTGTTATCTAATTATGTATCTGCAGTGTATACTATTCTAGTTAAAATCTTATTAATTTTTACTGTACATAATGACTTGTAGAAATTATAACACATGATATTAAATATTGATATATTTATAAACTCTACAAAAAAGAAAAATGCGCTATCGTTTAATATTTGAAACGACCCGGTGCCAGTGCATAAATAAAATATGATTTTTCTTAAATCATGTTTATCTTTACCTATATTCACTCAGTTTTTATATTAGATTTTATTTTTAAACCCTTGAAACATAATTATATGCAAAATTTAAAGAACACTTCGATTTAATTAAGGCCCGGTTTTTTCATCTCTGGATAAAATGTCAGTTAATTTAACTGACAGATAAAATAAAAATATCACATCGATATTACAGCGTAAACTGACATAATTATACGATGCGATATTTTTTTTTATTTGGCAGATACATTATCAAAAGGTGAAAAAACGGGATCTAAATTGAAGTATAATTAAGGTCTGGTTTTATAAATAAGTTTAATCTTCACTTAAAATTTAGTTGTCAAGTAAATTTAATGAAATGAACAATGGACCTTTTCAATTTAAACAGATAGAAGATATGCGCAATGGAGATCTGCGCATAGTAAGAACAACTGAGATCTATAACGTTTGTTTCTAAAAAATTGAGACGTAAAATGTGAGAATATCTCAACTTTAAAAAATCTTATCGAAATAAGTTACAAAAGCTTTTATTGAAGTTAAAGTGTCTAACAATGCAAATTTTCACTGAGAATACAGGTATTTTAATGACTGCAATATTTTTGATGTTTCATTTGACAGCCCAACTGGCAGTTGTTCGCGCCATTTTCTTACTATTTGAAGCGATAGAAAGAGATAGCCGTTAAACTGAAAATGTCCATTTCTAATCAGTTTCTCTATTCTTGTGACATTTAAATCAGTGCTGCTAAAAAACGCGTTGCCTTTTTTCTTTTCATTAAGTTTGTTACGGAAGTAAATTTTAAGTATGCTTAAATTTATTTATAAAACCGACCCTAAATATTAAATTTTGAAGTCTTATGCAATACAGATATTATTTATTTTATTATATAATTCTTAGTAATTAAATAATTTCGTCATTTTTATAGTAGCATTCTAGAAGTACAGACGTGGGGTGCACGTGTATTATAGCTTTGAGGACAACTTCCAGGTGCTTGAAGAGGACTTTTACAGATCTGCTGGACTTCGTGTATTTGGAAATCATATTTGTTTCAATGTAAGTTCTAAGGTTTTACTTTTATTAATTCAAAAATTATTAATCGATCACTGCGTTTAGAGGTCATTTTGTTTATTGCAAAATATAATACTGCAAATTTTTATGCCAACTTCAATAGTTTCTGTGTCATCATTTCAAAGCAGATTGGCACACCCAGCAATGGGTAATATGCCGTGATGTTACTTTCTAACACACTAAAAATAGCAGTGACGTATATCATAGAGTTACAGACATGTAATTATCAAACTATTATTCACGAAAGTTGACTATTCAAGGTCATTTATGAACCGTCTGATATATTACTTGCAGATAACTTAACTGCATTTCGTATGCGTAGGCGTGCAACGTGAAATATTTATGGATACATTTTAGTTGAAAAACTAATTTGAAAATTATGTTTCTTTCTGAAATATTTATGTTCTTCACCCATGTTTTTGCAAAATATAAACACATACACTTCACTTGTAAACCAAGGAATAATTTAGTTTAAACGTCAACGCCACTGGGTAAATATTACTATAGAGGGCAGTGTAGTAGATAATTAGGTTTCTGCAATTCTACGACATATGTCATTATTATTTATAGTGTGTTAGAAAGTAATGCCACAGATATATCTGTCACACCACTTAAATTAAATAGACATACCTCAAATAATCTTTCTCTTTCTAATACAAAATGTTGCTAAGTTACTGCTGTAAAGTGATGTATATTCTTTCTTCGAACAAATGACCTTGAAAAGTCATCTTTCGTGAATAGTAGTATACACTGCTCTCTGTACTAATGTTTATCCAGTGACGTCGACATTCAAATCAAATTATTTTATTGTTTACGTCAAGTATATATTTTTGTTTTATGCAAAGACGTAGGCGAAAAGGATAAAACTTTGAGAAAGATATTATTTAAAAAGAAATAAATATTTTTAAATAAAGTAAATTTATTTTTTCAGTTAAAATGTATCCATAATTATTTCGCGTTACACGCCTATGGGTACGAAATGCAGTGAAGTTATCTGCAAGTAGTATAGTGTGTTCAAAAAAATATTAAGGCGAAAACAACATGGAATACGTCTGTCCATTTGCAGTGGTTTTCTCAGCTGAAATCGTGTGGAAAATATAAGTTAAACATCAATTTTGTTATATATTGTTAATTATTAACAACTTTTGCGTTATTTGCAATGATTTTTAAAGATGTACCAACGATAATTATGCAATCTACGAGCAAAATGAAAGCCACAAAAGCATGAGTTACTTCTTAACTCATTTCTCTTTCAATTTTAGATTGCATGCACGACGATAAGGGCTTCTGATACATGGACATGGCAGCAGAAAAGGGCAGAGTACCTTTAGGAGAAACAGGAGACAACGTACTTACTGCATTAGGGCCTTACAACCCACAAATTCAAACGAGCTGTCTGCATGCGTATTGTAAGAATCTTACTAGATTTCATTTTATTTGATTTACAATTTTGTGGCTTTACGGCAAAAGCAGATATGTCCTTTTTAGAATTTCTGAAAATTTAGTCCAGTGATTATAATTATTTTACTGTATAAGGCTCTTAAATTAACATATTCGCATTTGGCGTAAAATTTTGTATAAATTCCTTGACAATACTATCTGTGTATATATTTGTATATATCTCTGTGGCTTTATGCAAGAGCAACCAATGTCAATATCAAGAACCTTTCGCGTTATTTGTAATGATTTTTAAAGATGTACCAACGATAATAATGTAGTGCACGAAAAAAATGAAAGCTGCAAATCATGACTGAAGTAACTCATTTCTCTTTCTATTTTAGATTGCATGCATGACCATAAGGGCTTCGGAAACATGGACCTGGCAGCAGAAAAGGGCACAGCACCTTTAGGAGAAACAGGAGACAACGAAGTTACTGCACTGGGGCCCCAAAATTCAAGCGTGCTGTCTGTATGGATAAGGTAAGAATCTTACTATACTCTGTTCCATTTAAGCGATTCAGTAGATGAAGCTGGCAACAGCGCAAACTTGAAGTAGCCGAAATTACATTGGGTAAACTTGTTTCTTGTCTCCAATTTCAGCCAATCAGAGAGGTCCAGACTACTCCCTATGCTCCGCAATACTGAATGGCTTAAATGGAACAAGGTATAGATTTCATATTATATGCTTTACAATTCTGTGGCTTCAAGGCAAAAGCAGATATGTCCCATTTAGACTATCTGCAAATTTTGTTAAATTGACATATCTCCTTTGGATGGCCTTCGTTACACTATTTTTTTTATCAAATCTGCAAATAATATCAAATTAAAGCAAATTTCAAATACATTTGAAACCATTTAAAAACTGTTGGATAAAATGTCGCATGGTACATGGTTAATTTTTATTGGAGCATAACATTTATTAAATAAATCAAGTGTCTTATATAACGAAGACACGTTTGCTATACGAAATTTTATCCAACTGTTTTTTGAAATGGTTTAAAGAATACCACAAACTAATAATTATTATTTAATAGGCGGACGTTTTGGTTGGACTGAGGCCTCAAGAAACTTGGAGGATTTCGATGCAGCGTTCAGTCTATCGATTTCAACACTGCAGGTCTTCTAAAACAGCCTTTCTGAAGGATTGCTGAGCACCAGATAAATCTTGTATGACGTAGACGACCACCGATGAATAAACTGGTAACAAACTTTATTTTTTAATTTAAGTTCTTATTTAAATCTTCAATTTGTCCTGTATATATTTTAAATTTTTAAAAAACCCCAGTAAAAGAAGTCTGGTGAACGCGGTGGCTGGATAATTACCCCCCCCCCCACGTTCAAAATTTTAATTCACCAATTAAAATTAATTCTTCGTTAAATTTTAATTCACCTACAATTAAAATATTCTCCAATAAAAATAAACCAAGAATTAAATTTTAATTCTCCACATATAAATTTAATTCTTGGTTAAATTTTAATTCTAATTTTTTTCTTATTACCCTTTTTGGTTTACACTCTTATTTTATATTTGTATATGTTTAATAGTCTAATTTTTATATATTTTTCTGTGCAGATTGTCAACATGTGAAATAAAAGGATCCCAAAGGCAGTAGAAGAGAAATGTTCAAATATTGTAAAATTGTAATAAAATGTTAATGTATATATTTTAAAAATATTTGTAATTATATATTGCTAATAAACTTTATAATTGATTTAAAAATGACTTATTTTCTAAGTTTTTGTTTTAATTTTTATTATACACCCCACAAACACTCGTAAGTATATAATTCTTGGTTATTATTACGTATATAGTTCTTATATTAGCCGCCACGGGGCAGCACCTGTCGGAAAACATTGCGCCTGAAATATGCACGATTTTTTACGAAATATGTGGTATAGATGCTACTTTAAAGTAGCATCTATACACGATTTTTTACGAAATATGGTGTATAGATGCTACCTTAGAGTAGCATCTATACACGATTTTTTACGAAATATGGTGTATAGATGCTACCTTAGAGTAGCATCTATTGGGATTTTCATATATCAAGAGATGGCGCTGATCGCATTAAACACTGGTACACTTTTTGTTGACGTGTGTCAACGTAGCATTTCTGTCAATTGTATTTCATTAGTTTTCGTATTATTTTCTCATTTATTAGTATTTTTTATTTATAATTCAAGTACGTATAATAGAGTTTTTGTAGTCATATAGTTGTAGTTTCATGTAAATGTCAAATGTGTACCACTGTTTGCAGTTCTAATATTTGCCGCTAGTTAGCGTTTTCTTATTTGAAAATCCCAATACACGATTTTTTACGGAATATGGCGGATTATTTTTTAGGAAATATGGTGCATAGCAGTCATGTACCAGAAAAAAATTTATTTTGTGCATTGATGCTTCAAAAAAAGAAGCAGTCATGCATCAGAAAAACATTTATTTTGTGCATTGATGCTTCAAAAAAGCAGTCATGCACCAGAAAAAAAATTATTTTGTGCGTTTATTGACAGGTGCTGCTCCCTCGTGGCCGTGTTAAAAACTACATACGTATAGGGACAAGAATAAAAATCACTTTTTTTATATAAAAATATATTTTATAAAATACAAGACTTTAAATAAATATATACACAAATTTTATTTGTATTACAGCAGAATGATTGTCACCATTACACATTATTAGATTTATTACCAAATTTAGTGACAGTTATGAACAGAATAGCAACACAAATGAAATGTAAAAGATTCAATTTGTTAACGAACACTTTAATTTTACAGAAAAGCCTGTTAGACACGATAAAAAATTGTTATCAAATTTGATAAACTTAATAAGAAATAATTATGAACAGAATTTTTAAAAACAAATGTCTTTTACGTTTCATTTGTGTTAAAATTCTGTTCATAAATGTTACTAAATTTGTTAACAAATCTAATAACAATTTATGACAGCGTCAAACATGGTTTTGTTACAAAATTAAAACGTTTGTTACCAAATAATTATTACCATTATCATGGTTATATTAATTTGTTATTAATTATTTTGCATTTTTATCCTGTAAATAAAGTTTATCTGAAGATAAAAACTTTGTTTTACAGAATAAAGATGCAAAATAATTAATAACAAATAATACAACCGTAATAATTTCAATTGGTAACAAACATTTTAGTTTTATAACTGATCCAAAACTCTAGTTATATATTTTTAGGGTATCTACCCAATATATATTAAATAGAGTTCCGTTTACAATATTTAACAAATTAAATCTTGGGGTCCCTAAACAAGTTTTCTTGTTCCCATTGTTAAAGGCACAAGATTTCTTATTCAGTTTAAGATCGATTGCGAACCTTTACATAAATTATATTATATATTTTTTTGGTGTTATTACCCAACCGCCCATTTACGAAAATATATAATATTTATGAATACAAAGCTTCGTTTACAATAAATACTTAAAATCTATCTTTACCCTGACCGCGTCTAAATGCTTAATAATAAATACAATTTTTACTAAAACTGCCTACTGTACGACTAATGTGACGGGTTTAAATTAAACAGAACATAAATTAAAAGATTGTTTTATTGTTTACATACATTTTAAACACAGTCTTTATGAAGAGGAAGCCATGGTCTGCGTCACCAATCGGCACTGCAATCTCGACGACAGTGACAGGGAGTTCTTCCAACTTAGAACTACCTTAAAACTAAACTCTTTATTTAATAAATTTTATATATAGGGAGCAACCGCCCTCAAATGCCAATCCCACGCTCCCCATATATACCATTTATTAAATAAATACAATTTCATGTACAATAATATATTATAATTAAACTTAAGCTATTGTAGAACCCCCCAAATTAAGTTGGTGAAGTGCGCAAAATAGCCTATCTTACGTTAATATCTCATTCAAAGAATAGCAAATCTAAGCCTATCTTACGTTAATATCTCGTTCAAAGAATAGCAAATCTAAAAGTGTGAAGTTACGTTAATTTTTCTCTCTCTCTCAAAAAGCAAAAACAACCCTTGCCTATCTTATATCTAAGCTATCTTAAGTCTACGCAAGCTATCTTATATCTAGACTATGCTAAGCTAAAGGCGAAGTAAGAGAGAGATATACGAGCTAAGACAAAAAATGAGAACGCCGGGGTGGTTCTCACATGTAGTTTACGAGGGGGTTAAGCCGACCCCACACGATGCACTGCATGTACGGCCTGCCAACGCGAACTCCCTAAGGACAAGATAGACAGTTACATGTAATCTACTCGGCTTGGATGCCTGAGCGAGTTACTCCCGGAGACTTCGCCCGATCTCATACGCGATACCTACCCCGAACGCGGTCAACCCGTGTGCTCAAACAAAGTTAAATCAAACAAAAACTTTACATTGTCTTTAATTATTCGTTGCCATTAACATTAAATGATGATTACATACGTTGCCTCCGGATGAGGAGAGCACATAGACGCCATAAGAAAGCTTCCTGTGATAGCATTCAGGTTTGTTTAATCTTTTCTCATTCGAGTCTAGCAATCTAGAGCGTAGGCATCAATACGATGGCCAGCAACTTTACTACAAAAGAATTAAACTGTCCCTAGAAACATTCGCACAAGTGCGAAGCGATCCTCCAGAATAAACAACTGGTTTCACATAGCACGGCTAACCATATCAGTCCACTCAATTATGGAAAAACGCGCACGAACCCTACCTACCCATCCCACTAACCGTGATGTTAAATAAGGAAACCCGAACCCACATCAAGTTTCGAATCTCTCCCACCTTCCTGACCCTCTCACTGATTCTCTCACCCATTCGCATCATTCATGCCCCGATACATATATTTTTCTTTTCACATTCACTCTCCCTAGGGGCCTTCTGGGCAACCCGCGCAGTACGCGTACCACGGTGGCAAACGTAGACGCACGATTTTATGATGAATCGCCAAGGAATGCACTTCAAATTAATCAATTTATTTTCATTTTTAAAGAAAACGCGTGTTTGCTCAACGGCGCGATGAGCCAAAGTTTAATTAAGACCTGAAAATACATTTAAAAGAACTTAAAACTAACTTAAAATCTACTATATTAATCTAGTCTTCTTGATGTCCTATTCCTGAAAGATATAAGCTAATCAAATGATCCCAGATATTGATTTTATTCATAAATAGTCGATATTTCAATTTTAAATTATTTGTATATTATACAGACATCCATGAAAGTTATATTTCTTTCAATGTAGTACTCACAGTCGAATTTGAATAAAAGATAATATTTACACATATATTATAGTCATATTCCTTTGACTATAAGTTCTCGATTGAACATGAGAACAAATATTATATAAAAAAAAATGTTTCTTACCAGTTCATCCACCGGTGGTCGTCTACGCCGTACAAGAAAGCTGGCTTAGAAGATCTGCAGTCTTGAAATCCAAAGCTTGGAAGTTGCATCCAAATTGTCCAAGTTTCTTGACGACTCAGAGCAACCAAATGTCCGCCTATTAAATAATAATTATTTAAATCATTTCAAAAACTGTATCCAACAGTTTTTATATGGTATATTTTTAAACTTATTGGGTAGTAACTAGATTTGAACCAGTTAATATTTATTCCAATATTCGACAGTAACAAGAATAACATCACTATTGTGTGATAGGTCTGTTAAATTAGTCCAAAGTCTAATAGTTTTCCTGCAACTATTTAAAATGTTATGCCCTAAAGATATATGCTAATCATATGTTTCCAGATATTGATTTTGTTGATAAATAGTCGAAATTTCAACTTTAAATTCTATGAATATGTAGCACTCAAAATTGAATTTGAGTACAAGAAGAACATGAGAACAAATATTTTATATAAAAAAGTTTCTTACCAGTCCATTCATCGACGGTCGTTTAGGGGATAGAAGATTTGTCTGGTGTTCAGGTATTCTTTAGAAAAGCTGTTTTAGAAGATTTGTAGTGTTTAAATCCAAAGCTCGAACGCTACATCCAAATTCTCCAAGATTCTTGACGTCTCAGACCAATCAAAGGTCCGCCTATTAAATAATAATTATTAGTTTGTTATATTTTTAATCTATTTAAAAAAAAAAAACTGTTGGATTAAATTTCGTATTGCAAACGTGCCTTGATTACACAAATAAGCCTCTTGATTTATACAATGAATACACGTGTACTATGCACTATTTTATCTAATAGTTTTTAAATGTATTTGAAATTTGCTTTAATTTGATATTGCAGAGATGTGCAAATAGGAGCAGTTTGATCTTGTTGTTTGATTGGACAATATCGGGGTATATCCAATCCACCAGATACAAGTGAATATAGTGTGTTCAAAAAAATCCTAACTCGGAGATTAGGCTATGAATAAAGAAACGTATGTCAATTTAAAAATATTTGTCAATTTGATATGAGATTTTGTCAAAAATGTTATTTGAAGAAATCAAAGCTTTTCTTCTTGAACTTTTAAAATGGGCTCCCTAAGAGGAAAAGCTCGAAATTTTCGGCCATTTTTCGGTTTTTTATCAATTTCTCTGTTTCTATACATCGGAGAGTAAATGTTGTTATTGTCAATATTGTAGAAGACAAACTACAACTTTTGTATTTACGATTTTTTTCTTTGGGGTATACTTATTGAACTACAAACCAGTGATATTATCAGAATTTTTGGGAAATGACAAAACACGCACATATCACAGAAATATTGTACCTCATTGACACGGTATATACAGGGTGTTAATTAAAAAGCAGGGCATAGGTGTTTAACATGGGAAATTAGTTTTTCCTTGCGCAAAAGTTCCCAATTAATTTTAGACAAAAGTGTTTCAAATAAAAGTTGTAGATAATTAAATTATACACCAGCATCACTAAACAGATTTTATTTTGCATATTTAGAAATTCTGACAATTCAAACGATATGCATTACTTTGTAATTTTGTTTAAATATCATGGCTATCACTACAAGTAAGCAATATATATATATATATATATATATATATATATATATATATATATATATATATATATATATATATATATATATATATATATATATATACCGGGTGGAACATCATACCTGTGTACATAGGCGATTCATATGAGAAAAACAGTTTTTTCGTGCCCATTGCTCCCCAAATTATTTTAGACAAAAATGCTTCAAATAAATGTTGTAGAGCATAAAATTCTGCATCTAAATCAATAAACAGAATTACTTTTACATGCTTTGTAACGACACAAATTAAATAAGAAAATATTGAAAATTACGTTGAAAATATCAAATAGCCATGGAATTGAAACAAAAATAGAAACAAATAAATAGGTAAATTAAATTCATACAAAAATCTCCATACCTATTATTACGACAATTGTACATTTCAATGAAATATTTATTTTTTATAGGATTTTTATTGAAAATCTTACATTTAAGATGACCCCATAAAAAAAAGTCGCAAGGTGCTAAATCAGGAGATCTGGCTGGCCAATTTAAAGTTCCACCACGACCAATCCAGCGATTTGGAAATGCTTGGTTTAAATAATCTCTAACTCTTACTCCGAAATGAGCTGGGCAGCCATCTTGTTGAAACCAAACCTCCTGATTTTCGCGCGCTACGCTGTCTAATGCAGGGCCGATCTCATTAATCAAGAGTTCTAAGTATGTTTCAGAATTTAAGTTGCCAACGATCTCAAATGGTCCAATAATATTGCTATTAAAAATGCCTGCCCAAATATTAATTTTTTGAGGATATTGCGTTCTGGTGATAACATTTAATCTTGGATTTTCTAGAGCCCAGTGCCTATCATTTTGAACGTTTGGTTCATTGTTTAATGTAAAAGTACACTCATCGGTAAAGTAAATAGATGGAAGAAAATCACGATCCCGATTTGCTCGTTCTTGCATATCTTCACAAAAAACTCGCCTACTTTCTTCATCAATGGGCGAAATGTCTTGATGGCATTGCATCTTATAAGGGTGGTATTTATGTTTTTTAAGAATGCGCAATACAGTAGAATGAGCAATCTCACATTCCTGCGCTATTATTCTTGAACTTAATTTAGGATTAAAATTTATTAATTCCAGAACTCTTTGTTCGTTTTCTAAATTAATGCGATTATTTTTATTTCCTATAAATAAAGATATGATTTGTTTGTAAATCTCTTAAAAAATATTCAAATTTAAATTTACCTGTACTATTTTCCGCCGCAACACTTGCCGTGGATTCAAATTTTTGAACATACGCGCGTATTGTTGTAGCGCTTGGAATTGGCCTATTTGGAAATTTCACGGCGAATAAATCTCTAACTATACGTAAACAATTTCCACTATAAAAAGTTTTTATTATAAAAACCCTTTCTTCGTTAGAATAAACTGAATTCATTTTGATATTTTACCGTCAAATTAGTTATTTATCTGTCAAACGTCAGACATTTATTTGTTTCTATTTTTGTTTCAATTCCATGGCTATTTGATATTTTCAACGTAATTTTCAATATTTTCTTATTTAATTTCTGTCGTTACAAAGCATGTAAAAGTAATTCTGTTTATTGATTTAGATGCAGAATTTTATGCTCTACAACATTTATTTGAAGCATTTTTGTCTAAAATAATTTGGGGAGCAATGCGCACGAAAAAACTGTTTTTCTCATATAAATCGCCTATGTACACAGGTATGATGTTCCACCCGGTATATATAAAATTTCAAATTGGATTTTATATGTTACTAAACATGCAAAATTAAATCTGTTTAGTGATGCTGGTGTAGAATTTAATTCTCTACAACATTTATTTGAAACATTTTTGTTTAAAATTAAATGGAAAGTTTTGCGCAAGGAAAAACTGATTTCCCATGTTAAACGCATATGGCCCGCTTTTTAATTAACGCCCTGTATATAATATATATACAGGGTGGTGACGGACTACGCACCATAGGGTTTTCAATGGTAAAATCTTAATGAAGTTATTTATTTTATATATATATATATATATATATATATATATATATATATATATATATATATATATAATAAAAAATGTATTTAAAACAGTAGTCCACGGTCGTTGTTTCAGTTCAGTAAATTATAATTAAAGAAAATGTTTATGAATTTGATTAATTTATATCACAGAAAAGTAGATCACTTACCTTTATAACAAATGCAAATTTCGGTTCTGCTATCCTAGACTATCTTTGGCACAGTTTTACCTTTAGAAAACTACTTTAGTCATCCTTAGTGTTTTTCTTTGGTTCTAATCAAACTGCTAATGTCTTTCGCTATTACTACACTTGTATTTAAACAATTTAAATGTCATATTTCTAATATTTAAAACGATTTTCTAGCATCAAAAATGAATCAAAGCCATATTTTAACACGTGGTTTTGCAAGGTCTGTCTCCCTAACAAGCGTTGTCTATACTTGTCGCTGACTATAAAGAGTATAAAGAAATGACATAATATACGTGAACAATTTTAAAATATTTATATTTTTCGAAGTATTTTGTTTTAATGTAAACGAAATAATTTATTACTTTAATAACAATAAAAGAAATGTAGTTTTAGTAAATACTGAAAAAGATTTTATTAATCTTTTACGGATAAAGCATATTTTTTATGGATTTATAACATTTATTAGTTCAAAGCTTTTATTTCTATTTAATTATTATATTTAAAAAAAATCATTAAAGATTCGAGGACAGTCGTCCGTCTACTACGATGGTTTATTAACGATTGTCTAATATTGTGTATGTATTAATAGCTGTTAATAATTTAATTAATTACGAACAATATCTTACCTTTACGTAATATCTATTTGTGCCCGAGTGTCTAGTAGAGAATCTGGAACCCGGGTTCGATCCTAACTGAGTCATGACTTTGAATTTTAAGTTGTACAAAAATTACGCCCGTGGTGCACTCTCCACGCCAGCAATGAGTGCTAAGGTAACGACTGATAAACGTCCGCCCGGAACGAATATGACGTCATCATTACCGATATCTGTGTACAAATCAAATTGGCACATACAATTTTTATACAATACAATTTAATATTTAATAAAGATAAAATGAGAAATTATTATTGTATATCAATAATAATGCACAAAAGTCAAGTTTGGAAAAACTGGGCCGAGTTTTGTGCCACAAATATAACATTTGTTTTATTATTTATTTTTTCTGAAAAATACAATTTTACCATATATGTCTATATAAATTAAAGTGTCTACAGTCCCGACCGCGGGATCGTGTTCAAAAAATTAAAAACCCGAATAGGCGTTGTTTACGCAATTTCTTTAAATACATTATAACATTATCTAACCTAACACAAAATTCATGCTTGGAAAACTAAGGCCGAGTTTTGTGCGTTAGGTATAGATATTTCTTGTTGTTTTTGGAGATATACAGGTTGTTATATTTTAATGGACCCAGCAAATATCTCGCTTATTTATTAAGTTGGCAATTTTTTTCATATAACATGGTTTATACAGGAACATGTAAGCTACTTGATGACGGAGGTACATTCCTGATACCACTTCCGGTTTATGAGTAATTAATATCTACTTTTAAATTTCAAATGGAACATACTATATTTTTTTACAAATTTGAAAAGAGTATCAAATTTGCTTTACAAGCATGTAAAATAATCCATATGTTACATTATTAAAAATTAAAATGACGGGCACTTTTTTATACACCTAATTGGAAAGAGAATAGTGAGCCATGATTGTGGCTTGTGTTCCTTATTCTTATTTTCTGTATTATTATGACAAAAAAATATTATTTCGTTTAATAATTATAGTTACAATTGTTTTAGTTAATTGTTTTATTTCAAGCCACAGTCATGGCTCACTATTCTCTTGCCAATTAGGTGTATAAAAAAGTGCCCGCCATTTTACTTTTTAATAATGTAACATATGGATTATTTTACATGATTGTAAAGCAAATTTGATGAACTTTTCAAATTTGTAAAAAAATATAGTATGTTCCATTTGAAATTTGAAAGTAGATGTTTATTACTCATAAACCGGAAGTGGTATTAGGAATGTACATCCGTCATGAAGTAGCTTACATGTTGCTGTATAAATCATGTTATATGAAAGAAATTACCAACTTAATAAATAAGCGAGATATTTGCTGGGTCCATTAAAATATAACACCCTGTATACCAACATACCGTGTGTCTGTCTTATACCGGGTTGCAGAAACGTTAATCAACGCATTGTTCGGTTAGCGGTTCATCAAAACGAACTAATGAAACGCGATTTCATGACAGCAATGATTTAAATGTCATAAGAACAAGAAAACTGATTCGTATTTGTTCGTTTTGATGAACCGTTAATCGAACAATGCGTTGATTAACGTTTCTGCAACCGGGCATTAAAGGTGTACATAGGAGATTAACATGGGAAATCAGTTTTTTGCAATTTCCTGCTCGCCTAATTATTTTAAGCTAAAATGCGTCAAATAAAAGTTTTAGAGCATAAAATTCTGCATCTAAATCAATAAACTGAATTAATTTTCCTTGCATTATAACGACAGAAATTAAATATGAAAATATCGAAAATTACGTTGAAAATATCGACAGCCATGGAATTGAACAAAAAATAAATAAATGCTTGACGTTTTATCTGTCACAACATAAGTTAACTTATTTGACGTTTCTGACAATTTGATTTTGTCTCTAGTTTTATTGCCTGAAATGATTAAAAAATGAACATTTATACGAATGAAGAGCTAAATTCGTGACAAAATTTCAAAAGACTGCTAATGTGTCTAAAAAATACACGTGAGCCGCATAATCAGAATATAGGACGAGCAGAACATGCGTTACTCTAAGAAAGAGTGTTAGGAATGATAAGTGTAAGACCCCTTGTGTAGTACGAAGGTAGATGTATTGGAAATGAGTTGAAAGTACATAACAGCATCATACATAATTTTGTTACGCAGTGTTGTATTTTTGATATATTCATATTATTTAAACAAAACTGTATTTTCATAACTTTATTTATTAATTTTATATTTCTATTATTTCCATAATTAACGATATTTGTTCAAATCAAATTGTCAGAAACGTCAAATAAGTTAACTTACGTTGTGACAGATCACGTGACAGATAAAACGTCAAGCATTTATTTATTTTTTGTTAAATTCCACGGCTGTCGATATTTTTAACGTAATTTTAAACATTTTCATATTTAATTTCTGGCGTTATAAAGCATGTAAAGGTAATTCTGTTTATTGTTTTAGATGTAGAATTTTATACCCTAAAACTTTTATTTGACGCATTTTTGTTTAAAATAATTAGGCGAGCAGGAAATTGCAAAAAACTGATTTCCCATGTTAATCTCCTATGTACACCTTTAAAATAGACACACGGTATATCAACAACGGTCTTGCGTTACTAAACCACGCCTCATTGTGATTTGGTCTCAGGCCTCTTCGGGATTTTAATTTTATGCACACGATCCCGCAGTCGGGACTCTAGCCACGTCCTAAATTAAATAAATCAATCATAATGAACTATAAAAATTCGATATATTTTAGTTTTGTACATAGTTACATTTTAAAATTACGACGTGCACTTAATTACATTCACATTAAAGAGCTGCAGTGAAAATAAAAAAAAAATATGAATGAGTTTATAACATTAAAAAATACATTTAATAACAGTTCTTTATTAATAATTCTGGACTTCTGAACCAGAATAATAATTTTGCAAACAAATCCTCTTCTAAGGCATGAAGTTTGAGAGAGCGAACAAAATATATATCTTGACAAAGTTGATAAATTCTGTTCGGGTTTTTAATTTCACGTACAAAAGTTCTATGAGGGGGAAAACGAACTATTCTTATCACTTTCATCAGAAATACTAAGTATATAGAAAAACAAGCCACAATTCTAAAAGAATAATGAAATGAAAGAATGTGACTAGTATAAAATTCGACGTCTACGATTCCTGAAATTTTTAAGAATTGAGATTTTACTATAAACACAAGATATGGCATTGCGCATGTATCGCTCCATCTCTTTCTGCAGCTGTGACGTCACCCAGTAACAGGGCGAAGTATAGAATAGGGTCCAGCTTTAAAGTGCTTTTGTTAAATGGACTCTATTATTTTATGTAAAATATATATTAAAAACCTGAAATTAGAGGGCGGAAACAGGTTAGTTCTTTAGGCTGTATTTGTGAAAATTGTGACTTCTTCGCTTGCAAATTTGCAAAAAAATACTTTACTGTAACGGTAACCTACAGTGACCTCTATATACAGAATGGACCGGCGACTCCTATCTCTTTACAACGGCACGAGCTGTATCCACTCAACTGTCATGGTGGGGTAGCTATCTCTTTCTAACAGTAAGAAGAACGCATGCGTCAACTAGTACCAGTTCAACGAATTAACGATGAACATGAAGCAGAAATTACATTCTGTTAAGAAGCTTGGCTAATACAATGAATTTTGGTAACAAATTGAATTTGTTTCTACCGATTCATCAGGGTATACATGCTCTAGGTGAAGAAATTCACGAATTACAAATTTTGAAGAAAGTCAAACAAGACAAATTAAATAAACTTATTCTATTTTCTAATGTTTACAATAAATAAAAATATCACGACTTGTTGGTTTAACATAAATATTTTCTGTATATATCTTTAAATTCGTATGTAATTAATTATTTCCAATTTTGTATTGTAATTATATTATATAAAAAATAATATTATATAAAATTAAAATTGTAGACACTACGACCTTATTATTCCTTTATAGTTAAAAATCCTACATTTGATGTCCTTATCCTTTTATAAAATATAAAAAGTTATGGCTTGCGTATATACTTTTTTGTAATCTTTTTTGTAATAGGTAATTTAACAATTACTTTTAATATTAAAATACATATGAAGACCACACTGCAAAAAGGGGTCGCATTTTAAATGAGTTCAGATATGCGTCGTGTACATTACATACGGTAGAATTTTATGTACAAACTTCCATTGCGATAATGATCATAGTCTCAATGTTATTTATCTTTTATTATGTAGTTTTTTTTTAATTTCCCAAAAACTACATAATGCTATTCTTCCTTTTTTCCTTGTGATTTTCCTATGTTAAATCATTCGATGAAAGAATATATCAATTAAATTTCAATTAATTTAATTCAGATAATGTTTTTAGAATTTAGTAAAATGTTTGAAATTGTTTTTCAGTTCAACTCCCATTCGATTTATGCTTAAAAACATTTTCACATTAAATAAAAGGATAAAATGTAATCAAATCTGCTTGGTCCAACTATACACGAAAGTTAGAGAGAGAGAGATACCCCACCAGTAAGGCGGGTGGTGTTCTCGGTAGATACACGCAAGTTATTCGCGAATAAAATTAAGCCGTAGCCATCTAGTGGCAAAATAAGAACTATTTATTGTCGTACTTCACTGAAAACGCTATTTGGGCTAGTGTTATTTTATTTGGTTGTTGTTTGTGAACAGTAAGCTTTTGTTTTATTATTTCTATTTTAAGTGCTCATTCACTACTTCAACACAGAGGTATTGACTAAAATCAGACTTTTTGAAGACTACTTTCCAATTTAAATCTGTTTCATCCTTAACCTGTTTTACACTTTCCTATTTAAAGACTGTTAGTTTCCTGATTTTTTCTTCATTTACTCAATTTTCTACTTAAAATTCCTTGAAGAATTTTTGGAATTTAAAAATTTAAATAATTCTCTTTATAAGAGGTGAATATTATTTCCCAAGAACATAGTCATATTTATCTGCAAATAAACAAATTTTGTAACGTCCATGCACAAAATTGAAATAATAACATTGAAACTTAATCTTCAAACTTATCAGTCAGTAAAATAAAACTTGCCTACATATTTTAATAATAGAATAAAACACTCTTGAGAACTGCGTTTATAACATGTAAACAAGCACGTTTGAAAATGATAGTACGACAATCATCCGACATCTTGGTTGATAACAGCGCCGCCACCGGTGATTTTATTCGCGAATTCAAGTCGTCGGTCCATTTTGTATATAGAGGTCACTGGTAACCTAACACCTAACGCACAGAACTAGCCTAACCCAACATAACCTAATCATATATTTGTTCCGACCCTAATTTTACTTTATTTTAATGAATAGAAGGCTAATGAACCGATATATAGTCAATTAAACCCATTTTGAATTTGGGCCCTATTCTATACTTTAGCCTAATAATATATTACTATCATTTTTAGTCAAATATAAATGGGGATATAAACTTTTTTGAGCCAGAATTTGATGTTTTCCATGCTATTTGCAACTAACTTGTCACAGAGGGCGCGTGGCGAACGAAAATGGAATCTACAAATGACATATCTTGTACTGATAGCATCATATCTACTGCCTAAAGTAGCAAAAATGTCTACTGCGCAATAGCAGCCTGCTGTGGCTCATCATCTGGATCGTCTCTATCAGTCTCATCTTCTTCTTTCGGCCGAGTCCATTTGATGAGCGTTTCCGGCGACCGAAATAGGAATACGAGTTTCGCGAATAGGTCTTCCTCGAGGCACAGCTCTCGAGCTTCACGCACTAAGTAGATATCGAGGCAAAGCTGTAATATGCGATCAACGTTGGGCAGATCATCGAACATGATTTTAAAGCAGATCTCGGTGAAGCATCCACGGATCATACGAGAGGCAACGAAGACTAGAGTTGTATATAAGCCGATAATACTGAAAAGTATATATACTGAAGTTTTGTTTAAGCACAAAACAAGCGAATAATCAAGCAGAAATTACGCGGCATTTGGTCATTTTAAGGTATTTTATTCTAGTGACGTCCTATAAGCACTGGCACAAATTGAAATATATTTTTTTGTAATTATAGTAAGACTTACCCTCCGCCAGTAAAAAAGCTGAGTGATGCTGGAAAAGACTTTTCGTTAAATGTATACATTACAAGAAATTCACAATTTTGTCTGGGATAATTGCTGATGATATCGATATAATTTTTATCTTTACAGTCTTCTCTGAGTTCCCACCACATCAGAGATGACTGACTATCAGTCGCTTTAGATCTTTTTAGTCGCATTTTGAGATTTCGCAAACTATTTTCTTCAGGAGCTGCAAAATTGTCCAAATAACGAATGTTTATAAAAAATCAATAATTTCTTACTGTTTCCTCTGTTCAATAATTGGGTAACGGGAGTGGCAGTATTTCGATTAGTTACTTTAACAAATTTAGGGAATATTGTATTGACAACAACTGGACTTGCAGTTTCATTTCCTCTTAACATATTTAATAATTTTACTCTTTCAGGATTTGGTTTTCCGTTTATTTTTGCTGGCATTGTTACTTCTTCTTCTTCATTTATTATTCCTGGGTCTTTACTGTTTGATGGTCTTGATATAACGTACTGCAGCCTTAGAACAACGTCTTTATCTATAAAACAAATATATAATAATAGTATTGGCGACTGAAATGCCCTATAGAGGCGCTGCGTTTATTTAAGATGGCCGATTTAGTTGGTAATTTTCTGAGATGTGATTGGCTGCCATTACCAACTTGGAAGGTTCACAAGTTTGCCGCTTGGTGGCTACGGGTTAATTTCAGTCGCAAATATAGACCATATTCAATGCGCATGCTCAGAATGCACCAATCATATACTTGCATTTTTAAAGCAAAATATTATTTTATGTAGACGTAAATGAACGATAATTTTTTTTATTGCAAGTTTCATTTCATGTTTAACTACTGAATT
The DNA here is from genome assembly GCA_963082715.1 of Harpalus rubripes. Taxonomy (NCBI): domain Eukaryota; kingdom Metazoa; phylum Arthropoda; class Insecta; order Coleoptera; family Carabidae; genus Harpalus; species Harpalus rubripes. The sequence continues at coordinate 2,786,741 of OY720456.1, read as the reverse complement.
CTGCCTCTATCATATTTAAATAATCAATAGAATAAATATTAAAATTTAAAAATTTTAAGCGCCTAATTACTCTTCTGCAACTGACGGATTACCTCAAACTAATGTTTTGCTGTTGCGATTCTTTTGTAAAGTGTGAAATATATATTTTCTTCAAACGTCGTAGAAATGGCATTTTTGTGACTTGATTCACAAGGTAGAAATAGCTAATTTCTACGCCGCCAGAGTAGAAATAGCTAATTTCTACGCCGCCGACGTAGAAATAAAATAAATAAATATCCATAGAAACTACATAGAATTTGCAAATAAAATGAAAAGTAGTGAGTTTGAGAAAAAATTTAATGTGTCATTTGGAATGCCTCGCATGCAAACTTCCATGCTCGCCACACAAAGTATCACTTTTACTCTTAATAACACAATATACTATTTTTAATTATGCTATTGTTGCTTCCCGGATTGTAATTTGAAAAGGAATATCTTATCTTTTTTTTCCTAAAAAAAAGTTAGTATTGCCACCTTAATAGACCTTTTCAATTTAAAGAGATAGAAGATATGCGCAATAGGTATCTACGCGTAGTAACAACGAATGAAACGAACGGCGCTTGTTTCTAAAAAAAAAAAAAAATCTGATGTGGCCAGCACATTACCTTCCGTCAGTTATATGACGTATTTACGAAAATTCTACCGGCGAACTGTTACCAGTAAACAGCTTTTTATCAGGTTATAGCTACCGGAATCGATATTTTAAAAACGCAACTGGTAAGCAGGGTAGATCCATAACCTATGAAAAAATCTGAAAGTTTAAAACAGGTTAGAAATTTGACGTAGTTAACAAACTGAGCAGAGCCCTACTTTGAATACATTTCCACTTTCACCGCGCGCGCTTCGCTTTGCATCACTACCTTTTTTTGAGATTAGATTCTTCATAAATCCGGTAGATGGATCTGGTAGATATTGAACAATTTTCGAACACGGAAACATTTTACCACTCATGTGTTCGAACACAGTCGGTAGATGTGGTATCTACCGGTAGAATTTTTGTAAATGCGTATGTATTTTCTATAAAATCTATACAGAAAGTTCCTTGCAAAAGATTCTAAATTTCTTGTATGTACATTACCTTTCGACAGTTGTATGTATTTTATACTAATTCCATACAGATAATTTCGAGCAAAATGATCCTAACACAAATATACTACGAATATGTCAATTGCACTTGACACTGACATCTTTCAATTAGAATTTTCTTAATATAGTATCTGTTTCTAGCATAGCTGGCTAATTTATGAAGTTTAATTTCAATATAATTTTATAATTCTATATCCATTTAATATGAAGTATAAAATGCAGTCAAATCCAATAGAGAATACAATGTTCTTTAATATTTATAATAACATTAAATGTGAAAAAATGATATTTAACATCGTTTTTTCAAGAAAAACTGTCAAAATCTTCAAATGAGAGCACTTCCGGTTGACCAATTATAACGAAAATCTAATCAGCTCTTCATATGGATGCAACGAAGAGGAATACGAAAGAATTATAATTTTTGGAATTGTAGTATTAGAGTTATCGCAGACGAAAATTTTGTTACATACACACACACACACACACACACATACATACACACACACACACACACATACATACATACATACAGACATCATCGTAAAAATAGTAAAATCGTATTCTAGGGACCTTAAAACGTGCTTATTCATGAAAAACTCACCACCGAATTTTTTGACCAAAGATAATACCTTCCTTACCTAAAGGTGACGGAAGGTAAAAAAAAATAGACGTAAACTGTGAGAAAAACCTCAGACAACTTAAAAAAAAAACTTATCGAAATAAGTTGCAAAAGCCTGTATTGAAGCTAAAAGGTCGAATGATGCAAATTTTCACTGAGAATACAGGTATTTTAATGACTGCAATATTTTTGACGTGTCGTTTGACAGCCAAACTGGCAGTTGTTGGCGCCATTTTCTTACTATTTGCAGCGATAGAAAGAGATAACCGTTAAATTGAAAAAGTCTATTGGAAAAATTAAAAAATAGTATGTCACTCTGGCACAATTTTTTCATTTCATAAATCTGCCGGCAGAGGCGCTATAACAAATAATATGGTCTGTTAGGTATGTTGTATCTGACAAGCCGTGAAACAAACGAACGTTTTTATCATAACGCCCTAGCGTATAAGTATTATTACGCTAACCACCGGAACAGAGAGAAATAAATCTTCCTTTGTTACAAGTTTAACTGTTACGCCTACACATTAACAGTTTTAGGGCCCTATTCTGTAACTCGGTGGTTAATTTTTATCCATTGGTTAAAATTTTTATCCAATAGTTATTGACTTGACAACTAAAAATCCCTTTTTTTGTTATATGTCAACATACTTGATTGGTTAAAAAAATTAACCAGTGGTTAAATATTAACCACTGAGATACAGAATAGGCCCCTTAGGGGCCTATTCTATATCTCAGTGGTTAATATTTAACCACTGGTTAATTTTTTTAACCAATCAAGTATGTTGACATATAACAAAAAAAGGGATTTTTAGTTGTCAAATCAATAACTATTGGATAAAAATTTTAATCAGTGGTTAAAAATTAACCACCCAGTTACAGAATCGGGCTCTTAAATTGTTAATGTTAACTACGAAATGTTAAATAAGAACACTTGCGCCTCTAGTGATCTACGTTCAAACTAGACACTGATACCCTACGTGGCCTCAGTGGTGTCCTCTAGTGAGAAATACTCGAACTAGACAAGACATCTCTCTCTAGTTTCTCTGTCTGGCCAGCCGAAATAAAAACGTTTAGTGAGGAGGGATAGGGAATGTTTTGTCTAGTTATATTTAGTCGTTGGTCTAGTCTAGTTGGTAGAATTATCGTCTATTAGCAGCAAACGTCAGGATGGTAGTTATCGCCTTTCTGTTAAAAATATGAAATATATCTACCTGAATCAATTTCGGACAACATTCGTTCAATGTCAGGCGGAGAGATCGCCCAAACCATTGTCGAATTGCCATTCAAAATGACAGCAGCAACATCGTCATGAGTATATGAAGATAAAAATGTTAACGCTTCTCTATTCTTTCTATAATTATTGTTCATTATATTGAATTCTGAATCTGAAAAGCTGTGAAAAAACAATATTTAAAATAAATTTCAATATATTTATTACAGAAAACTGACCCGTAAATAGCATTTTTCTGTGCTGTCATAGAATAAATAGGTTGGTATGGTCCTATTCTTAGATTTAATGTTACATCGAATGGAATATTTGCTTCCCCAACCGTATTTCCAAGTGCGAAAAATACAAGAGGGAACCAAATAACAGCGATGATAGCAAAAAGCATTCCACCGCCAATGAAGTATTTGATCAGGACTGCTTTTTTCTGCCCTCTTGCCTGAGGATAGTCGCTTTCCATTTGACGACCACACTAAAAAAAAAATATAAGAACATTCTACAGTCATATTCAATAATATAAAACCTGCGCCTAGCCTCCAGACAAATATGATCATTAATGACTAATAACACATGTATCTCGAACAGACATTGTCTTTATTTTTACAAAAAAATTTAATACACGACGTTTCGATTGATAATATCTCCAATCGTTATCAAGTGTAAACTGAACAATAATCTTAAAGCTACGACATTTTATATTATGAGGGATGTGATGAGCTGTGACGATTCAGTTTCAGGTGATGGAGTTGACCAATTAGGGGGCGCTACACGATACAAATATCTGTGCTGGGATGGCTGAATACTCCACTGTTATTGGTGATGTACGCTGCTTCTTTAAATTTCATAGAGACATAGGCGAAACAAAAAGACCTCTAGCCGTAAGACTTAAAGAACATAAGAAGAACACGCAATTGGGAGAAACTGAAAAGCCAGGTATTGCACATCACGCTTGGACAGAAAAACACCACATCAAATGGAATGAAGCCCACATTATTGACAGAGAAGATCATTGGTATAAAAGAAAATTTAAAGAAGCAGCGTACATCACCAATAACAGTGGAGTATTCAGCCATCCCAGCACAGATATTCGTACGGCGCCCCCTAATAGGGTCCTATACCATATTTTCTTTAATTTTTTTTCTGTAAGAACAGGATGAAATAAGAATTTTAGAGCAAACGCGACTTAAAAATTTTACGTAATAAGCGAGATATGAATTTTTAAAGGTAAGAATTTCTTGCGTGACGTAGCTGGTACTTCCAATGGTGTTAGTTAGTTAGAGAGAACAGATTTTTCTCATGTTTGCATAGCTGAAATATTTTTATATAAAAACTTATACGTAATATTCAAAAAGAAATTATTATTTAACATAAATAATAAGCATTTTTTTCTTAATAAATTATAGAACATTGAAACAGTTTGACATTATTATGACACAAAGTATGACGGCGAATGGCGCTAGTGTTTGTTTGTTTTGATTAGTTAATATTATTATTAATTTAATTAATACATAGGTATTACAAATTGATTTAATTATAAATACATTATTGTTAATAGTACTAGATATTATAATTAAACAAATTCATGAAACATACAATTGTAAATTCTTTGTTAGGTTATACAACAATGTGACAGTTCATAATCTTTCAAAGATGACCGATGCAGACGCGCGAATCTCGTTTTTAAAATCAGGCGACCAATCAAATTCTTAGGACCTACCGCGTCATACCTAATTAGTAATCAACTTTAATCGCTTGTAGTTTGCGACCTAATCAATATTGAAACAAAAATTTTTCACTAATACTCATTAATCTATGTATATTTTCGTTTTCTTATTTAAGGTAGTTAAAATTTGACTATGGTATAGTACCCTATTGGTCAACTCCATCACCTGAAACGGAATCGTCACAGCTCATCACATCCCTCATAATATAAAATGTAGCTTTAAGATTATTGTTCAGTTTACACTTGATAACGATTGGAGATATTATCAATCGAAACGTCGTGTATTAATTTTTTTTTGTAAAAATAAAGACAATGTCTGTTCGAGATACATGTGTTATTAGTCAAAATCAACCATTGTCTACAACCTTCAAACAAACCATGATCATTAATATAAACAACTGATTAAGGGTGATTCGTTTTGTCGGATCTCTAGGCGCAGTCTATATTAAATACTGTAAAATTACTTTTAATTGGAATATATGTGCAAAAATATCCTCCATTTTCAACCAATCCATAATAGTCATTGATGTATCGGTCCACATCCAATCCATAATCGTCCGTAATTCAAACAAGAATGGTATGAGCATAAAAATTTTGAAAAAGCCAAAATTAAGAACGCTGTAACCTTTGCATAAGAAGTTTCCAAGTATTCTTGTGGGGTAACCACATCGAATTTGATACGCCGATAGTAATAAATAAAAACATTTTACCATGTACCACATTTGAGGTGGCAAAAGGGCGTTGAAACTCCTACAAAAGGAATTAATAATTATAAAATATATTATTTTATAATGATTACCTCTCTGTAATTCCGGGTAATACGAAGAACATCCAAATATGTACCCCAACAATTTGCAAAAATTGGAATATAATCTTCCCAAGAATATATTTCCTTAAAAATAATGCCCTGTCAACTATTATTAACACGAATTGCAGAAGTAACATAAGTAGGAAAGGAATTGGCACTTTATTTTCTTGTAAATATGCCGAAACACCACCGTCTCCTTGTTGAGTCTACAATATTTGTTCTTTTAATAAACAGATTTATCTAAATACAGATGCGACCGGCAAAGCAACCTCCCTAGATTTGAAAGGGAATTAAAAAATAAGTACTTGAACTTACATTAGAAATTTTATCTCGTGATATTGAAAAAATTATCCGTCATAGCGTAGTTCAGTAATTACGTCATATGTGGCGCGCTTCATTTAAATTACTGTCCTACCGGTAAACACGTTTTTCAAAGTGGACCTTATTGCCACAACAAATAAGAACTAGAATTTTAAGCAGTTCATTTCGTCGCCAATATCTTAAAGAAAAGTCAGCATTTAAGCTGTCATCCAATAGAGGGTTAAACGCAAGAAAGAATGCGACGATGTAGAAGTTGAAATGGAAGATCGGATTACAAACAAACCACGCCATTTTTAATGTTGTCTTCTGTCACTTGTGTTTTGAATTTCAGTTTTACATGTGATTCAATGTCTTCGGCCGGCTGTGGAAACTTAAAGAATTTCACATTTGTCATGTACTCGTATTCTTTATAATTATAGCGGGAGTTACTGTTGCAAAGACCATACACTTGCTTGATACTTGGCACCATCTTGCAACTGTCACCATGACAGCGATTTGTTTGTAATCTAACAACGGAGTGAAATGAGTAACAAGTGTAGTACAAGGAAAATACCAATAGATGGCAGCCCGAAAATATACCACTGTATAACCCTCCATTAAGTTTGAATTACCCTTTCAATTAGACAAAACATATTACCGTTATTTGTAATAACAATTATTCTATTCAGGTTTTAAAAAACTTATCATGAAATTAAATGTTCGTTGAATCTCGAACATGTTCGTGAGACATTGCGTGAAGTGGCCGGAAGAGCCAGTTTGACAGACAAGCGAACCATTTTTTTAGGTTCCAGTACCGTAAGAACACGACATATTAATAATATATTAATGGGGAGAGACAGAGTTATTTACGCACCTTAAACTTAAACAGAGGAAATCTAAAGTTCTGAAAAGAAATGATTTTGAAAACGCTCAAAAATACCAACAAACAAAATCTCAGTCGGTAAACTCTCGGATATGTCTGAAGCTGCGCAAACTTGATACTCTGTAGATCATAATGTGTAGAGTTGAATTGGGGATTCCGATTAAGCGAATTTTAAGCGCCCCGTCGCGGTATTTTTATGAACTATGTGGACATACAAGTAGCGGTCATCGTGCTGTCAAGTTGTGAAATTTGATATGTTATGAGATGGTAAATAGCTCCACTTTATATTTACATCAACTACCACACACGTATTACATGAAATTACCGCAGATACCCATTTACCATCATCAATACAGGATAATATATTATCACTGCGTCCCGCATTCATACAATTATGATTTCTGAAAACGTTGAAACATTTTGAGTTATAAATCAGTAAATACCCAATAATTAACCGGAACCATAACTAGTTATGAGATCTGTGCCGGAACTAAAACCTTAAAATAAGATCGCTCTTTTTCCGCCTTTTTTCAGACCACGACTTACACCCCTATTTTGTAAGGAAGTTGTTAAGTCTTAGCAACGTGGCTATAAATTTTAACCAATAGAAACAAATGTAAAGCCTGTCATTTTCATGTTTCATTCAGTGTTCGCAATTATTATTGGTTATTTGCTATAACAACGTTGCTAAGAAATAACAACTTTTTTACAAAATAGGGCTGACTAACCATCATTTTTAGGTCATTCACAGAATGCTTTTTAATATTTTTCTTTTTTAATTTCGCCCCTGGCACTAACTCTGCATTAAAAAAATTCATTTTCATCACTAACCGAACACATGTCACCATAAAATGTCTATTTGTTCACATAGTACTTTGTGACGTCACGATCGGAATCCCCTATTCAATATTCAATTTGAAAGAAAACTTTTGTTATTTATTGTGATATATTGTATTAAGAAGTTATAGAAACATGTTTATAATTTGTCATTAATATTTCAAAGTTAACTTCTTCATAATAACAATAATATCAGTATCAAATTACAAGCCTTTAAATTCTGACTCTTACATGTTCTGCCAATAGAGTCTACTTATCCTCTGACGTCACACTATTCTACCCCATTAGCGACTTATGAAGTTTCGCACAACTCTTTCGCATATTTCTTGTGGTATACGGCAAATTTCTATGCGGATTACCTCCTCGCACGGTGTTAAATCTGGCGAGTGCGCGGGCCAAGGAATATCGCTTCAGAGAAATCAAGCACTGGAAAACATTGTCTCGAAACCTACATTGATGTTCGCGCTGTGTGAGCCATGGCTCCACCTGCTGAAACCACATATTTTCCAAGCCAAGTTCTTCAAGAACTGGGGCAAAAAAATTCTGGAGCAGGCTCACACACCCTCAGAATTGATAACTGCCCGATTTCCCTGCGTCGATGTTTTCAGGTGTTCGACAACAGATCCTGTATACCTAAAGTTATTTACCAACAACATAAATCGATTTTTGGACCAGAAGTGCTGGAAACCGAGTACTAAACGCGCGCTGGACAACGACTATAGATCCGTTTTCGCGTTTTTCCTCCATGGACACCACCCCTACCTTTTTACGACCTCTACTCGCGTCACAATGCCACAGTAAAACTAGGGAGGTTACTCTACGGCAATATATTTATAGAAAACTTACACCAAATGCTGCAAAACCAAATATAACAACCATAAAGTTGAAGAAATCACACATAAACATATAAGCGTACACATCTACTGTTATTCTCGATGTTGGGTCGCGAAGATGTTGAAAGAATTTTTTTAAAGAATTAAAATATTGTTTCATACTGTAAAATAAAGAAATAGAATCTAAAACTATACTATAAAAAAACTTCTTACGCCATAGTAAATACACCCGGCATCTCCGACAACGTCGGTATTTCTTTTCTTGTTAATTTAAAAAACTTATGCCCTTCTGCTTTACTTATTTCATTTTCTTCTTTATCAGGATCATCTGGCTCATCGGGATCATCAGGTGGTTCTTCTCTTATCGAATCGCTTTGAATACTGGGTAACTTCAAAGGCTGTTGTGTTTCTTGAATTTCGCTGAAATAGATTACAATAACAAACAGTAAATAAAAAAGATATAAGGATAGGTGGATACTTGTCGGAAAGAGGACCATATGATACAGATTTCTTAACTGGGTGAGATTCTGTGGTTCTAGAAGGAATTTCTGAGAGCTCACGTTGACTTAATAAGGATTTAGGTTGACTTAATGACGATTTAGATTGACTTTCTGAGAATTTAGATTGACTTAATGAGGATTTAAGTTGACTTTCAGAGGATTTAGATCGACTTTTTGAGGAACTAGGTATATTTTCTGCGGATTTTCTAGGAATGTGGTATTCTGCGGTGAGAAATCGACTAATTTCTTTTATACTGCCCAAAATAGTAGTAAGACGGGATTTAGGTTCCGGGGAAGAAAAGGTTTCTTCATAATACTTATTGGCTTCTTCTATTGCAAACCTTAAAGATGAAAGGAATTTTTTTTAAGACGGAAGAGGTAGGATAAAATAAATATAAATAAACATACCTAGATTTTGTTCTGAATTCTGGCTGATCTTTTTCATCATTATCTGTATTATCATCCATTTTATATACAACATCTTTTATTTCCTCTTCTGGTTCTACTACTGTTTTCCATAAACCGAGAGTTTTTAACATTAATCTAAAACATTAAAAATGTATAATTTTAATAAATAATTAAAGCATTGCGTAGGCTTCCACAGTCTGAGTCATGAGAAATATTCGTTTTCCAGGAATGGACTGTGTCATATTTTGAGTCAGAGCTCAACGTTTCGCCCGCAGTCGTATGGGGCATCTTCAGTAGCAAGGGGGATAGTACTGTCTTATACAAGGTTACCCGACGTGTCAACCACGCTAGACGCCGAGTTTAAGCAACAAGAGGGGGAGACTCAGTTTACAAGGTTACCCGACGTGTAAACCACGCTAGAGGCCAAATAAACCAAGTGACGAAAGGAAGACCGAGAAGACAGTTATATACTAATCTAAAGATACGGTAGATGAGCAAAGCTAATGAGGAATCGAGTTCGTAATGGTAGATTGGGCACGTCGTGTTCCGAGAATCATTGTCAGAACACAAACGCTGTCTGCGTAATGGTATGGTATTAACATCTGCGGTCGCAGAACACCAACATAACACAGGACATAACATCTTATTTGAAAATTCCCGCATTTTAGCTCCTGTCCCTGAGTTTTACAGACGTAAATACAGGGAAACTTTAGAAATATGGAAACATCCTAATAACATCAATCGGGATGATGGCTATTTCTTGAGCCACATGTGGAAACCGGTGATTCTCGGAACACGACAGGCCCAATCTACCATTACGAACTCGATTCCCATTGGTCCTCATTAGCTTTGCTCATCTACCGTATCTTTAGATTAGTATATAACTGTCTTCTCGGCCTTCCTTTCGTCACTTGGTTTATTTGGCCTCTAGCGTGGTTTACACGTCGGGTAACCTTGTAAACTGAGTCTCCCCCTTGTTGCTTAAACTCAACCTCTAGCGTGGTTGACACATCGGGTAACCTTGTTTAAGACACTACTATCGCCCTTGCTCCTGAAGATGCCCCATACGACTGCAGGCGAAACGTTGAGCTCTGACTCAAAATATGACAGTCCATTCCCGGAAAACGAATATTTCTCAATAATTAAAGCATTGAAATTCAGATTAATCTAAATGCCAAGAAGTCAATGAATAAACGATTGTACAAATACTAAATATTAATGTTACTTTCAAAAACGGAAATGTGACACTTAGATTTTTTGAATTTAAACGCTTCCATTATTGTTTTAAGTATTACTAACCGATGAAAGAAAACAACAAGTAGCAACAACAAATCGTAAGTTGAATTACTATGCGTTCGATCGATTCCTATTATTCTTGGTGGATAAAATGGATTATTTTCAGTCTGTGCAACTTCATCAAGAATTTTAAATTGGAAGAAACACTTTATTAACACCACAACCTAAAAATTATTTCCGTAAAATGTTTTCAAAAATTAAAATGAAGTGTCTTTCGCACTGTTCAGACAAAGCCACAAAAGAAAATAGTTAAGTGTCGCACATGCGCAGACATTTTGCCGCCCGGGGCTAATTTTTAAAAACCACCATTCTCAACAAAGAAAAAATCGTTTTTCCAACATTAAACTGCCAAGAGCCAGGGGAAAAAAGATGTTACAAATTTTGTTTTTTCATTACGCAAATTTTAAACTTTGAAACCCCATCTAATACTTTTGGAATGACAAAGTGTATTAATCTTATTTCGAAACTCAGATTAGTCATTTCTGAAAATTATTATACCCACAGATGGGTCAAGTTTTAACTTATGTGGGACCTAACAGAACTTCTCTATTATTTTTGCCGGTTTACGGTTTTCGATTCAGTTCCGGTTCGAAGTCCTGGTTTAATGAAAGGTCTCGTGGAATAGACTAGGTAGAAATTATGAAAGTCCTCGAACTCCCATATTTTTGAAATTCAATGACAAGTTATTTTCGAATTGGTTCTGAAACGTTGGTTAATAGAACATTTCAAACATTCGCAGGAAAAATCTTCACCAGTTTCACGACTTGCAGTCGGAGCTTTTTCGCTACATCAGTCACTCGTCCAAACTTTTTGCGCCGTTTGGTGGTTTTACTACTGAGTTACGGAATCTCATCAGATAGCCACTGACACCGCTCTTAGCTTAACAAATTTCTGTTCAGTTCGACTACTGAACAGAAATCGGCTGACCAAGATAAAATTTGCGCATATCGCTGTCGAACGTTCTTTTTATACCCTGATGCTTGGACCGTCATCCTTTTTAGATCTTGTCTTAGAATTTCTGAGGCCTGTATCTTAGGATTGTTACTGTTTTGCCTCCTTTACACATACGATTTAAAAGCGCCCACCTTTAATCTATAAGTACCAATCATCTCATTTTGCTAGAAAATGGACATTCATTTTTTCCCTGGCTCTTAAATTTGCTTTAATTAAATGTTTTATTTAAAATAATTTAAGAACAATCGATGTACCGCCCGTTACGTATCTACCGCCGGGGGGCTATAGGCCCCAAAAGCCCCTCCCCCCCCGTTAAGCCGGCACTGTGCGCAGAAATGGACATATTTGGCAACCACAAATTTGATTATTTCAAATAATAATAAAATATTTACAAGGCTTACAGGGTCCATCCGAACTAATTTTTGTCCAACATTAAATTCCAGACCCTCCTTTATTCCAGTTAAAACTACGGTTAAAGTGTTTTTAAGTTCTGTTCGACAGTTTACAATTTTTTGCGGCTCTGTCTGGACAGTCCCAAAATAAAAACATTCTTACTTCCGTATAGGCAATAATGGTAATCCAAAAAGTTTTCGATGGTCTCGGTATAGTCAACGTCCCCCATAAAAACACCATCAAAGGCAACGGCAACGACAATATACTCGCCGATTTAATTTGGTTCAAAAATATTACAAAATAACAAAGTACGTCAGTATGTGACAATAGAACGAACCACATCGCTTGTAAAAGTCGAATAATCGTCGGTTGATCCGTGGATGATAATTCTGCTGTTTCGTATTCTGCTATTATGTCCACAGGAGTTTGGCTTAAAATTAAAATATAGTTAGTAAAATAATATAAGAAATGAATTATACAATATTTAAAGCACATCAAGTAACATCGACCACAGTAGCCGAAGCTCAAAGTATTCTTGAAGAAAAAGCTGAAAATATTTACAAAAGAAATAATAATCTGGAAAATAGAAATAAGAATATTACAAAAGTATATAAAATAAAATATGTTGTTATTTGAAATATTTTTAAGAATAAAAGACTTGATTTAAATAATATACAAATTACATACAGCTTTCGCCGCTTACACTTTTTCCAACCGGACTCACCGAGCCGCAATGTTTTAACCATTGCCGTACTGTCAGTTGGATTTCAGCCATTGCTACATTTACTTAAAATGTATAAGTGGCCAGCTTATAGTACTCGAGTGCGAAAAAAATAAGTATTATTCACGGAAGATGACTGTTCAAGGTCATTTTTTCGAAGAGAGAATACACAGCATTTTATAGCAGTAGCTTAGCAACATCTTGTATTAAAAAGATAAAGATTATTTCAGGTGTCTATTTAATTTGTGTGGCGTGACAGATACACGTAAATAGTGTCATTACTTTCTAATACACTAGAAATAGCAGTGACGTATGTCGTAGAGTTACAGACATGTAATTATCTACTATACTGCCCTCTGTAGTAATGTTTATCCAATGGCGTTGACAATCGAACCAAATTATTATTTTATGGTTTACGTCAAGTCTATAGTTGGTTTTATGCAAAGATAAAACTTTGAGAAAAGCATTATTTAAAAAGAAACAAAATTTTCAAATAAAATACATTTATTTTTACAGTTAAAATGTACCCATAAATATTTCGCTTTGCACGTCTATGGGTACGAAATGCAGTGAAGTTATCTGCAAGTAATATTATATCAGATGGCTTATAAATGACCTTGAATAGTCTTCTTTTGTGAATAATTATTTATGACAAATTACATTGATATAGTATAATTCACGAAAGATGACTATTCAACGTCAGATATAGGGCGTGAGCAGACACGTGACTCGAGCAACCTTGGAGTGCTTAGAATCAGCTGATTTGTGTGCGTATGTCACTTTGACAAGAACAATGTCATTTTAACCAGACCAATGTTTTGATTTATTTTGATTTTGAACTGCTATAATGTTTTTATTTTACAATTTTCAGGCAGTAAAACACAAAAAATAAAAATCAATAACTTTTTAATAGTTCAAATTTAAAATAAGTAATAACATTGATCTTATCAAAGTGACATTGTTGCATAAAATAAAAATATAGACTTGCCGCAAACCATAAAATAATAATTTGATTTAAATGTCAACGCCACTGGATAAACATTAGTACAGAGGGCAGTGTAGTAGACAATTACATGTCTGTAACTCTACGACATACGTCAGTGCTATTTTTAGTGTGTTAAGCCTATGGCACACTTGTCGATGAGCATCAAGGAGCATCGATGAGCTCATCGATGAAACAATAGTACGCACCCGTCATCGATGGTTTTTCATTACATCGATGACAAATACAGAGATTTTTTCTGTGACGCAAAAAAGTTAAGTTGGTAATAATACTAGTGAAATGTCCTACGCTGGCGGTTTTTAAATTGATATGTCCCTAGTTGAAACACTAAATATGAATAATAAAATACTGACACGACGCGAAAGAGTTGACACTTTTTGACATGAAGGAGGATCGTCCACACATGAAAAAACGCTAACGTTTAAAATGAAACACAAAAGATACGTCTGAAATGAGATACGTTCCTTTCATCGATGCTCTTTGATGAAAATAGCGGCGCCGTATTTTTCATCGATTACGCTCATCGACAAATGTGTCATTTAGGCTTTAGATGTTATATCTGTCACACCACATAAATTAAATAGACATACGTCAACTAATCTTTCTCTTTCTAATAAAAAATGTTGCTAAGCTACTACTATAAAGTGCAGTGTGTTCTTTCTTCGAACAAATGACCTTGAATAGCCATCTTGCGTGAATAATAGTATACAAAGCCTTTTATACTTATTATTAATTTATACCTAAAATTAACAGTAACTGTTAATATTATGTAAATTAATATTTATCTCCAAAGTACGAGCCACGGCTCATAATAGAAAGAATATTGTAGAAAAGATTTTTTAATTTGTTGAAAATGTATGAAAAATTATGTGAATTATATGTATATGATTTTAAATAGCATTCATTTTAAGAGTGATATGTGTGTATGCGAGTATAAATGTATATAACATAGTGTAGTTAAAACGTTACAAGAATATTTGTCCTGATAGAAAAATATGTAATGCAATTTGTGATATGTGAATGAATTGCCCTGTAAATATCGCAATATATAGCGGACACTCCATGCAACATGCTGTACGGCACAACCAATAAAGAAAAAGAAGAGATCATGCAGGAAAACAGTGGCGTGCTCGTTACCTGCGCGGGGGGGAGTCGAGACCGCGCTCCATACTCGGAGCGAGAATTCGGATCTCAGGAACCGTGAGAACGCTCGCCTTACGCCTACAGCCAACACAGCCAGGCTAAAGTCAGCCACTACCAGTGGTGGGGAGAGGACTGTCTTCAAATTTTATACTTTCGCGGTTTGAAACAGCGCAAATTTGAAGTAGCCGAAATTACATTGGGTAAACTTGTTTATTGTCTCTAATTTCAGCCAATTAGAGATGTCAAAACTATTCCCTATGCTCCGCAATACTAAATGGCTTAAATGCAACAAGGTATAGTCATTTCAGTATGTTTTTTTTTTAAATTTATAAGCTCAATATACTTTTATTAATTAAAATTATAAATTTTAGCAATTATTTCAGATATTAAACGAACGAACCTCCTTAAGAAGCTACTAACGGCCGGCACCGCTCGTTTGCTTCGACTGGCTCCCCACTACTCAGCAGTGGTACCAACTTTGAAAAAAAAACATTTCCCCGCGAAAACTACGCGCCTTGTAATCATAATTTCTCGATAACCTTCGTATAAAAAATGGAATTTCGGAAATTTTGATATAAATAAATAATACGAATATACTGCGTAACATATCCATAAGATTTGAAGACAGTAACTCTTACCTAAATACCATTTTTCACAACAAATATTTAGTGAACCACAAGCATATTTCACCTAAAATTTGCTCTTTGCGATGAAAAATAAAAACTACCTACTAATTTTAACTAAAGTATATCTACATATGTGAAAATAATTTTTCTTACAAGAGACTATTTTCTATCAAGTAACTATAATATAATTTAAATTCAAAATCATTGTTTAAAGCAAGGAGCAAATAAATAAGCGTAAATTTACCTGTCGTGTTCATCGTAGATTCGCGTTCTTTTTGATACAGCAATTATTGGTTCCAAGCTAGATGGTTGTTGACCATTTTCACCATGCTCATCTCCAGCAGACCTGTATCCACAAATACGCTACACACTAACACAAATAAAATCCCCTCCACAAATCCAAAATGTTAGAAGACTTAGAAATTGTTTAAGTGCATAAAATAATAATGTGGCGCCTTCAGCATTAATTTATATTTCCGGTAAAAAAAATGTTAAATTATGGGCCCGATATATCTTTAGACAAACTTGTTAGTAAAAATTATATTCCTAAACATTGTTACGAAATTAAACTACCTCAAAAAATAAACAACTGAACAATAATTATAGAGAAATTATGAGTGATAACTTTATTTTAATTGGAATGTTTTAATATTTTCAAAATGAATTCTGTAATTATCGCTCAAATGGGCTACTTGCGTGCCATTTTTTTATGTAATATTTTTAAAGGGACGATAAAAACTTGCTACCCTTATTTTTTCTTTTGGCAAAATTTTCATTAATTGGCCAGATAAAAATTTAATGTTTAAATTACCGCCATGTATGACGTATAATTACGCCGAACGAATGAATAGGGTAGTTCAGTAATTACGTCATATGCGGCACGCTTCATTTAAACTACTGTCCTACCGGTAACACATCTTTCAAAGTGAACGTTATTGCCACAGCAAATAAGAACTATAATTTTAAGCAGTTCATTTCGTCGCCAATATCTTTCTTAATTAAGAAAAGTTAGCTATTTAAGCTGTCATTCAGTTAAGTTTGAATATTACCCTTTCAATTCAACAAAACATATTATCCAAATTAGTAATAATAATTAATCTATTTAAGTTTTAAAATACTTTGCATGGAACTGCATGTTCGTTTAATCTGGAACATGTTCGTGAAACATCGCGTGAAGCGGCCGGAAAAGGCCCGTTTGAAAGACAGCGAACCATTTTTATGTTACAGTACCCTAAGAACACGACATAATATAAATATATTAATGTGGATAGATAGAGTTATTTACGTACATTAAACTTAAAAAGAAAAAATGTAAAGTTTTGAAATGAAAAGATTTGAAAATGCTTAAAAACGCCAACAAACAAAATCTCAGTCGGTATGTCGGTAAACTCTCGGATATGTTTGAAGCTGCGCAAACTTGATACTTGTAGTTCAGAATGTGCAGAGTTGATTTCAATTTGAGATAAAACCTTTCTTATTTATTAATGTATTACGAAGTAATAAAAAAATGTTTATAATTTCATAATAACAATAATATCAGCATCAAATTACAAGCCTTTAAATTCTGACCCTTATGTACTCTGTCAATCAATAGAATCTACTTTGAAAGTATCATTTTTGCTTAGGACAGTACTTCATATTTCGCGATATACTCTGACGTCACACTATTCTACACCTGGTACGTCCAATAGCAACGGCATGTGCGGGTAATTTAAACATGACAGATCATCTGTTTGACGTTTGAAATATAGTTAGGAGGTTAATATATTGTCATTTTAATCTTGTACGAATATAAGCTAAGTTAAAATCCTTCAAAATCCTGCTTAACAAATAGAAATACGTAATAAAAGAAACAGAAACCACGCAAATTGTAACTAATAAAGAAAAGAGACAGTGACAAAAAAAAACTAACGTCAAAATCAAATTAAAACTCGCACTCGCTCGCCATCTACAGGTTACATTTTTAAATATGCATCCCTTTCTCAAGTTCAAAATAATGACGTCAAAGAAAATCTTCTTTCTTAATTTATTAAAAAACATAATTAAAATATATATATATATATTTACATACGTTTCAGCTTTACTTGAGGTATTTAGTGATAGATATCAGATTTTCAGTACCACGCAAGTAGCCTATTGCAGATGAAATAAGTTCTAAAATAACAAAATTTGAACGTTGTGTCTCCATGCACTATATTCTACTCCAAATTTATACTGTGATTATAAAAGCGAGCAGAAGCGAATTTTCTGAACACCACACACCTATCTGCGCACAGAGCCCTGCGGTACGAATCGGTTGGGGACATGTCACCCATGGATGAGGTCGTATCTGCAGAGTCCTCGCTACAGACAAAGCTCAAACTAAATGTCTAACACACCTACCAAATAACTAGAAAGCGCACTTATATCAGTCAAGTTTTGTAAAACTTTAAAGTGTCTAATGTAAACACTAATAAAACGGTTTATGTTATTTGTGTCTTTTCAGGCACTACACACACTATTTAAGCTATTAAATATTGATGATCTAATACAGCAACACGATTATAATTTTGTGAAACTAGAAGCATACATACCTGGCTTCTTTAATAAGTATTTTGAAAGAAGAGGATGGTTCCCAAATTTGGTCGTCATGTCTTAAACCGAAACGGAAATTCGTTTTTTCCTAAATTATTAAAAAAAATATTACTAGCGAAACCTTTACAAATAAATAATGTTGTACCTTAAGTAATTTTTTTTCTTTAGCTAGAACTCTCAGTACATATCTAGTGTCCCTTGAAAAGCGATTGAAGAAATTTGTTGCAGTATTCATAAGACTTTTAATAAAACACCAAATGAATATGAAAAAATTTAAAACCTTTCTAGATTTTGTTATTTCAACTACAAAAAAACATTGGAATAAATTTATATACAAAAAATAAAAAATAGGAAGGGTCTAATGCAGTGACCAGACAGAGCCGCAAAAAATTAGTGAACTGTGCGTAGAAATGGACAGTTCGTGTGTTTTATATTTGATGTCTCCGATTCGCCAAGCACTAATTTGATTGCTTCAATAATACAATATTTATTAAGTCTCATTTCCACCAATTGTCTTAATGATTAGGAGCTATAATTAATATCTAAGCGCAATGCGCAAAAATGTTTATTATATGGCAACGTTTATTACCATTTCCAGCTATGTATAAGGCTTAATGCTTAAGAACTAAGAGCAATGCTGAAGGACAAAAGCTTGCAAACTCCAAGGTTTAAGGCGTAATGCCTAAGCGTAATTGTGAGATGGAAATACATATCTGTCATCTGTCTTTCTTTATTTTCTAATCTGAACTGTCAGCTGTCAGTCTATTTTATAATTATTAAGTTTCCTTAATTTTTAGATATTGATGCCAAAAATTATGTATATGACATGTTAAGAAAAGAAGAATTACTGCTGCAATGACAGTCTGCTAGAGTTAAAAATAAAAAGGATAAAAAATGTAACATTTCTGTCGAATTAGTCACTAAACAAAGTAGCTGGAAATGGTATCCTAGTAAACTGTTATAATGCATTAAGCGTTACGCACAAATCATAAATAAATAAATAAATATATCATCACGGCATATTACCCATTGCTGGGTGTGCCAATCTGCTTTATACACAGATATCGGTAATGATGATGACATATTTGTACCGTGCGGGCGCTTACCAGGCGTCACCTCACGGGCACTCATTGCTGGCGTGGAGAGTGCACAACAGGGATCCATTTTGTGCCATTTAAAATTGTAAATATTTGGCGTCGGTCGGGATCGAACCCGGTTCCCCAGATTCGCGACCTGACACTCAGGCACACGGCCACACAAATCATTATGCATTAAAACATTCGGTGGAAATGAGGCTTTAGAGTTACAAGGTCCAATAGAATTAATTTGTTTAAAATTTAATTCCAGCCCCTCAATCCCAGTTAAAACCACGGTTAATGTAATTCTTGAAATGTTAGAGATTACATTAAGCATCGATGGGAGCCAACACAAAGCGAAGCGGAGTGAATGACAATTCATAATTGGTAGACAGTGGTTTAAAGATTCTGTTCGAGAAGTGGCCGCTCGATTCCGTTTGGTCTATTTCTGCGAATGTGCGACAGTCACTTATTTTTACCTTCCGTCACCTTTAGGTAAGGAAGATATTGTATTTGATCAAAAAATTCTATGTTTGTATGTGTGTGTATGTCGTATTATTCTTCGTTACATCCATATGAAGAACTGATTAGATTTTGGTAACAATTGGTCAACCCTCATTTGAACATTTTAACAGTTTTTCTTGAAAAAACTAAGTTAAATATCATTTTTTTACATTTACTATTATTATAAATATTAAAGAATATTTTATTACCTATACGATTTGACTGCATTTTATACTTAATATTAAATGGATATAGAGTTAAAAAATTTAAAGAAATTAAATTTCATAAAGTAGCCAGCTATGGAAACAGCTACTATATTAAAAAAAAATTGATTGAAAGATGTTAGTGTTAAGTGTAATTGACATAGTATGTTTTATAATTTTATTAAAAATATAGGATCTTTTGCTAGAAACTTTCTGTATGAAATTTGTACAAAATACATGGAACTGAGGGAAGGTAATGTGCTGGCCACATCAGATATTTTTGCAGTTCTGTCTGGACAATGCAGTAGACACTGCCAAAAAAAATATATTACCTTCTTTGTCGGCACTTATTAAAGACTGTTCGTCTTCCGGAATGTCCCGACTTCCTCCAGGTTTGGGTTCTACTTCTTCTTTTGATTCTTCGCGAATTGTTACACCTCGTTCAGATCTCCTAGGAGATCCTTTTTCCTATTGAAAAGAATAATTTGCTAATAATTTATTAAATATTATGTAAAGTAACATCTAATAGCAAAAGCAATGTAGAGGAGCTTCACATTCGGCCGAAAATTCTAGACAAACATCAAAGTAGATGAAGCAAAAATATGTATATGCATAAAGAGAAAATATGAAGCTAAAAAGAAAATAGGATAATTGGATAGGCTATGTACATAGGTTGTTAAGCATATTTACAACCATAATAAGTAATAATAAACAAAATTAATTTTTTTAATTCATAATGTTTGGTCGCGCACAAAAGTGTGGTGCACTCTCCACGCCAGCAATGAGTGTTCGCACGGTACGAATAAAAAGAGCTGTGTAAAAGAATCCGACCTTCGAAAAAAAATATTGCGTATCTGACGTGGTTGGGGCCCCTTCAAAGTAGGCCCATTGTGCCTCCATACATTTAGTCCACTGATCCTTCCACTGCTGGAAACACCCCTGGAAGTTTTTTTTGAATGTTCTGCAGCTCCGCCGTCGTGTTCCGCATTATCTCTTCTCTACTCTCAAAACGGTATCATTTCAAAGGCCTCTTTAATTTCTGACCAATCAGAAGTCACAAGGAACCATGTCCGGAGAGTAGGGAGGTTGGATCAGGTTTTTCGCTGTTCACAGGTCTGGTCTTTTGATCGTCGAACTGCATCACGGTGACGGCGGAGAACTTCTTGATAGTACTCTTTCGTTGCAGGTTGTGATGCACAATTCCACGGCTATCAAAGAAGACAGTCAGCATCGCCTTGTTTTCGGCCTTGGGAACGAGGTATTCTTCCATTGCGATCACTGTGCTTTTGTTTCCGGGTTATACCCATTCACCCATGACTCATTTCCAGTTATCACGGTGTTAAGAAACTTCGGATTAGCGGTGGCAGTGTCCAGCATTCTGAGCGAATCGGAAATCCGGCGAATACTTAGAACAACACCTCACACATCGGCTATCACGCAGCTAATGACGCACCCATTGACGTAGCGAAAATTCAGGCATGCGCATGATGATATTCTCCTCCAATGAGGAAAGTGGCGCCGCCTTACCGTTATTTTACGCGGGAAAGTTGAAGGTCGGATACTTTTTAGACAAGCCTTATAGTCATTATTATTAGCGATATCTGTGTACAAAGCAATTGACACACCCAGACCGTTATGATATATTTTTTATGTAGGTAAATATAAAGTATTTTGCATTACAAAATAAACTGAGCCAATTAAAAATAAGGGAAAAAAACGCCAATTGCAAAACAAATATAGGTACATACATTTGTAAATGTGCAAATTAAAAAAGAAAACCTGTACAATAAAGATTTTATTTTCATTTAATCCTAGTGCCCTTTCCTCTATTTATTGTTAGTCTGAGCTTTTTAATATCACAATACTTGTATTGGTAACATACTATTGCCTTGTCCATATATTAATATTGTATTGTATTTCCGGATTTCAACCTCTATCTCTATGGGTTATATCCATAGACATATAAACACACTACTAAACTGAGTTTATTCTGAGTTTACAGTGCCGAATTGAACCGACGGACGCCATAACGAAATTTAAACGTAGGAAAAAATATGTTTTCTGAATTTATAAAATATAGACATTATGTATGTATACTGTAGAAGCTGAATATAATCAAATTCAATAATAAAATAAATTTATATTTATTATGAAATAAATAGTGAAACAAGCTTTGTAAACAAATACTAAACAAAGAAATAAACTTGAAAGACGCTGACTAACAAATGGCAGGTTGCTGGATTGCCAACATAATTTAAATAAAATTCACTTCAACTAAAGAAAATATTTATTATTATTATTAAAAAAATTATGTGAATTAAATATTGGTCGTACTTTTTATTGTACAACTGAGCTCTTTTATTTTGAAATGAAGGAATTATATAAAATACATATTTTATGTTACTGCAAACTGCATAGTTACTTCTTTTTCATTATGTTATAGAACTTGCACTAGAATTAGCGTCTCATTATGGCACCCATGTGTTCAATCCAGCACAAAGTTGAACATTGCCACCATGATGGATGCTTGGTCTAGTATATATCTTTCCTTGTCTATGGTTATATCCCTAGAGTGGCTTATACACACAACCCCTATTAATTTTACTTCAACATTTTGCACGACGTTTCTTAGATGCCGATAGATAGCTTTGCGGTTGCCAAGTTAATTGTATCCTAACATGGAAAGGAAACTGGAGAAGATACCGATCAAGGCGTCAACAAAATTTCCGATCTGACTCAGATCTATCTATCTATCTCGTCGCTTAATATTTATACATTTCTAAATTGAACTAATCCATGCATAAATTTATATTTATTATGATTGTAAGATATGCTAAGGTGTAAGGTGTTAGTAACTCACAGATCGGGGTATTTGGGGTAGAGGAGCAGATAAATAAGACCGTGTGGATCGGGTGGACCGTCGAGAATATCCTCCCCATCTCTGCATCGCGGCAGGCGCCGACGGCCTACGTCCAGCGGTGAACTGTTCTTTCAGGAACTAAACAGCGAATGTTAGAAGAAATAGAATTGGTAAAACAAAGGGAACATCAACTCAAATTCCACCTATCTATAATATAATAATTATTATAGTAGAATGGGTTCTACTAACTTAATATTCTTGGAGCCGTTTACTCGCAGTATCGAATGAATAAAATTGCTCTTGAGAAATATTCGTTTTCCGGGAATGGACTGTGTCATATTTTGAGTCAGGGCTCAATGTTTCGCCCGCAGTCCTATGGGGCATCTTCAGGAGCAAGGGGGAAGTACTGTCTTAAACAAGGTTTCCCCGACGAGTCAACCACGCTAGAGGCCGAGTTTAAGCAACAAGGGGGAGACTTAGTTTACTAGGTTACCCGACGTGTAAACCACGCTAGAGGCCAAATAAACCAAGTGACGAAAGGAAGGCCGAGAAGACAGTTATATACTAATCTAAAGATACGGTAGATGAGCAAAGCTAATGAGGACCAATGGGAATCGAGTTCGTAATGGTAGATTGGGCGTGTCGTGTTCCGAGAATCATCGGTTTCCACATGTGGCTCAAGAAATAGCCATCATCTCGATTGATGTTATTAGGATGTTTCCATATTTCTAAAGTTTCCCTGTATTTACGTCTGTAAAACTCAGGGACAGGAGCTAAAATGCGGGAATTTTCAAATAAGATGTTATATCCTGTGTTGTGTTGATGTTCTGCGACCGCAGATGTTAATACCATACCATTACGCAGACAGCGTTTGTGTTCAGACAATGATTCTCGGAACACGACACGCCCAATCTACCATTACGAACTCGATTCCTCATTAGCTTTGCTCATCTACCGTATCTTTAGATTAGTATATAACTGTCTTCTCGGCCTTCCTTTCGTCACTTGGTTTATTTGGCCTCTAGCGTGGTTTACACGTCGGGTAACCTTGTAAACTGAGTCTGCCCCTTGTTGCTTAAACTCAGCCTCTAGCGTGGTTGACACGTCGGGTAACCTTGTTTAAGACAGTACTATCCCCCTTGCTCCTGAATATGCCCCATACGACTGCGGGCGAAACGTTGAGCTCTGACTCAAAATATGACACAGTCCATTCCCGGAAAACGAATATTTCTCATGACTCAGACTGTGGAAGCCTACGCAAAATTGCTCTTACCTGTCCAACGGTCATTTTGTCTACATCATCAGAGTCTTTAGCGATAATATCATCCACATCATCTGATTTTTCGCTGATTAGGTCCAATTCTTCATCGTCCAAGTCGTCGAACATGTAGTAGTCCCCAGAACGGATAGCTGAAGAAATACAACTATATTAGAATTATTTGTTACGATTTTGAAATCACCAAAAGCTCTGTACAGGCAGCGTTCCTATCACCAAAGCAATGTTATATGGTACAATCCTTAAAAATACATTATTATTGAATAGTCATAATTTTAGTAGGACAAATATATTTTTATAAAATCAAAATAAAAATAAAGTATACATAAAATAAATTTCAATTCACGTCATCCAACATTCTCAACATCAAACGAAATGCGAATTTCACAAATTAAGCTACAGAGAACAAATACTTCTCATTTTCAATCATACCGAACCATCGATTTACTATCTCCTTGTCTGGAATTAAATACATATAATTAGTCCTACACGTAAAACATAAAAATTATTTACAGTAGCATGTTTGAGTAAATATAAAAGCAGTTATATATTTCACTTTTGCATCTAGGTATATACACAGTATGTCTATAAAGATTTAGAACTGATTTCCTATAGCGCCATCTGTGTATTGGCAGTCAAACTATTTCTGACCAACCATCAACATCTCCCTCAATTTTTATTAATATTCTCGTATGAATGTAGTTTGTTGTCCTTTTAACCTAATCGTTTGCTTTGATCTAAAAAGCGTTTAGAGATGCTTCATTGACACGTTGCAACGTTTTTGTCTGACAAAAGCGCTTTCACGATGGGCGAGATGATACCAGCGATGTCCCAAAAAGTGACCGCTCCGCATCAAGCAGAAACGCCGATAACACTGAAGTAGTTCGGCAACTCTTGGTTTTTGCTTTTTGATCGACAAAGAAACAGCTGGATTGACTATCGTCGAAATTTTAAAGTAAAACAAAAATTGTGCGGACACTTAAAACAGGTGTATCCCGAGCCCTATAGGTGAGCAATATTGTGTGCGTTCAATTAACTTAGCGCTAGCGGTGTTTTCATTCTGAACGTACTGCTAAATTCAGTTTTGCTCGAGCATCTAGCGGAAACTTCGAGCGCTTCTGATAGACGCTAGATACTTTTACTGATCAATTGTTATATGTAAACGAAAAAAGCATGCCTATAATGGTTTTATTTCCAGTTTGGCAAATTCTTTAAAAAATATTTTTAAATAAATTCTTTAATGAAGCATTCGTTTGAAATGTTGAGCCTCTTTCACAACTTTCATTAAGAATATTTTTATAGGGTACTATACCACAGTCAAATTTTAACTATCTTAAATAAGAAGACGAAAATTTACTTAAATTAATGAGTATTAGTGAAAAAAAAATTGTTTCAATATTGATTAGGTCGCAAACTACAAGCGATTAAAGTTGATTACTAATTAGGTATGACGCGTTAGGTCCTAAGAATTTGATTGGTCGCCTGATTTTAAAAACGAGATTTGCGCGTCTTTTGCGGTCACCTTTGAAACATTATGAACTCTCAAGTTGTTGTATAACCTAACAAAAATAAATACAAATTTATCTTTCATGAATTTGTTTCATTATAATATCTAGTAATATTAACAGTATTTATAATTAAATCAATTTGTAATATGTATTAATAAAATTAATAAAATATTAACTAAATAAAACAAACAAACACTAGCGCCATCCGCCGTCATACTTTGTGTCATAATATTGTCAAGCTGTTTCAATGTTCTATAATTTATTAAGAAAAAAATGCTTATTATTTATGCTTAATAATAATTTCTTCGTGAATATAACGATTTTATATAAATATATTTCAGCTATGCAAACATGAAAAAATGTTCTCTCTATAACTAACAGTTTGTCGTCCACTGGAAGTACCAGCTACGTCACGCAAGAAATTCTTAACTTTAAAAATTCATATCTGGCTTATTACGTAAAACTTTTAAGTCGCATTTATACTAAAATTCTTATTTCATCCTGTTCTTACAGAAATTTTTTTAAAAAAAAACATGGTATAAGACCCTATTCATTAATCCTGAAATGCCACCTAGTTAGTAATCGTCAAAATTATGTCGTTCAATTCTGTCTAGCGTTTTGTTACAACTTAGCGCTAGCAGTATATGCTATTTTCGTGTGTTGAACGTACCCATTGCTACTTATATGTGACGTCACAACTGGGAAACGTCACGGCGGGAAAAGTTAATTTGAATCGCAAATACTCCTTCCCCAAACTAAAATTTATGCTGAAGGGAAACCGTTACGACGCTGTAACACACTTAAATCATCGTGACGAAGGTATTGAACAGCATTCCAGTTTTTGGAAATGGAAGTAACAATGTTTCGGACTAGCAGTCAATAATACAATTTTATTCTCGCCGGCTATTGAACCATTCTAGCCCTGAAGAAGACCATAGTATAGTCGAAACGTCGGCGAGAATAAAATTGTATTATTGACTGCTAGTCCGAAACATTGTTACTTCTATCTCCATCCCAAACACAGTCGAACATGGTTTTTTGAATTCCAGTTTTTGTCTTCCAGAACGCCGGGAATAGACTGGACGACTGCGCCAAGCGCTGTGCGAATTTAGAAGTATATTGAAGAATTAATCATGTTATTGTTGATATAACGCCTTTTGTCTTATTTATAAGTCCTAAAACTTTATAGCCACATTGTGTATATTATACAGCTTTTCAAACATTAAAATATAATTCTGTATACAGTAACACTTAGACTTTAGACGTTTGAGTATTTACATAACATGCATAAATATTATCCGTCACCAAAAAAGCATTAGTAGGTTAAATCACTGTAACAAAAACCTAAAAATCGTCATTACCAGACTTGTAAGTCGTTGGAATTTTATGCGGTTTTAATGGCCTTGAACCAGGAAAAATCGAATCTAAAATTTAAAAAAGAATACTAAATAAAAACAAGCATAATAATAAAAACCTGAAAAGAATAACCATAGAAAAAAGTGTCATAAATAAAACTATACATTTTTGTGTATATACACTTCACGACGACGAAATCTAAAAGCGACATAAAATTACATGTATGATGACTTTGCGGCGATCGACTCGAATACGAAATAATTGACTGCCTCGGCGTCACAAAGCTCCCCTGCATCCACGGGGGCCCTATGCTCGTCTGTCTCTGCACCGGTTGCCTCGCTTCCCCCGCCACGGCATCATACGGTGGCGGGGAAAACACCGGGAAGCTCTCATCAAGAGATGGCGCTCGTGGATTGAGGTCTGAATTAGGCGGAGAGCTAAACGATATTCTCTGGGGCTCTAAGTATCCGTCTAATGAGACAGTCATAAGAGCAGAGCATGGGGTTGGTGCTTGAGTTTGGAGGAGAGACCCCGCGCGGGGTGTAAGAGGAGCTGGATCTTCGTCGGGCTCTTCGTCGTCGATGGGAGTGTGGTAGCCGGCTTCGGCAGTGTGGTCGGAGGTTGCCGAAGTTGAGGTACATGATGAGAGGGATGGTGAACGAGCTATAGGTGCTTCCGGTTCCTCTGAGGGGTGGAATTATTCCGCAAAGTAATAGGAAAGAGAGAATCAATTTTGTTTATAACAAAACATAAAAACATTTTTTTAACTTTCGTAGAAATATACTTATATAAAACGGCAAAATCATTCTGCCATTACCTAAATATATATTTTAACATTCTTATCCTTCCGAAGACTACATGATATAACTGAAGAGCTTCTGACAAAAACAACCATAGTCCAAATATTATAGCGAGGACTTTAAGCATTACAAATCTACCTCCACCAATAAACGTGTGGCATTTAAGTTATCTTTCTTAAATTTAGTTTTTTCTGAACATTCATATTCAACTTCATATCTAACTATGCTTTGTTCCATTTAAGCCATTCAGTAGATGGCACTGGCAACAGCGCAAATCTGAAGTAGCCGAAATTACATTGGGTAAACTTGTCTCTAATTTCAGCCAATCAGAGGTCAAAACTATTCCCTATGCTCCGCAATACTGAATGGCTTAAATGGAACAAGGTATACGTTTATCTCGATAATTCAAGCGGCTTTAAGTATATTACGAGTTGAAAAATCTTATTGGTTTATCTCAGCGGATTGAAAATAGGATTGAGTTATTTTCAATCTTCTTTAAATTCGTATTGACTAAAAAGAGATAGTTAAATACTCGATTATGCAAACAAAACAGGGAGAGGTATATGATCTAATTTCAGGCTATATATATATAACCCCAAAATCTAAAAATTGTCATGTTGTTATTTGTCTTCTCTTTCTAAAACATTAAAAAATATTTGTTTCTTCATCACTCCAAATATTTCGCTTTTCGATAGTTGTACTAAGTTTTATGTCGCGACTTCTATAAAATAAAGTAAAATGTAAACTTACGAAATATATGAATTTTGTAAAACTGCAACATATTGCAGATGTGCGCATGCGTAGTTCCATTATTTGAATCTTCACTGTTTATTTCGACAGAAGTTAAGCCGCTTCGTAAGTCCAAGCCTGTTATTTTATAGGCTTGACTTGACATTTTCAAGCGGCTTGAAATATTAATCTCGATCGTTTATTTCGAAGATTGAAAAGGGATTTGCTAAATTCAAGCGGCTTCAAACGTCGAGATAAACGTAGTCTCTGTTATATGTGTGTTCAAATTGTCGTCTGCTCGTCTGTCACATTTCTAATTTGTTCAGGAATGTTACTTAAGGTCGTATAAAAAAATCTTGTATGAAACTCCAGTGTTAAACACGCTTTATGACATTCGGTCAAATTTCGTGACGAGGATGTCATAAAGCTTGTGTTTACACTCTTGTTGCATAAATAACTATTTTGGCAAGAAGTATGTTAGTCACAAGTTATTACATTTTAAAGTTTGAGCGTTTCTACAAAAACGTCCTATAAAAATATCGAATTATTATGTAATCGCTCATTAATATTTATTTTTTAATTTCTTAAAATCCAGTGAATAATTTTCCAATATTTAAAAATGATTCGGATTAAGTTACAGATATAAAAGTAAGAAACCTAGAAAGTAGTTTCTTTAATTATCTTAATGTAACGTGAGAGAGTACCTACGACAATCGCGCGAGCCCCTGGCCAGTGCGTGCGAGCCGACGCCTATGATAAAAACGTCTAGACTAGAGACTGGGCGGGGTCTCGGAAATCAAACGATAACATCTAGCGTTTTCAATTGGCATGCTCGCAAACCGCTCGGAAATTTGTCGTATATCGTTAAGCTCGGCACTCGTGCCGCTCGATCTGCCATATTGCTCTAAAAAAGTTGAGCAGAATTGCTTGCTCGCAGAACGATCTGCGAGCGGGTTTCTGTTCTCAGTCGAATACGATGCGAGATGCTCGCTTTCTCTAAAATTCCCAATCTAATACAGCTGTTGCTCGCAGAGTGATCAGAAAGCAATAGCGAGCACCCAACGAAAACGCTAATAGTTGTGGCGCGCGGCAGGCGGGCGACGGAAACGGGTTATGTTAACAGGTGGGAAATAAGTCTAATTACCCGCGGATTGATGTCTTTCGAGACGATGCTGGGGTGTTCCAGATGTTGGGGTTGCTATATAAGCGACGCCGCTCTGTCAAGGAGTTAGTTAGTTCGTCAAAAGAGCAGTTACACAGACAGTGAGTTAGATAGTGAATTACACTATCTAACTCAGACAGTCAGCTAGTGAGTTGAAAGGAGTGAATTCTATCCGGGCAGTTGAATATACAGACCCTGTGGAGTCGGTTGAGTATATAGACGCTGTGGAGGTCGGACAGTTGAATGTGATATAAATGGTCGAAATAAATTATCAGTAATATCGTTAATAAATAGTCGTGTTAACTGTTTAAATAAATAGTGCTAGTGTTTAACTAAATATAGTTATTTATCGTTGTAATGAACATTTATTTTAATTAATAATAATTCTTTGATTTTTACACTTCACTCAAATAAATAAAAACGGTACATTAAATTTTTTTAAAAATGGACCAAGGTTATTTTTGCTAAGCGCTCTTTAAAAACCTGGGAATAATAGTATCTTTTATCATGATTTACACCAGGGGTTCCCAAAGTTTTTCTTAGGCGGGCCAATTTAAAATTACCGAATTTTTTGGCAGGCCAAAAAAAACGGAATAAAATCAAAACAATAACCACGATTTTTTTTGTTCTAAATATATTTAACTATTTCTTATTTTAGCACATGTAAACACTACTGCATTGTAGTCCCAAATAGAAACAGAACTGCGCGAAAGACGCATTTCGTTCATAATTTGAGCAACCAATAAGAAAAGACGATCTGTATGTGTTTGCACATTTTCCTATTTTTCGTCCCATCTCTAGTGAGTTGGAGCAGTGCATTTTGAATATTCGTTAATATGGCATAGGCCTGTATTGCTCAGGACAACTGGGTAGGCAGGACAAGGTCTGGTGGTACAGTTGTAGTGTGCGGCACAGCGCACATCATTGAAACAAAACGATAAATTCGTTACTGACTCCTTGAAATTGTGTGTTGCATTAGATGCGCCAGAAATGATTAACAGTTCTGTATCTATTTGAGACTACTATATTATATTTCTGTACAAATGTGTAATAATTTTTTAAATATAAACTAAACAATATTTTATTAATACAAACGCTTATGGTTAAAGTTCTGTAAGAATTTATTAAAATAATAAAATATTTTATTGTATCTTATTTGTAATATTTATTATTTATTTTACTGTTTACTTATTTATTTTTTAATAAAAATATAATATATCGTATCGATATCGCTGGCCGAATTCATAGGCTTTGCGGGCCGCACTTTGGGAACCCCTGATTTACACGAAACAATCAGTAAATGTAGAAATCCCCAATATTGTAATAATTTTATTTATTATTTTATATTTTAGGTAAGAATATTTTTAAAAAAACTTACCCACAAAATGCGTCTGAGGTTCTTTATAGTGTTCCCCCTGTATCTTCATCTGCGTGGCTTTAATTCTATCCATCTTGTGTTTAATCTTCTCCAGAATCTTATTCTCTTCTTCAGCTTTAAGTGTCATTTGTTTAATTCTTAACTCTTCCATAAGTTCCGCGCCTCGCGAAGCTAAAATGGTCGTAGCTTTCGCCTCGTCCACAATATGGAAAAAATTATAACTGCAGAACAATCTTCGCTGCATGATAAGAAATCCGAAACAGATTCCATCCCAAGCTAAACCGATATCGCCTCTTGGAACAGTGCAGAGATCATCTTCAGATATTCCAGGGAGAAGATTAGATTGTTTGAATTTTTTTATGCAACCGATTGCGAAAAGTCTTAACAACCAACAGATGCCGACGTCGTTGATGAAAATGCAACCCCAGATTTGCAAGACTGTTTTTGTTATTATGACAAACACGTTGTACATCAATAAAACATTCCAACTAAAAGAATAAATTGTTAGGAATTATTTTGATGATGTTTTTTGATACATACGCTTTTAAAATTTTGTTTGTAGATCGTAAATATAAGTCGGATCCTTGCCATAAAAATACAAATGAACCAACGAAATAGCCCAAAGAAAATATATTTACACGATTAGTTCCCGTTAAAAAGACTATGGCTAAAGTCACCCACATAAAACATTGTAATACTACACGTTTGAAAATGTCCAACCATGATCTGAAAATTATTAAAATATAGTCAAAAGTTTGCGAAATTTATAATGGCCCAAAAAGAGCGCCGAATTCAATGATTAACAATTTTTTTATTGCAAGTATTGGCGACTGAAATGCCCTATAGGCCGCGAGCAGACACGTGACTCGAGCGTCCTTGACGTGCTTGTAATCAGCTGATTTGTGTGCGCATGTCATTTTGAGAAGAACAATGTCACTTTGACAAGACCAATGTTTTGACTTATTTTAATTTGTCAGAGAAGTTATTATTTTTAAGTTTATGTCTGAAAATTGTACATTAATAACATTTTAGCAGTTGAATATCAAAATAAATCAAAACATTGGTCTTGTCAAAGTGACACTGATCTTGTCAAAACGACATGCGCACACATATCAGCTGATTTCAAGTACGTCAAGGACGCCCGAGTCACGTGTTTAGAATCAGCTGATGTGTGTGCGCCTGTCATTTTGACAATAACAATGTCACTTTGACAGGACCAATATTTTGACTTATTTTAATTTTGAACTGGTAAAATATTACTATTTTTAAGTTTAGGTGTTTTACTGCCCGAAATTTGTAAAATATTAACAATTTAATAGTTCAAAATCAAAGTAAGACAAAACATCGGTTTCGTCAAATTGACATTATTCTTGTCAAAATGACACGCGCACACACATCAGCTGATTCTAAACACGTTAAGGTTGCTCGAGTCATGTGTCTGCTCGCGCCCTATAAAGGCGCTGCGTTCATTTAAGATGGCCGACTTAGTTTGTAATTTTCTGATGTGATTGGCTGCCATTGCGAATTCGGAGGTTTCGTAAGTTTGCCGCTTGATTTAAATAAAAAATCTAGTGTGGTCAACACAATACCTCCCGCCACTTACAGCCCGTCACAAAAAAGATTTTGGATTAGCGAATTTTACATTAATTTTGACAGTTTATTTCTTAAAATATAGTCTAATCTAATCCAAGTAACTACCTTTTTTTAAACCTCTCAACAAGATTAAATCCCAATTACAGAGTGGATTCACATTCATACATATCCATGCCTTAGTCGGATTCGAACCCAGAGCCCCGAGAGCACTCACGAAATGAGGCGTTGCTCTAACCATTGAGCCACCGGAACTATAATAAAATGAATATTAAATTTTAAATACCCGGATAGAATAGAATTCACTAATCCAAAAATGAGGATTAGCTTAAATATTTTTGTGAAACCTTAATTTTTGTTAATCTAAATACATACCTACATATTTACTTATGCTGGAAACTGTATTGAATCCCTTTTCTATTGTTCTATTTACTTTTTTCTTTTTAAAACGTATCTAATATTATTTTGAAATGATTAATTCTTTGATAGTGACATTTATCTATCAGTTACATACATTTGAATAACTGCGTTTTGTTTGTTTTAAGCGTAGACTCTGAGATTTAAATTATAGATAATTTTATAAATTTACCCATAAAATATATACAAAAAGTATTAATGCAAATCTATAGAAAATTTAATAATCTATAATTTTTATAATAATATTAATCTCGAAAAAATTACATTTAAAGGTATTTTTCGAAGAAAACTATTTTGAGCTTCTAGTAAAATACCATTTCCGATTATCCGATTTTCACCAAAATCTAATGGGCTCTTTCCATTATAGAAAAAGTTCGAAATACAAGGTTCAAAATTTTCTGAATGATACTATTTGAGTTAGAGTGGAGGGTCCACACATACATTCACACACACATACACACAGGCATCGTCGTGTAAATGTTAAAATTGGATTCTAGGGACCTTAAAACGTGCTAATTTACCAAAATCTCGATATGCGATTTTTAGCACGATCCCTATACCTCCCTTACCAAGGGTAACGGGAGATAAAAAAGATTAGTTTTATTTAAAAATTATTAAATTCGGCGATCTGAAACGGCCACTTGAATATTTTATACCTAGCATAAGTAACAAAGTCTGGAACAGGATTAACAAAACCTGGTTCTTCTAATAAATGTATAATTGATCGATTTGATCCACCTGGATATTCGGGATTATTTCCTTCATATCTCCGTTCAATTCTGAAAACTATAGATTGTCGTGCGACTAAAATAAGCACGAAAATGTCACATATTAATTTACGAGCTGAAGGAGGGTGTTTTAAATCTAATAAAAACATCCAGTCTTGCATTCGGCGTAGTCTCTCGTCGTTTTCGTTATAATCCCACGGGAATACTAAAAATTAGGGAGTTGTCACGTCTGTAGTATTTACGGGCCTAGGCTCATAACAATGGGGGAGTTTAGTCATTCCTGTATTACTATACATTCAATATTACTATTAACGCAATAAATGTAATAAAACATAGCGCATTTTTTGTACAAACGATATTAAATTTATAGTTAGTTAAATCGCCGGCAATACGATAACGTATACGGTATCTTTGGTTCGCTGTAGTTGTCCGCTACGAGCGCTAGTTTAAAATGAAAACATTAACGTATATCTTCTTTATTTGATGTTGAAGCATCAAGTTTCATATCAAATCGCAAAAAGCAAATTACTTGATTTTAAATATGTAAATGTAAAAGCTAAAAAATACGATAAACACAGAAATTAAATTGTCAAGTGATAAGTGTAAACAACAGATGGCCTTATTTTGTTTCTGGGGCACGTATGTCCAGACTTAATTCGCACATAGTTGATGTTATGTACGCCATAATGGCGAGAAGAAAATATTGCAAAAGTTCTTTCAAAGGTATTTTTAAAAGTTTTACAAAATATAAAAGTAAAAACGCTTTAGATTTAAAAATATTTAAAACAAAAAAATCGAAAACTCCCCCATTTGGCCGGTTATTATTTTCAACAAACAAATAGTAAGAAATTTCTACAAATTTCTTTCGACTACTTTAAAATGTAGATTTTAAAAAACTAAATATGTTATTCAAATATTCGGCCATTTTGACCCAACATGGTTTGAACCGGAGTACATTACCGTGCGTGCGTTTTATGAAAACAACCGATCTGTGATTGCAACGTAAAGCGCTTTTCGGCGACGGTTCAATTTCCGCGAAATAATGGTGTTCCTACTGCGAACACAATTCGGTCCTGGATTCGGCAGTTGGAGGAAACTGATAGCACACTAAGAATAGGTACACATGGCCGACGAAGATCCATCAGAACACCAGAAAATGTAGAGACGTTCTGCTCGAAGGCACGCTATTGCATTGGGGGTTTCAGACCGCAGTTTGAGGAGGATTCTACATTTAGATTTGAATTTCCATCCCTTCAAAATAATGATGGTTCAGGAATTGAACCCAGCAGACTACGCCAACCGCCAAAATCTGTGTGAAGAAATTCTTGCAGCGATCCCTCCTGAGGCAGCATTCTTCAGCAGCGACGAGACATATTTTCACCTAAGCGAGATTGTGAATAAACAAAATTTTCGCTACTGGGCTGAAAAAAACCCCCAAATTGTTCACGAAAGACCGCTACATTCGTGCCGTATCACAATTTGGCGTTATAGGCTCGTATTTTTTTGAAGAGGGAGGCGACACCATGAATTTCCTGGCGTTATGTTTCAATGTTGCAAAATTTTCTGCAGCCCCGATTGGAAGTGGTTGTTGAAGAAGAAGGATTAGGGGACTTTTGGGTCCAACAGGATGGGGCTACAGCCCACACAGCCCGAAATTCACTAAACGCTTTAAGAGAAATGTCTAGTGTCTTTGAGAGGTGACGTGAGGTGGCCTACGCGATCGCCCGATTTAAGCATATGCGACTTCTTTCTTTGGGGATATCTAAAGGAAAAAGTGTTTAAACATCGCCCCCAAAACCTTCTGGAGGTAAGGGAGTAGATTGTTGAAGAAGTAAACGCGATCCACCGCGAAATATGTCAACGAGATGTTCAAAACTTCAGAAATCGGCTCCAGCAATGTATTGCAGCTAACGGCCGCCATCTTAGTCATTATTTTTAAAAATTAATGAGTATAAAATGGTAAGTCCTACTGATTTCAAAAATAAAAACATTTTTTTCATTTATACCCTGGTTTCTTTTTTGTAACTGCAAAATTGCTCAATTGGTTCTGCCGCGCCCTGTATTTAAAGTAGTCGAAAGAATTTTGTAGAATTCATTCAAGCCGGCCGAAGTATTAAGAAAAAAACTTACATATACACAGTCCTGGCGGAATTCCAACAACCATCAAATATTGAATGGGCAGCACAATTGCTATAAAAGCAAGATACCAATTCCACATCTTACTCAGCCTTTCCCTTTCGGCCATAAACATGGCACAAAGCCAAACCCCATACAGACAAGCATAAAAGTCCATTCTAGTGCCTATAAGTCCAACGGTCGCCATCATACAAATTTCTACGCCAAATTTATAGAACCCATAATTCAGCAGGTATTTAAGGCACATTGCGACGTTTTTGTCTGCGTCGGCACGAAGAACTTTCGGGAACATAAAAAATGGACGAACTAAAGGCTTGCCTCGAGACATGCGCCATATTTGTTGGCGTATTTCAATAATGGCACGAATGGTAGCGACGGTAATGAAACCTATGTACCATTTTACTACCGTAGGTAAGGAACGGCCACGGTCTATTTTATGGAAACCTAACCATTCTGCGTTGTTGTATTCGGTGATGTTTGTTATCGTAGAATTCTAAAAAATTTACATTTCATTTTGTTGTTTTGAAGAAATGCTTATCTTATATAATACGCATGTAACAAAAGTTTCCGGAAAAATATGACTACAAATTTTATTACTAAAATAAGTTATTAACGTCATTAGGCCGATATGAAGCAAATAACGCAAATGACGCGGCTGAGCTGAGGATTATAATAAGCCAAGTTCGTTATTTTTTTATCGGCCGTGTGGCCGATATTACAAGAAAACCACTCGTATATTCTTTCATAGCTTAAATCTTCCTCCCCGTAAGTCCTCCGAAGAAATGCAACAGTTTCCTCTTCTGATTTTCTCTAATAGGAAAGAAAACTTTACTGCCTGCCATTGAAAAATCTCCGAACACGTCAAACGGCGCTTTCTAAAAAAAAATCACCCTGACTGGTCAGATGTTTCCCCAAGTATGACACTTGGACAATAGATCCAAAAGGGTGTCTAGTGAAGGTATTGGGAGAATTCGGAATTAGCGCACCACCAACCGCCAGAAAATAATTCTCGGATATTTTGGGTAGCATCTTGTATGTATTATAAATAGTAAAAATTGTGTTTTATAGTGTAGTTATAACTTAATGGCGGCGAATTATATACTTCCACGCAGACGGCAGTATCCCTAGGAACGGCCCAGGACGCAATTACAAAATACTAACTTTGAAATGTTAATGTTGTAACGTGTCAACTAACATGGAATAAAATAGATTTTCTGTGCGAAGGTTATGCAGTGCCACCAGCAGCATATTGGACAATTAGATGCATTCTTATATTTTAAATTTAAAAAGCACAAAGGCTCGAATTTACATCATGTTGCTGTGATTTTTATTAGAAACACCAGAAACTCTTGAGGACTTGATTTTTTATTGCAATCGTTCGAGCGGTCGTTATAAACTCATTAACACTTACGTATTTAGTTCTGTTAAATCACATTACGAAAAACTTGTTAAGTTTTGAGGATCAAAATATTGGAAAGTCGACAATTTCCGAATTACACGGAAATGTGAAGAAGGTGAAGTATTTTACCAAAAAGTGGGAGACCCAAACTTTTGCCTCCAAATCGAATCGGCAGACTTATTAAAATGCTCAATACAAAGTTAGATCGTCATCGCGCAAATTAACTCGACTATTTAGAATATTAAAGATGATTGTTAGCAGAACTTTGGGCAGAAATAATTTATAATTTCGATAAAGAAATAATGTTGTTTCTTAAAAAAAAAAACAATAATGGTTAGGATTACCAAAACGAACAATGAATATTTCTGACGATCTGTTGTTGTTGTAAAGCTGGATTTACGATTCTGTTAGAAAAGTATCCGACCTTTGGCGGGGGGGGGGGGGCGGGGGGGGGGGGAAACTGGCATACCTGGAGCGTTGGAAACCTAATGGTCCGGGCCACACTATGCGTTTTGGCGGGACCGGTAAAACCGCATCCGGTTAAACGGGATGGATCGTACAGAGTCCACATATATCCCGCTAAACAGGACGGCATTAATGACAACCCGATTCGGACACAGTCGGAGCAACATGTGATCATTGCAGAGCCCAAACAGTAAACATCGTCTATTAAAAAACAAAACTAGACCCTTGTGAACGCTCGCATTATCTCCAATTTGTTGTAGTTGTCATGCGGCAAATTGACCGTCCCGTCAAACCGCAACATGCTGCGGTAGTATCCGGCAACCGGACCGCAACCGTATCGGTGTGGACGCATTCATTTAAAACAATAAGTTGTTGTTTTCCCGTTCAACCGGTCTCGTTAAATCGGTCCCGCCAAAACGCATAGCGTGGCCCGAGCCAATCACCTTCAAATTAGACTCCTTGGGACTCCACACACTTCTCCCAGCGGTGCCGCCATTGTTGGAAGCATGCCGAGAAAGCCTTTTTCGGAATGGAGTTTAGCTCGGCTGTCATTGCAGTCATAATATCTTCTCTTGTCTGAAATCGCGCTCCTTTCAATGGCCTCTTGAGTTTGGGGAATAGCCAGAAGTCGCAGGGGGCCACGGCAGGAGAGTAAGGAGTCTTATTCTTCGCCGAAAAAGTTTGAATCAAGTGCGAGGAATGTGCAGAAGCACTGTCGTCAATTTCCTATTGACCACAACTCCGATTTTTTGCACCGCACAGTATCACGTAGACGACGGACGACATCCCTGCAGTACTCTTTGATGATTGTTTGACCCTGTGGTGCGCACTCGTGGTGTACCACACCGCGGGAGTCAAAGAAAGCAGTCAGTAACACTTTGACGTTGCTGCACACTTGATGGGTCTTCTTTGGTCTTGGTGATTTCCACTGTGACGACTGGGGTACCCGTACACCCAGGACTCGTCACAAGTGATTATGGTTATCGCAACAAAATAAGGTCGGAGACTTTTCTAACAAACCTCTTACAACCCCCTTAGTTTATAGGAACAACTCAATAAAAAAAATGTTTCTATTTGATGAAATTTTTCCGAAAACTTTTGTTACATAAGTTGTTTTACTTACATCACCGCATTGTACATCCCATTTGGAATGATCAATATATTTAATTTGATAGACCATTCTTGCCAGGAACATTATTGACACAATAATCGAACAAAAATGTATGAAGCCTGTTTGCATTTTTGAATTTAGAGTACAACCTATTACTGACAATAATAAAATAGCAAAATGAATAGCGCAAGTATCGTAGACTGTCAACAACAATGCAATCAGTAACACGATTTTATTAATATGTAACTCAAGGAACAACCATATGTAGTTCAACCATCGAGTTATTTTTCGGCCAGCATAATGTAGGATTTCAATGCATTTACCTTTTCCTAAAATTAATACACTTATAATTTCATTACCATTATTCTGAGCCGAAGATAGAATCTAATCTTCCGGAATTTTAATATGTACCTTTGATCGTACCATAAAAAAAATGGCTACTTACTTTTTAAGCTGGCGATAGTAACGTGAGGTCTGTCAGTAGTATCTGTATCTGTTCTTTCACTGTCTGGATCCCACGGTCCTCCTTGGGCCGAACTGGCTTCCGACCTGGGGTCTTCTCTTATAGTACTAGGTCTGCGACTTTTTAAACTTGATATTTCTAAGAAGGCTTTATGGAAATAATGCAACTGCACAACAGTCACGACCACGAAAAATGTGGGCGTTAATAAACGTACAAATAGTTGTTTTGTTTCATATCGTTCTAAACCTATATCTAATTGCCTACAAAATATAATAATTCATAAATAAATAAAAGAAAAACTGAAGATGCGAACTTACTGTTCAGGGGGAATTCGTAAATAATCCGTCCAATAGTCAGGGAAATTATCGAACTGGTACGTGTAGACTAAGATTAATGTTAACATGGAATAACCAATAACTGTTATCCAAAATGCGTACATTGTTTTCCTCCATATCCTAAATGATAACTGTAAAAATAATATTCAATTTATTTGTTCGAAAATGTTTCATAAAATGAGAGGCCCAATGGTAGCGGTTCAACGGGGACTTAAGTCTCGTACATGTCTTTTGAAGAAGACAACAAGCCCGATCGTATTGTTCTGTTTTACGAAGCCTGCCCAAAAAGAAACTTTCGGATGGGAAAATTACTTTAAAATAGGTTCCTGGCGCCTCCACATATTTAGCCCACTGCTCCTTCCACTGCCGGAAACATCTCTGGAGGACTTCTTTTGAAATGTTCTATAGCACTACCGTCGCGTTTCGCATTATCTCTTCACTACTCTCAAAATTCAATTCTTCCAGTGACCTCTTTAATTCCGGAAACAACCAAAAGTCGCAAGGAACCATGTATGGAGAAGAGGAGCTTTGTGAACGACTGGAATTCTATTTTTCTTCAAGAAAGTTTGAATCAGGTGCGAAGAATGAGCTGGAGTTGGTCTTTTGTATCGAACTGCATCACGGAGATGGCGGAGAATTTCTTGATAGGACTTTTTCGTCACTGTTTGCCGCACTTTTTTCGGCCTTGAAACGAGGAAGACTTCCATTGCGAAGACCGCGTTTTTGTTTCTAGGTCGTACCCATACATCCATGATTCATCTCTAGTTATCACGGAGTTAACTCAGCAACTTTGCTCAACACGTTCAATCACTTCAAGCGAATCGAAAATCAGACGAATATTTGGAACAACACTTCTCACAACATCTACCAAACAGAGAATGACTAATGGCGCACCAGATGACATGCGCATGAGTCTCCCTCCACTGTGGAAAGTGACGCCTTAACCGTCATTATTTTGCGCGGGAAAATTTAAGGTCGGGTTGTTTTTTTAGACAGACCTGGTATATTGCCGTCGTGTTTGACGTATGTATGAGTGATCATATCAGATATAAAAATGATTTTTTAACTGATAATATCTTCAGTAAAATAATCTATACCAAGCTCCCTATGTATGTTTTGATTTCGAGTGTACCAAGGTGCATAAATAATATTCCTTAGCACTTTATTTTGCGCATCTCCAAAGCTGTGTTCCATAGATCCAGGCTGGTTTAAGAATCTGTTTATAGTTCATTATTTTATTATGTGTTGACAAGAGATTTCCATCTTAGTTTAGCATCTAGTCTCATACCTAGGTATTTAGCTGTATTTGAGTAGGGGATCACTCTTTTGTTGATTCTCACCTGTAAATGGTTGATATTTCTATTGGTGAAGTCTGTATGGATGGATTTGGATTCGTTTAACTTTATTCTCCATGTTTTAGTCCAATGGACCTTTCCAATTTAAAGAGATAGAAGATATGCGCAATGGGGATCTGCGCATAGTAAGAACAACTGAGATCTATGACGTTTGATTCTAAAAAAATTAGACGTAAAATGTAAGATAACTTTAAAAAATCTTATCGAAATAAGTTACAAAAGCTTTTATTGAAGGTAAATTGTCTAACGATGCAAATTTTCACTGAGAATACAGGTATTTTAATGACTGCAATATTTTTGACGTTTCGTTTGACAGCCCAACTGGCAGTTGTTCGCGCCATTTTCTTACTATTTGCAGCGATAGAAAGAGATAGCCCTTAAATTGGAAAGGTCCATTGTTATCATTATTTACTGTTTTTTTGTAGTTTCCTTGTAGATTTCCTACTGCAAGTATGGCAGTGTTAACAGCGAATGTAGCTGTTGTTACTTCTTTTGTAGCTGGGAGATCGCAGGTATACAGAAGAAAGAGGTCAGGCCTAAGACGCTTCCTTGCGGAACTCCTGTTTCCCTAACCTTCCTCACTGAATGTTGTGATTTCGGCTGGCCAGACAGAGAAACTAGAGATATAGATATGTCTTGTCTAGTTCGAGTATTTCTCATTAGAGGCCACGTAGAGGCATTCAATCATAGGGTACCTTTATAAGCAGGGTATGGCCATGGTCCAAGATCACCGCCATTGTCGGTAATTCATTTCCCTATTTATTTGTAATAAATGTGATATTATATATAAAAGAATATTAAATTATTACACTGTGAATTTATAAAGGTAATAAAAATTAATTAATTTAAGAGATGCACAATTATTATTAAGACATACATTTAGAGTTTATGTAGAATATATGATATGAGTTGTTATTATCACATCTAATTTAATATCTGTAGTTCTTATTTACATAATAATTGTATATTCTAAACTTACATTTTAAAAATTTAAATGATTGTGCTTAATATTAGTAATTTATAGTTGTTTTCAATATGTCAGTAATCGTGGTGGGTATCTTAACAAACTACACAAGTAAATAAAATAAAAATATTACTTACACTTTACATACATATTAAAATGATAATTAAATGTGTTTTTCATTAAAATAAAAC
Organism: Harpalus rubripes; assembly: GCA_963082715.1. Classification (NCBI taxonomy): domain Eukaryota; kingdom Metazoa; phylum Arthropoda; class Insecta; order Coleoptera; family Carabidae; genus Harpalus; species Harpalus rubripes. The sequence continues at coordinate 2,744,764 of OY720456.1, read as the reverse complement.
AAATAGCCACGAAAATACATAATAATTTGCGCAAGAACAACATATATAACAGATGGGCCTGTAATGGCGGACGAAACGTGAGCCATGCCATGGCTATACCCTGGTTACAAAGGTACCCTATTCAGTCATCAGTCAGTGTATTTTGCAGTGCGATTTTGTTTTGTAGTTGTAGTGGTTTTATTACTGACAAGTTGGTAATTATTATTAATTAATTATTAAATCTGTCTTTTTCAAGTAAGTAAAAGTTCTTTTAAAGATCTGTTAATGTTAACCTTGGACGCCACAAAATGTTAACTAAGAACACTTGTGCCTCTACTGAGCAACGTTCAAACTAGACACTGATAATCTACGTGGCATCAGTGGTAGCCTCTAGTGAGAAATACTCGGACTAGACAAGACATATCTCTATCTCTAGTTTCTCTGTCTGGCCAGCCAAAATCAAAACAAACCAAATGAAGTTTTGTCTAGTTATATTTGGTCGTTGGTTTGAATTATGTCCCCATTAAAAAAAAAAAAAAATACGCAATAACAAACGTAAGATGAACCACGGAGTAATCTCTTAGTAAAATATTTTTACCATGTATTAGATTAGGCTATACAAAAATTGTACGTTAACTAGTAACTGATGATAAATTCTAAAAACATAATTGAAACACAAAATTTCGTAACTATCTCTCTCTTCGAGCTTGTTGTCTTTGTCTAAAGAAGTTACTTCAGAAATCACCATAAAATTCTAAAATCTAAAGTCCCCATTACAAATTTCTTTCAATAGTATTTTCTCCATTGCTAAAAATTCCATTGGGCCTCTAAAATAAACTTACCTGGAAAGTTAAGATGAAAACTAGGAACAGAAACATATAAATAATCCTGAAACCAGTCATTCTCTCCCCTGTAATCGCAACTACGAACAAATTTATCGCCACGACCCATATCCAAAATTTTGTTAAAAATTTGTTAATCCATTCCCCAAGTCGCTTCATGAATTGACTTTCCGATGCTGCTGGTTCAGCTTGCATAGCTATAAAACAATAATTCCAATTTATAATATTAAAATATCATCTAAGCGTTTACCTTCACTGGTACCTGTAGTTGCAGTACCGACAGTAACTTGTAAAGGAGCTACCATATCCGCTAAAGCTGATGTCTGTCTCGCTTCTTGCTTCTCATACATGAATTGTCGTAAAGTAATCCAAAACATCGTTGTGTATAAACATTTTACTATAAGAGGTATGCAAGGTAAAACAAGAATTTTCTCAAAGCCAATCTGCGCGAGGTTAATATTTTGTATCTTAGATGGTAATTCGTCATCTGTTAGATTCATGCCGTAGACATAAGCTGATAGTAATAAGAACTCTGCGTAAAGAACAAGTATTGGTGATGAGCGCAACATGTGTCGTCTTTGATTGGGTAATAGCCATAATATATTCGCCCATAAGAGAAGGACAAATGTTAACCAACTATGATATGTTATACTCCAAGCCTGAAACAATTGTTCGTGTTTTATTTGTTTGTTTTGATATTTGGAATGCTTCGTAAACAATTTTCTATTACTCATATTTACATATTTTTGTTTAGATAACTGATAAAACGTATCGTATTCACTTACTCATTGTACGAAAATCTATTACATACTTATGCGTATTTTTTAAAATTTTATAGACAGCGTAGGATTAAAATATGGAATATTAAAAAAAACAGCAAACTCAACCGGTATTTTTTTTAAACGTAAAAACACGTCGATTTTAGTTTTTAAAAATACACATAATATGTGCGATTCATCTTCCGACTTTCATTTGTTTTTAAGTTATGACGTCATCACAAAAAATTTAAATGGCAATATAGGTTTTTAGTAGTGGAATCCTATAGTGATTTTTCTTCACTTTATTATCATACAAATAAATCATAGGAATACATGACAACAATTCTGAGAAAAATCAAGCTGAAAATTTAATAATAATGTATAATCAAGATAGGGGAGCGGGGGGTACTTTCGCCAGAGGGTTACATTCGCCCACCGTGCATATTTCACGAATAGTTTAAATTTAGCGCCTATTATTTTGTAAGCAGGTTGACATAACTATCTGAATCATATGTACAGAGTTTGCGCAAGAAGTGTCAGTTGCGTCATCGTTAAAAATAAATTTTAAAAAAAGTGATATTTCCGATAAGATTTTTGAACATTTATGCTCCATAAACTTTTTAAAATATTTCTTAGTTAGTTATTAATTTCTGTTTCTACTTTTTAATTACTGATTGAAATTATTGAATCGTATATGATTTTAACCTAAACCTTTCATGTTTGTGATAAATCCTATTGTCAATGAGAAATCGGCAAGTGGGGTACATTCGCCATAGTAAACAGGGTTACATTCGCCAGTGGGCGATTGTATCCCGTGTTTAAAATTTTATTACATTTATTATTATTTTTAATATAGATGCCCAGAAAGTACAACCCAAAAACGAACAGAATGAATATCAGCAAGAATGATATGTATATGAATGTACTACCGTCACAAATATATCAAAAGGAAGACTTAAATTCTTAAACAGATCTTAAACAGATCCTTGTGAAGTTATTGATTTGCAATCAACAATTAAACGTGCATCAGATTCTTCTCCATTAAAAAACAAAATTAATGTAACCCCCGAAGATGTTCCGAAAGCAATTCCCAAAACTAATAAGAGACCCATTAAACGAACAAGTAAATCAATAATATATACGAGCACTCCGGAGAAGGAAAAATTAGAATTTTTAGAGAATAAAAAAATTAATAAACAAAAATTGGCTGAGCTTAGAAAAAGAAAGAGTGAAATGCAGTCATTGTGCGGTCCAGTATCTAAACAAAAAAAATCGACAAAAATAATACAATCGAGTTCTAGCGATTCTGATGTTGAATTAGAGCTAGATGACAGTAGCAATAGCGAAGTTTGGGAAGAATTTCCAGAAGATGATACAGAAACTCAAATTCATAAAGATGATTTTGTAGTTGTGAAATTTTCTACTAAAAAGACACTTCTGCATTATATTGGTCGGGTAATAAATGAATTAAACGATGAAGAATACGAAATAAGTTTTTTGAGAAGAGTTGAATCAAGTTCAACATTTACATTTCCTCAAGTAGAAGACATTTCGACTGTTAACAAAACCGACATTGTTTCAAAACTACCGAAGCTTGATTACGTTGCATATCGAACTGCCAGAACATCGTCCGTCTACAAATTTAATATAAATTTTGATTTTATTAATATGAAATAAAATTTATACTTATAATATTGTTTACATAAAGTATTTTTTGTTTATATTTTGCACAAGACACAAAGTGTGTTATTATTTTGTATTATTTATACCAATAAGTTATAAAACATCATACATGTATATATTTTATTACTGGGCGAATGTACCCCACCCAACGGACGAAAGTACCCCACCGGTGGGGTACATTCGTCCATTTGCAGGCCTTTTTAAAAATAATCATAACTGTAGTTAAATATTTTTTATTCTTTGTTTTCGACCGGTAAATCGGTAGCATACAGTCTAAACTAATTATTAGTACTTTAAAACTTTAAAAATTATTTACCAAATTTAAGATATTTGGCTTAAAGCAAAAAGTGGGTGAATGTACCCCCTTCTCCCCTATCTAGATTTCATTTTTCAGTTTAGAATTTTTCGTTTATTATGTTTTATAAATTATAAGTACAATAATACCAATATTAAATGTTTAAAGATTTAAACAATGTATCAATAAAAAATTCTAAACTGAAAAATGAAATCTAGATGTCTTGATTATTCAATATTATTAAATTTTCAGCTCGATTTTTCTCAGAATTTTTGTTATTCAACCTTATGATTTATTTGCATGATCATAAAGGGAAGAAAAATTACTTATCAGATTCTTCTACTAATAATCTATATTTCATTTAAATTTTTTGTGATGACGTCATAACTTCCAAACAAATGAAAGTCTGAAGGTGAATCGCACATATTAATGTGTATTTTTTAAAAACTGAAATCGACGTGTTTTAGCGTTTTAAAAAAACTGGTTGTGTTCTAAATCTAAATGAAAAATTAAGAGAAACGAGTATCACTGCAAAAAAAAATGTCTTCATTACAGATTCATCGCAGCGACGGTCCCTCCGTTAGGTCATTCGGTTAATGACCCCCCAAATTTACCGGAGCAAAAAAAAACCAAAGAATAAATATATTAAAATATTTTGATTTTTAACATTTTTTAAATAAAATCAGTCCATTGTTAGCGTTGCTTACACACGATACCTTACCACTTGTGTTGAAAACAAGACAGCGAATGTAGTGAGTGCGCGCGCTGCTTGGGTCACATCAAAGTTGTGACCACTTTGCATTAAGCCGGCCCCACACTACTTGCAAATATTGGCAAGTATCAAAGAATAATTACACTCGCCAATGCTTGCCAAAGCTTCTACACTAATCGCGGAACCTCCTAGATCACTCCCTATTTCCTCGTTAGAGTTCTTGTTTGAACCCCATCTTCTTTTGCGCCTCTGTCTTTTATTTAGTAAAATATATCCCCTATTTAAAATAACACATGCCGCACTAGCGAGAAGTATGTCGTTTGTTTGGCTGTTCACCATGATAACGACAAATTTAAAATTGGCGGGAAATTCTTGCAAAATATTCCTTAGTATTACCGAGGAAGCACAATAGGGGATTCCGATTAAGCGAATTTTAAGCGCCCCGTCGCGGTATTTTTATGAACTATGTGGACATACAAGTAACTGTCATCGTGCTGTCATGTTGATAGCCTTGTGAAATTTGTGTTTTGTATTAAAAATATGGGTATTAGGTACGTTTATGGCCTCTGTAAGAGTGATTACAAGAATAAATATAAAAAATATATGAGAGGAGTTAATTTTATGCCGTTTTCCAAGCCGATCTCATCTCTAATGGTTTATGCGTAACTACATGAAACTAAATGGTTTCGTGGAAGTAGTGATATATGTGTCCGTAGTTAAATAGGTTTGATATGTTATGAGATTGAAAATAGCCCCACTTTATATTTACATCAACTACCACACATGAAATTACCGCAGACACCCATTTACCACCATCAATTCAGGGTAATATATTATCACTGCGTCCCGCATTCATATAATTGATTTCTGAAAACGTTGAAACACTTTGAGTTAGTATAAATCAGTAAATACCCAGTAACTAACCGAAACTAAAATCTTAAAATAAGATCGCTCTTTTTCCGCCTTTTTTCAGACTACGACACTAACCATTTCTTTTAGGTTATTCACAGAATGATTTTCAATATTTTTCTTTTTTAATTTCGCCCCTGGCACTAACTCTGCGCTAAAAAAATCATTTTCATCATTAACCGAATACATGTCAACACAAAATGTCTATTTGTCCACATAGTTCAAGATTTCACCGCAAATGGCGTACTTTGTGACGTCACGATCGGAATCCCCTATTCCAAGTATACATGAGTGATTTGGGAGATCGGACTCGGCGAGTAGTGTGGAGCCGGCTTTATTCGCTGCATTTACATTTACATTATACAAACCTTTTTCTCAGACGAAGACAAACAAATTGTAACTTTGCTTAGACTCGATTAATGACCAAGGCGTCAGTCTATAGCGAATAGTAACAGCGTAAGTTTGGTTGAATATTTTAAATAAAAACCAATAATGCATTAAATTATGGAAAACTTTTGCAAATAAAGACAAAAGGTCGTCTTAAGTCAAATCTGAAATAAATCAGACAACGAGCGATGGAGCTAGGGACGTGTAAATATTTACGAAATTTGCCGCCACTGTCTTATAGGATATTATCTCTGATAATAAATAAAAGAATATAAGAAAAAACTCACCATCATGATGATATTTGTGGCAATATACGACGACCTCACAAGAACTTGAACAACCGACGCCATCGCAATAACAAAATTATCAACACAACTGTTCTGCATTTCCTCTTCTGCAGTTCCTTAAAACAGTTACATATTAAAAACAAATCTATATAAATCTGAAGTGAATACAGCGATTTCTAATGCGTGCAAATACATGAAAGCGTGTAGACAAATGAGTGAAATCTTACCCTTACCCAGAGGTTGCATTGGTATATCATCTTGTCCCTCTCCAGAAGTGATAGTTACGCTTCCAGAGGGATCCTGGATGTAGCTTCTTCCAGAACTTGAATAGATTCGCGAAGGACTCACTCCTCTGATTAGCTGCAGTTAGCAAAGGACTACCATTAATCTAAGTCAAAGGTGCATTTATATTTTTTCTTATATTAGTAACTGAACATGCTACATATCATGCTCATTAAATGCCAATTAATAATAATGATTTTAATAATTTAAAATTTTAATTTATACACCCTATATCTTTTTACTTCCTTGTACGAAGTAAAGGAAGTATTGTAATCGCGAAAAATTTCGGTTTTGAGATTTCAACGGAAATATCCATTTTGACCATCCCTGAATCCATTTTGACTAATTTCGTCGTGACGTCTGTACGTACGTGCGTATGTATCTCGCATAACTCAAAAACGGTAAGCCGTAGAAAGTTGAAATTTTGTATTTAGGACTGCTATAACATCTAGTTGTGCACCTCCCTTTTTGGTCATTACATAATTTCTAGAAATGGTACTTTATTTGAAGCCTATAATAGATTTTAATGAAAAACTATCTTAAAATATAATCTAACACTTTTCAAATTTGGTATATAAGACTTTTATGTCAATTGGCATAACATAGTGGATTTTGGTTAAAACAGGCTAACCGGAAGTGGCATATTACCTGAAGGTGTTAACAGTTTTTCTTCAATAAAATGGTTTCATTTTGATTTTAGAAATAAATGCTTCAAATATAAATTTTAGAGAATTAAATTCTGTGTCTAGCACATCAAGTATTATTAAATTAGCCCTTTGTATAAGCGAGATATGTATATTTAAAACTTATATAATTTTTGGTTTTTGTAATGAAGCTTGCTATGGATTAGGACAAAAAATAACAAAAAAATAAAAAATAGATGCTAATGTCAAATTACATCAAATATGTGCAATTATATACTTAGGTCTATACTTCATATTGGTCTTGTGTACAAGGAAGTCGTGTGGTGTCCACATCAGATTTTTTTGTATCAATAATTGGTATTTACATTTTTACTTCCTTGTACGAAGTAAAGGAAGTATTGTAATCGCGACAAATTTCGTTTTTCAGATTTCAAAGGAAATATCCATTTTGACCACCCTGAATCCATTTTGACTAATTTCGTCGTGACGTCTGTACGTACGTATCTCGCATAACTCAAAAACGGTACGCCGTAGAAAGTTGAAATTTTGTATTTAGGACTGCTATAACATCTAGTTGTGCACCTCCCTTTTTGGTCATTACATAATTTCCAGAAATGGTACTTTATTTGAAGCCTATAATAGATTTTAATGAAAAACTATTATAAAATATAATCCAAAACTTTTCAAATTTGGTATATAAGACTCTTATGTCAATTGGAATATCATAGTAGATTTTGGTTAAAACAGACTAACCGGAAGTGATATATTACCTGAAGTTGTTAACAGTTTTTCATGAATAAAATGGTTTCATTTTGATTTTAGAAATAAATGCTTTAAATAAGAGTTTTAGAGAATTAAATTCTGCGTCTAGCACAGTGGCGTAACTAACGGGCTCGCATTGCGGGCGGGCCCCCGGCTCTAGAGGGGCCCCAATTTACTTGATTTATAATTTTGTTACTACTGCGAAATTTTGAACTTAATCTTTTTTTTTTGTAGCAACATACACATTTATTTAGTCTTTTATTTTTTAAATGTCAATTAATAAAATATTATTGGCTAAGGGGCCCATTATCCGCTATGCAAAACCAAGCTCCTTATTTTCTATCACATTTCGGCCAGTAGAATTTCGATTTCTTGGCAAATATTTTCCTGCAACTGATCCAGAGTTTTTCTTTAAAATAGCCCCATAAAAAGAAGTCTGGGGGTGTCAAATCAGGACACCTGGTGGTCAATGTGTATTACCAAAACGTGGGATTAAATACCGATACGAGAATGATTTTCGCAAAATTGCTACTATTTAAACTGTATGATACTGATCCATCTTCCTAATACCATATTTTGTCCAAGTTCTTTTCATTTGGGATACCAAAAATGTATGAATCAATTCCCTGTAACTTTCACCAGTGGTCTGTGCCACCAATTTCATCAATACGGGTCAATCATGTTAATAGTAAATGCCACATCATACAATGACTTTGGTGGGATGTAAAGGTGCCTAATCTTGGATTTTCAGGCCTCACATATTGGTTATTTTGCTTCTTAACATGACAAATCAGATGAAAGTGAGCCTAGTCACACTTTCCACAAGTTCTTGTGGTATATAGTTCCTCATGATAAACGCTACGGGCCCCAAAAACTTTTTGCGGGCGGGCCCCCGAACTCTTAGTTACGCCACTGGTCTAGCACATCAAGTATTATTAAATTAGCACTTTGTATAAGTGAGATATGTAAATTTAAAACTTATATACTTTTTGGTTTTTGTAATGAAGCTTGCTATGGATTCGGACAAAAAATAACAATAAAAATAAAAAAAATAGATGTTAATATCAAATTACGTCAAATACGTGCAATTTTATAAATGGGTCCAGGAGAGTTCACTTATATTGGCAACCTTTGTCATTTGTGGCGCCATCTAACCGCCAGGTCCCCAACTATTCGCATTTAAATTAACCAATGAACAAGCAGTTAATCGTCTCCTTGGCAACATATTGACATCGCAAACAAACAGCAATTAGAAATTTTTCTAAAGTTTTCACTACGATTTTTCTCGCGTCTTATTAAAGTACTTTCTGATTAAGAACGGTTTGTTGCATTCTGTGAATTTTCTTCAAGGTAAACAATAAGTTCACTTCATGAGATAATGATATTAATTAACAATTACTAAATTTTTGTTGTAGATGGCGAAGAGGTTATGTCGTTTAGTTGTATATTAATTATATATTTTGATTAGAAGCCACTCCAAATCAATTAGGTGTTCAACAACAATAACTTAAAAAGGTAATATTATTCGGTTTATTATTTAGAGAAACAAAATTTTCTGAACTTTTATTATCAAACAGAAAATGCAGTTAATGGGTTTATCATGATTGAAGAAAGTAAACCACACATTTCGTGACTCTTCCTAGAAATACAAGAATGCAAATCAGAGGAGGCATAAAGATCATCATGGTATATTTTTGGTATATTTATATTTAATTCTGTTGACAAACTGTACCTTAAATCTTGCTGCTTAAGCGGACCATAAAAATTTGACATTAAATTAGTTGTTCATTTAATATAAATGAATTTAATTATAAAGTACCATTTTTAACCAACTCAATTTCAGTATAATGTATAAACGCCCTTATTAACTTCATAACTATTTTAAAATACCGTGAAATTAATTAATTATGCTGTTGATTATGTATTATAGGTTAGCAAATGTATGTATTATATATCTATTTTTTTGTACTACAGGTTTTTGATGAAATATAATAACATAATATATCAATATTTCGTTTCTTTTAAGTTTATTTGTAAAAGAAATTAAATTTTAATAAAAAAAATTTGGAAAACTGTCATGAGAGACATCTTGCGGCCAGGTCCCCAACTAACCGACATGCCGCCTTGGCGGTTCTATTGTTTTAACATTGAGTGCACACTCCTGATCCTCCTTGAATGGGTCTATACTTCATATTAGCATATTAGTCTTGCGTACAAGGATGTCGTGTGGTGTCCACATCGGATTTTTTGAATAAAATAAAAAACGTTTGTAGAAAAGCAAAGTTATTAAAAAGATATAGGATGTTTTTTTATAAATAATATTTATAAAGCAAAAATAAATACATACTGGGGTACTCTCAGATGGGTATAAACGATGATCTGAAACCTAAAATCCAAGCCAAGCTTCTCATGAACTGAACAAAAACTTAAATCTTGTTAATAACACATTTAAAGCTAAAATATATAAATATTAGGGTGGACCTTAATTGGGAGCAAGTTGAATATTAACCGAGTCGCCCCCTAAAGTAGTTCCAAATAAATAAAAAAATGTATCCGATTAATTTTAATATTTTATCGTGCCCAAATACACTTGATTTTTCCCCATTTAAATAACATTGGGTTTTGACGCATTTTGGGACTTTATTTTTTTCCGAGGCAATAAGAGATTAAAAAAATTCACTTAATATTGGAATATACACTAGAATGGCCCAAGAATATGTAGACAAAATTTGAAATCCCAACTATTATTCTTAATTCGAACAATAGGGTATTTGACAAATTTTGGGAATGTGTTTTAAATTGCACATATACACCTAATTATACATTGAAGCTTATTATTATATATTTTTTAATCGTTAATACATTTAAAATATGAGTTTCAAATTTCCCGCTAAAACACTCTTGTCTCTCAAAACGTCACGATCTAGTAGGTAGTTTAGTAAATACTTCGTAAAAATATGAAGTTCTTTAGTGTTTACTTGTATTTTCCTTCAAAAAATGAATTCTAAAACTTAAGAACTTCTTATTTTTACAAAGTATTTACTAAACTACTAGATTATGACGTCATGAGCGACAAGAACGTTTTAGCGGGATATTTGAAACAATGTTAATACCTTATTTTAAATATATTACCAATTAAAAAAATAAGTAATAATAATTTTGCATATATAATGGACCTTTTCAATTTAACGGCTATCTCTTCTATCGCTGCAAATATTAGGCGATTTCGGGCAACATACCCGTTCACTTCTTCGGATTACTTACGGTTAGTTACGGTATGATATGGTTAATGGTGGCGCCAAAAATCGTTAGTTCACTTGTTGACACCGTGCTTGGTATGTATATTCTGCGACATTTAGAACTCTCAAAAATAGTGTCTGACAACTAAAATGCATTAACGGAGACAGATAGTTTTTTCCATATTTGTCCAAAAAAGAGTTAACGAAAATAATATCACCCTGTTTGACATAAGACCACGACTTCGACTGTTATGACTTTTGACATTTCAAAAAAAGACATGATAAAAAGAGATAGAAATAGTGAACAGAGAGCTGACCCGACTCGCAAACCCGTTCAGCTGTGAGCACTGATCCAAGCATACCGGGTATGTTGTTCCTAGCGCCCGAATGTGTGAACGTACCTGAACGCAACATACCGCAAGTGAACGGTTGTCGCCCGAAATCGCCTATTAAGAAAATATCGCGAACAACTGCCAGTTTGGTTGTCAAACGAAACTTCAAAAATATTGCAGTTATCAAAATACCTGTATTCTCAGTGAAAATTTGCATCGTTAGACATTTTACCTTCAATAAAAGCTTTTGTAACTTATTTCGATAAGATTTATTAAAGTTATCTGAGATATTCTCACATTTTACGTCTAATTTTTTTAGAAACAAACGCCATAGATCTCAGTTGTTCTTACTATGTATATATATCTTCTATCTCTTTAAATTGAAAGGGTCCACTATGGTATTTCTAGAAGTGGTTTCTATAAATTTTTGGGTTTATTTCATGATCAGAAATGGCACAAAATTGATCTTTTTCGCTCATTTTACTTATGTGTTCATTACTATCTTACATATGTCAACAAAAACAACAGAGATTATTCCCGGGAATAATCTCTAGAGCTTTATTCTCAATATAATAATGACAGGATTGGTTAAAACGCAGACACGTGACACAAAATGGAACATTAATTTTAAGAATAATGATTGGGGCTTCAAATTTTCTCCACATTTGTCCTAATATTGAGTGGATTTTTTAAAAGCTCTTATTGCCTCTGAGAAAAATAAAGTTCCAAAATGTGTTAAAACGACCCAATGTTACTTAAATGGGAAAAATCAAGTGCATTTAGGACCGTAAATATTAATATTAATAGATCATTACCAGCACATTTTTTTAAAAATTTATTTGGTACGACCTATTGTTGCGACCCGTTTAAAATTTGACTTGACCCTTTCTAAGGTCCACCCTAATAAATATATATGATTAATAAATTAAGATCAATAGATCAGGATCGAATATTAAAAGAATTTTCAAGCAGAAAATAAGCAAAAATATAGTCATACATTTTTTAAAAAATAGGCTATTCCAGCTCAATCGAATTAGAGGAATTAATAAAAAAACATATTAAAAAGGGTGGAAGAGCCTATTTTTTTATAAAGTAAATATATTTATAAATAACATTTATCTCTTCGTGCTATCTACAAGAAAAAAAAAATTGGTACATAACTTAAAATCTAAATATTTATTCACAAATTTATAATACGAGAAAAGTAATATTTTAATATCGTTTATAAATTTATAATAACTAATAATAATAAAAATAGTTATGTACCAAAAATCTACGGTGCAATCTAAAGGCTACACCAAAAAAAGTAGAAAAGATATCCATTTGAGCTTACTCGGACTTTCCGAGTAGCACTTTGCCACCTATTAGTAGTAGAACTCCGAGTCAATCGTCGACTCGATACACGACGTGCGCTCAAAGTTCGTCTAAGAGAAACATCCAAGCGAGATAATTTCGCTGGTTTCCGAATCTGAAAGGGGTTAGTAAAATCCATGTTAGAAACTTTGCAAAAATGAAGCGTGTTCCTCAAACGCGCGATGATGGAGTTAGCTGTTAGTGTGCAGCGATGAAGTTGTTAATTTAATCATTTTAAAATTATTATCAATTTGCAATATTACGTTATTTTAAAATATTAATGTTTGTTCCAATAAATTTAACGATTTGTCTTGAAAGAGGTCTGAATCAACGACCACAAATATAGTAGACAAACATGCCCTCGGCTGGACAGAAAGAGACAACTAGAGATAGAGATATATAAAGTCTACTCTAAAGTTTGTCAAGAGATGTCCCTACGGTCCTTATAATGTATTTGTGACATTAGGTACGTTCTATCGGTGTCACAAATATTCCTACTAGAATAAGAATATTCTTATAGCAATAGAACGCTCAGTAGCAAATAACTGTCAAGTGCTGTCAAGTAAAAAAATAAATACAATAGAACAGTGGCAGTGGTTATGTGTTATTGTTAGTTAACAACTAAAGATAACTTTGTATGTTTATTTTGGATCTTCAAAATGTTGTTATGGAAATATTTCAGAGATTGTAATTATATAAAAATATATTAAATAATAAAAACGTAAAGAAGATATTTTTGTTGAGCACAGTCTACTCTAAACATTCACAAATGTGACAGAAATGTACGCGCGACAGTCGGCTAGTAAAATATTTATCTCCACTCTATATATCTTCCTACCAACGCTTCCAACTCTGAAGTTGGAATGATTCGTATGAATATTTCGATTTTTTTGACGCAAAAGAACTATCATTGATGTTCTACCAGAAGAAGTAGGAAGATTTCTGACACCAATAGAACGTACCTATTAGTTCCTTTGTTCGGAAGTTGTGAAGTCATTGAAGCCTCGATTTCAAATTCTGTCAGAATTGGGCTTTCCCTGCTCCAGACCAGTAGAATTTGAAATCTATCCGGAGAAAGAATTAGGGAAAATCACAATTCTGTCAGATTTCAAATTCTACTGGTCTGGAGCAGTAGAATTCGTAGTGGGGAAAACCCAATTCCGACAGAAATTGATATCAGACAGAATTTAAAGTTACAAAATCGAGGCCCAGTTTTGTTTGTTCAAAGTTTACAGTTTCATTATTCTTTATAAATCTGCTTTTTTCAAGTGAGTTTTGAAATAAAATGTGCGTAATTCTAAAAACTATTATTAATTTAAAAAACTATTAATTAATACTACCATGAGAACTTTACCTACGGGAATTTTGGACTGTATTCATAAGCATATCCTGGATCAGGATCCATTAAATAATCATGGCATTCAACTTATCAACTTAATTTGAGATATTTATTTCAAAATCCGGATCCACCACAAAAATAAATTTAGAAAAAACTACAAATACAATAATAAGCATGTATACAAAAACAATATTGTTTAAAAATCAATAGAATAATATAAATAATTATATACAATTCTATTTATCCTTTCCTATTACTAATATCAATTTGTTTCATACATTTTATATTTGCTTTTCGTTAATAAAAATTCATGTTTCAAATATAGTACAGTTCATGTTAATAGAACAAGCAGTGACATCTAGTGAATACTCCAAGAGGAGACTTAACATATCTCTATCCTTAGTTGTCTCTTTCTGTCCAGCCGAAAACAAAACAAATGCTTTGATGTTATATCTAGTGTATTTGTGATCGTTGGTCTGAATGTCTGGTCTCGAATTTGGTGCCCCGGTTTCGATCCTGACCGATATCAGAATCATTTCGAATTTTAAATGAGACAAAAGTGATTCATGTGATGCACTCTCTACATCAGCAATGAGTGCTCGTATGGCACGAATATGTCATCATCATTACCCATATCTGCATTTAAAGCTGATTGGTACACCCGAAATGGGTATGGGTAATATGCCGTGATGATATATTTATTTATTTCTATTTTGCCATATATGTTTAATATCAAATTTCAAATTTTTCTTCCATTTAAGCTATTCAATATTCACAATTGAAATTAACGATAGAGGCGCTGATTTTCGAAACAAGATGGCCGCCATACGAGGGGTTTGGCATATGACAATTCACATTGTTCACGTGTTTCGTTGGCTATACAAACCGAGTTTAAAACTTATTTATATGAAGGCGATAAGTTAAAATATTTAATTATTAATTACTATACTACTCACTCAGCTGTCACTTATTCAATATGGCGGTTGTACGATTGCTTTTGGTAGTACTTATCTGCGCCACTAGAGGGAAATTTTTATCTACGATTGCGAATTGCAGAGAATAGGGAATAATTTTGACCACTCTGATTGGCTGAAATTGAAGACAAGAGACAAGTTTTCCCAATGTAATTTCGGCTACTTTAAAACTAGCGCTGATGTGGAACAGATGTCTTGTCTAGTCCGAGTATTTCTCACTAGAGGTCACCACTGAGGCCACGTAGAGTATCAGTGTCTAGTTTGTACATTGCTCACTAGAGACGCAAGTGTTCTTAGTCAAAATTTCGCGGTTAACATTAAATAATTTAGAAAGTTTAATATTAAAGAAATACCAACATGTCACTCACAAAATTGCTAGAACTACAAAACAAATACAAAATACAGGTGCTTCTACGTGGCCTCTAGTGAGCAACGTTCAAACTAAACACTGGACTATACAGTGACACTCTACGTGGCCTCTATTTCTATCTCTAGTTTCTCTGTCTAGCCAGCCGAAATCAAAACATTCAATGAGGAGGGATAGGGAATGTTTTGTCTAGTTATATTTGGTCGCTGTTCTGGACTAATGATACAAATAACTATTTTATTTAGAAAACAAATCAAATAATGAAATCGTTTATTGGAACAAACATTTGATAAATAAATTTGTTCAGTGCCCAGATATCCCTTCTTTAAAGCAATGTAAAATGAATAAGCTATAATTTTTGCAAAGAAGAAAAATTAGCCAATGAAACACCATTTCGATGAGTTTTAATGTACCCATAACACTATTATTTTATACAAGAAATTTAGAGGAAAATTATTTTCATTTAGTTAACCATTTAATATTGTAGAAAAGTACTGAATGTTTCCAAATAAGTTTTGGACTCTTTGTAATAATTACGTCGCGAAAATCTGCAAAAGAATATAGTGTAATAATAATAGATGCTGTTATTACCTGTGGCATAAGAAGTAACTTCGATTCTAGAGCTAAAATATAGTACAACCATAAAAGCCATATCGGATTGAGGTAGCTTGCCCACTCTAAATCATTAAAAACAAATGCTCTCGGGTCTTCATGATCTGCGCTTATAATTGGCGTTAACCCAAAATACCTAAACAAAATTACAATTTAAAATCAAATAATAATTATTAAAAATTTATTTATGGTGGTAACAATTTTTAATTTATTATTATTCTTCTTCTTATTCTTACCTAGCGTATGTGCTGTTCGGACTAAGATATTCCTGAGGCCATTGGAACTGATACCCGTATAACGCAGAAATGTGAAAAAATAACACCACTAGTGTAACTTTACAAACGTAGGCGAATATTTTTCTCAGTTCTTTGTAACAGGCCCACCATGTTGCTGCGCCCAAGAACACCAAGAAGTAGAAGGCCCCTGGTACAGAAGGGCGAAGGCATGCTCCTATCGCTAATGAGGCGAGCGACAGGTACCTTCCTGTATTGCAATGACAATGTACATAGTTATTTAATTTTATTTTAACTCACTCATGAAAAAAAAAATAGTTTAGTCACGAGTTATATACATAATTTATGCACCACAGTTAAACAAATTTAAAAACAAAAATGTCATTTTGATGAAAATGTCAAGATACTTTAATGTATTCACTATTTACACTATATTTATTCAATAATACTTAAAACTTTTTAAACTACAACTTTGAATACAACAATGACCTTAGTTACTAGAAAAACTTTAGATCATATAACTTAAGTTAAGTTATATGATCTAAGAGAAAAACACATAGTCTGAAATCATTTTCTATCTTTTTGAAGAAATAATAATAGCAAAAAATAACAGAGTATTAGCGATACTGGTGATTTTTTATTTATTTTGTAGTTATTTTTTATTTCAGTTATTTTTTATTTCACACTTTTCTATAATGATATATTCTAGCCATTGAAAAGTGAGAATAAGAGCCTTAGCACAATATTTCTCCCGAAAGGTTCGCTAGTCAGCTAGATACATTAACTTTCAAAAGACTTTGAAACGTGAAACGAGCGTCAAACATAACCATTTATTAAAATAAAAATAATAAATTTAGACTATGTATTTGTTTCTATGTATATTTGTGTTTATATAATGTGCCACAATCATGAAAAGTCATGATTACATAAAATAATATCTGTGTATTCTTCGAAAAGGCTGTAGATTGTAATACGTATTTAGAATATCCGCCTGCTGCCATCTACACTAAGCTTTACGCTAAGACAACTTTAGAAGGTGGTGGGGCAAAAAATATTTTTAGAGATTTATCGAAATATGTGGGAGTACGCAAAAATAACGATAATTATTTTTTGGCGGTGTATGGCCCTAATTTCGACTTTTTCCGCTAGGTGTCTTTACTAGACACCCTTTTAGATCTGTTGCTCAAGTGTCAACCTTGGGGAAACTTTTGAGCGGTCAGTATAATTTTCTTCAGAGGGCTTTACGGGTGGTTTTCTCGTTTTAAAAGAGGTCGAATATCAATTGAAATGACGTCCCTCAACTTTCAAAACGTATGATAGCACTGAAAAATCTGTGATGTGATCATGTCTGATCGTTGTAGAATTAGAGGAACTCACTGTAATATTCTTGACTTCATGCCAACAAACTTTGACTGAAAATTTGAAGATTTGAGTGCGTGTTAGGAATTGAAAAGGGGTGCCTAGAATAGATATCTAGCGGGTGAAGTCGAAACTAGAGCCCTACCATCCACCAGAAAATAATTATCGTTGTTTTTTGGGTATCTCCTAGTATATAAAATTTGAAATTTCGAAAATTTTGAAGATTTTGAGCAAAATAACAATGTAACTTACCCACAGTCGTGAAGAACCCAATCTTCGACCAACTCGTCTTCTTTTCTACCCTCTCCCCTTCTTCGGTGGTCGATTGAGGATTAATCTCCAACTTATTGTCGGTGAGCCTTTGGCAGGCCTTATAGGTGGCTATGGATGAAAGGAACATAAGGATCTCTGGAGACAGCCACTGTGCCAAATCTGAGGCACCTAGCTTCGATAATCTGACTAGACCAATGTGTCGTAATATTTCCTCCAGGAATTCGTCGTTTTCTAGTAAACTCCCATAGGGAGGATTTGATAACAGCACTATTTGAAAAGCTATTTGGGAGATTGATGTTAGGGTTGATATGCAGATTACGATTTTGAGGAAGCAACCCGTGTGGCCTAGAATATCAAAATAATAAAATATTGTAACAACTCTGTACTGTTTGTTGATTATTGGGATTTTCAAATAAGAAAACGCTAACTAGCGGCGAATATTAGAACTACAAACATTGGTACACATTTGCCATTTACATGAAACTACAACTGTATGACTACAAAAACTCTATTATATGTACAGGTGTCTCATTTTCGATGTTTTTTTAAGGTATCTCGGGTAATATTAACGATTGATCAAAACCGTTTGCACATTGCAGGGTCAATTTTTTGAGAAAAGTTTAATAGTCACCACAGGAATTTTCGATCTTCTTTTGTTTCTGAGCTACAGGCAAAAACTCGTTTTTCGCTATTTTGAAAATGTATCATATCTTATTTAAGATAGTTAGAGAGAAATTGTTTTTACAAAAATTTTACCGTTTTTTAGATAGAATAAAATGGCGCAATTAGATTTTTTGAAAACTTAATCATTTTCGAGATATTATACAAACTTATGATTTTTTTAATGGGAACCTATGTTGAAAATAGTCTCGTCGTTTTGCTTAATTTATAAGCTTTTCAATGATATATAACAAGTCTACATTCTTTTGTTTTAAACATTAATAAAAGACGAATTATTAATTTATTGGGGTGAAAATATTGGAAATTATTAAGAAACAAATGAAAAAATCTCTTACAGGTCATCATTTGCATATTTCTAATAGTATTTGTTTTAGTTTTACTCATTTTTTCAATTTATTTACTTCAAAGGCATATTAAACCGTTCTTTTCGGATTGTGTCAAAGCCAACTATAACGTAAATAAATAGTAATTTAACTAACCTGAAAATAATTAGTTAAGAATAATTTTGAGAAAATTACAGTAAAATTTTTGTAAAAACAATTTTTCTCTATCATAATAAATAAGATATGATATATTTCCAAAATGACCGAAAACGAGTTTTTGCCTGTAGCTCAGAAACAAAAGAAGATCGAAAATTCCTGTGGTGACTATTAAACTTTTCTAGAAAAGTTGACCCTGGAGTATGCAAACGGTTTTGATCTATCTTTAATATTACCCGAGATACCTTAAAAAAACATCGAAAATGAGACACCTGTACATACTTGAATTATAAATAAAAAATAATAATAAATGAGAAAATAATACAATGCCCTTGATTTTCTCTATTTAAATAACATTAGGTTTTGACACATTTTTGAACTTTATGTTTTCCTAGCCAATAGGAGGTTTCAAAAATCCACTCAATGTTGGAATATATATTAAAATGACCCGAGAATATGTGAACAAAATTTGAAGTCCCAATCATTATTCTTAAGATAATTATAGATTGTTAAACTATCGCCCAAAAAAGCTTACTACAACTGTCTTAAGAATATTGATTGGGACTTTAAATTTTGTCCACATATTTTCTGGTCACTCTTGTATATATTCCATTATTAAGTGGATTTTTTAAACCTCTTATTGCCTTTGACAAAAATACAGTTCCAAATGTGTCGAAACCCAATGTTGTTTAAATGGGGAAAAATCAAGTGAATTTGACCCCTTTTAAGGTCCACCCTAATGTACATATTTAAAAAAAATTGCGAAAAGTAAATACACAAAAATATGTATATATAGCCCTCCCTAGACCAAAATCCTGGGAACGCCACTGCCCCCAAGTGCTAAATTGGGACACGTGTAGGAACTGAATGAAACGTAAACTCTACGTAGAAATAAGAAAAATTTCGAGAAAAATTTTACTTCATAATGTAATTTTGTCTATTCAAGTAAATAATAGTATATTAACTATTAAGAACGGTAAGGACAGTTTACAGATCGAAGACAATGTTTGGAGACTGAGCAAAGCGAAGGCCCCAATTTTGTCTGAGATCGGTAATTCCTTAACGATCGTGATGCTTATACTATTTTTTGCACGATCGACGCACAAAATTTAATAGAAAAATGAGATTTGAAAATTATTTTGACATATTAAAAAAAATATTTGTCATTTTTGAAGTAAGCTTTGATTTTTGTTTTTATTTATTACCGGTTTCAGGAAATTATTCCATTGTTTACATGTTTACATGTAGAAAAGTAGGCTGGTAACTAAGTAATAACTGTATCTGTATGATAATATTGGGCCCTATTCTGTAACTTGGTGGTTAATTTTTAACCAGTGGTTAAAATTTTTATCCAGTAGTTATTGATTTGACAACTAAAAATCCCTTTTTTTGTTATACGTCAACATACTTGATTGGTTAAAAAAATTAACCAGTGGTTAAATATTAACCACTGAGATACAGAATAGGCCCCGTTATTACCATATTGACTTGTCAACAAAGGTCTACAAAATGAAAATAAAATAAAATGAAAATATAATGCTCTTCAATAATACCTACAGATAACGTTAGCCTATCGTTCTAAATACGGTCTACTTTATTCTAAAGTAATAAACATGAGGAATAAAGCACATAATTTGAATACTTGTCATATTGACATATGTCAAAATAATTGTTCTGTTAACCATAGCAATCTGAACTCGCCTCCTGCACGGTAAGTGAAGCACATCACTTACCGACGTGATTCACATCACTTACCGTTCAGTAATTTTTATAAATAAGACCTGTCTTGGAAACACTATCGGTGAACATAAAAAATAACCCGATCGTGCAAAAAAAATACATTTAGCATACTTGTTGGACAGAAAAAAGTTGGCAGGAATTGTAATTCTGAAATAGGATGTGTCAACTTGTCCAAGATAATTTACATCAGCATCAGCAGATATAAAATATAAAAGCACTGACCAAAATGAGTAAAACAAACTTAATCAACATAAGTAATAGGTCTAATATTCAACTGTTTCCGAGAAAGAGGGTATTTTGTATTAGAATCGAAGAAAAACTGACAAGTGATCGAACAAAATTTTGTTTACGTCAGTTTTTGTCTAATGGATAATAGTAAATAATGATACTCACCTGCCATTGATCGAGATGTGGGAACAGGGACTAGCGGAAGGTATAAAAGTAAAAGTAGATAAAAGGCAGATAGAATTGCCGGTCGAAAAATAATAGCTGAAAGAGAAAAGGCAAATTAATTATCTATTCAAAAATTTACACAATTATCATAATAATAATTATTAAGACGAATTTTTATTGAAACAATACATATTACAAGATTATTTTGCATTTAGTTTTGTTTTACAGGTCTTGTTCTTGAATATCTTTTTCGTTGGATATATTAAAGAATGGAATGATACCATCAGACATTAGATAGTGGAAGCGTCCGAGGTCCATGTGCTTTGTTTTCATTTATAGTATTGGTAATCAATGGATCGTCTCATTCATGAAAGTGCTTCTGGCATCTCTCTTCTTCTAACCAACGTAAATAAACAAACTGCATGACGTTACATCGTAACATTAATTGTTAATGACAAATGTATGTATATGTACGTATTGTATTACATTTCTGGTATAATGAAAACAAAGAACACATTACGAAAGTGTTTTTTTTATTTGATTTATATACTGATTTCGTAAAGTTTGTCATAGTACACAAATAAGAGTAATTATAATTATACATGAGATAAGAGTATGGTGCTTGTTAAAAAAATATTTCCAGGGATATTTCATGGAAGCAGATTTTAATGATGTCAAAATATGGCTATTTAGTAACCATTAATTAAACTTAATTAACAGAGTAAAGCGCCATTCCATGTTAATTATTTAAGATTTAACCCTTGGAAACCGAAGTTTTTTTTGTGGTTTCTTTTGAAAACATATCCCTATATTTGATTTGAAAGGAAACTGACCCTTATGTATTCCGTTAGTAAAGTATTTCTGTGCTTTCCTAGTCCAATATTTACATAGGTTCATTCAAAAATTTCATAGCTGAATATTTCGTAAAATTCAATTGTTCTCTAGAAACCACATCTATAAAATAATATAAACGTCAACTTTCATTCGCTACTGATACCATATCTCTGCCTATTTTGACCATTTATAAAAATTTGGAAAAATAGGTACATTTAAGTTTTTTTTTTCATCATTTTACACTCAGGTGCAAAGAAAACGAACTATCATTTTTTATTTGTATTCATTATCTTGACAACTATACAAGCTAGGAAGTCGGCTAATTAGACCAAAGTTCTAGCAATGCATTGTTTACGTACAAGAGAACAAGAAATGCATATGTCACTAGATAAGTATGTAACTTTTGTAGTTTTCTGTTTTACAAAATATCTATGATATATTCCAACGACTAGTTTTTAACGAATCATGATGCAAAACACTTGAAAATTCACCCAATGGGAACAATATTATAATGATAAATTTCCGCTACCAAGTAAATAAACAGTTGTTATTGTTTATATCTGTCAGTGTGACAGTTAATTAATATTTCAAGTTTACAAATAAAATAATAATTATTAAATTGTTTCATTTTGCGTTGTCTTTGGAATTTATCTCACCAAATACCAAACGACCTCTCTCAATTTCTCAGATAAACTTATTTTTAAGCACTCATCCTTTTTGCTTTTAAGCAAACTGACATTAGGAGAAACCCCTCCTCCTTCGAAGTCGGGATTTACCATGCAGGTTGCTTTCGTGTTTGTTGTTAAGCAAAAAAATTCGTGCAAAATAAAAATTTATCGATAAAATCAGGAAGTCTTGTGATATTACTTCTGATAATTCTAGATTTTGATTTGCATTTTTTAGGGCACTTTTTTTAATCTCTTTCGAATGGCGATAGGTGGCGATAAGTACTCATTTTCAAATTTTCACAGTTGGATTTCAAGCTACAGTATTTATTAACCTCACAATATTACATTTGATAATTAAAATGTTTCAAAAACGAAACATGATAGCCAGTGCCGGTTTTACATAAATTTTGCCCCTAGGCTAAAACATTTATAGCGCCCCTTATAATTTGTAATAAATAATTAGGGTATGTATATGAGTGGAAAACGAAAAAATATACTTTTTATAGTACTTTATTTATTTTGTGTACATGTATAATTTAAGAAAAGAATAACAACCTTAAAGTAAATAAATTATACAACATAAAATAATATATTCTTCCTAAATAAATATTTATAAAACAAAAACAAATATTATTATAATATACGCTAATAGAACAATAAGAAAATTGGTTACTGTGGCTACAATTGCTTCTTTCTTGATTTTTTCGCAGAAAATTCATTTATAATATCATCAAATGACATTTTGTTTAATAAATCACTATTTATATTTAAAACTGCTAAATCACTGATCACTTAAATAATTTTTAACACGTTTTAGTGTTAAGAAAGATCTCTCAGCACTAGCGTTTGAGATTGCAATAGTTAAAAATATTTGCAATGAAATGTCTATATTTGGAAAGGAAGACGTAATTTCTTTATCTCTTATAAAAATTAACATCTCACTTAGAGAAATACGTTCAATGTTCAAGTGGGCCATAAACTCTTTAAATTGAATGCATTCTTCCGGAAATTCTTCTTCTATATCCCCTTTGTATGTATATTGAAGAAGTGCAGCTTTCTTCCGTATTTCTTCGTCGATAAGAGTTGATAAATTAGCAAAAAATCCAAAAATATTTTCAATTTCAATGTAAGCTCTACGTCGATATAATAGTTCTTTAATTAAGTTGCCTAAAATTTTATTAAATGTGTTCACTCTCATATCTGTTTTAACGTCAAAGATTACTTCAGTATCAAACTCTTGAAACTGTAATTTTCGGCGACGTCTTCTAATTTCACTGTATTGATCACATTTTGAAAGTTTTTTGCCTGTTTCTTCATAATGTTCAAAATTATTGCGCATTTTTTTTAAATAGTCAATTAATGAATCAAATAATCGTACTGCAGTTAGTAAGTCTACTTTTAACATTTTGTAATGTTTTACTTGTGTTGTCATATCTTTGCAGAATATCGTTCCAAAAAGTTGTTAATATCGCAAATTCTAGTGTCTGAATTTTTTTATCAAATTTCTAGCTTCTACTCTTGTTGCAGCTTTTTTTCAGTTTCATTAATTTCGATATCTTGTAAAGCCAGTAAAAAACAATTGTATCCTTTATATAAGGCTCTACATGCACTTCCCCGTGCTGACCATCTTGTAGCAGACAACGATTTAGGTAACAGGCATTTTACTCCTCCACTTTCATTTTCTTCTGTATATTTTTTTTAAAATGTCCCATCTTTTTGTAGAAGCCGAAAATAAGCAATATAATTGTTCAACAAACATAAAAAATGATGTTGCATTGGTACAACATTCTGCTCCTGATGCTCCTACCAAATTAAGCGAATGTGCTGTGCATGGCACATAAAAAGCTAATTTATTTATGTGTTTTATCCTAGCTGTGGTATTAATGTTCTATACTATTTGCCTATTTTCTTTTATAATAAACTATATAACTAGCCCGACTTAATATTAGTCGTTTGTTTTTAGTCGAGAGCTCAGAATGCCATTCATAAAGGCAAAAAACGTTTTTTCCAAGTTTTTAATTTTTTTTTTGCTTGATTTCTCATTATTAGTATATCAAAACAAAAATTCTCGACGCCCCCCAACGGCTGGCGCCCCTAGGCTATAGCCTAGTTAGCCTATTATGTAAAACCGGCACTGATGATAGCAAAAATTATTATGACCTCTGTTTTTTTCTAGCTGCATTTTGTAAGAATGACAACAAGGCAACCCTGTCCTCCCCCTTATTGGGGGATGAATAAGAACTGCCACTAACCTTTTACCTACGTGCCACGTGCCGTATTATGTCGCATTCAGTCTATGTGTGCCCTATATATATATGAATGTGTTAGTGTGTGCAGGAAATCGCCCTGGTTATATGACCCTGTTATCCTTGTTCCTGCAAAGATACTGCAGCAAACTCATAAAAATAAAAATAAAGACATTGGTCGTATAGTTTGCTTGATACAAGAGTTTCATAATAAATATTATAATCAATGTTAGGGTTGATGAGAAATAACTGGAGATGCAGTCTTGGTAAACAGTGTTTATTAAATAGTAATTTAATTAACTTTCCTACGTTTCGATTCCAAATGAATCATCATTAGGGATAGTTTATGTACAGTTGGAAAAAAAAGATTATTACATTACAAAATAAAAAATCTAGTTTGGCCAACACAATACCTTCCGCCATTTGCAGCCCAAGCCAAAAAAGATTAAGTTAATCCTTATTTTTGGATTAGCGAATTTTACTCTAATTTTGACAGTTTGTTTCTTAAAATTTAAAATATAGTCTAATCTAATCCAAGTAACTACATTTTTTTAAACCCCTCAACAGGATTAAATCCCAATTACAGAGTGGGTTCACATTCACACACATCCATGCCTTAGTGGGATTCGAACTCAGAGCGCACTCATGGCATGAGTTGCTCTAACCACTGGACACCGGAGATATAATAAAATGAAGATTAAATTTAAATACCGGGATAGAATAGAATTCACTAATCAAAAAATGAGGATTAGCTTCAACATTTTTGTGAATCGTTAATTTTTATAAATCTAAATACATACCTACATATTTACTTATGCTGGAAACTGTATTGAATCCCTTTTCTATTGTTCTATTTACTTTTTTCTTTTTAAAACGTTACAATATTATTTTGAAATGATTAGTTCTTTGATAGTGACATTTATCTGTCATTTACATACATTTGAATAATTGCGTTTTGTTTGTTTAACGCGTAGGCTCTGGGATTTAAATTATAGATAATTTTATAAATTTATCCATACAATATATAGAAAAAGTATTAATGCAAATCTATAGAAAATTTAATAATGTTTAATTTTTATAATAACATTAATCTCGAAAAAATAACATTTAAATGTTTTTTTTTCGAAGAAAAACTATTTTGAGCTTCTAGTGAAGTGCCATTTCCGGTTATCCGATTTTCACCAAAATCTAATGGGCTCTTTCCATTACAGAAAAACTTCGAAATACAAGGTTTCAAAATTTTCTGAATGATAGTATTTGAGTTAGAGTGGAGGATCCACACACACACAGACATCATCGTGAAAATGTTAAAATTGGATTGTAGGGACCTTAAAACGTGGTCATTTACCAAAATCTCGTTATGCGATTTTTAGCACGATCCCTATACCTCCCTTACCAAGGGTAGCGGGAGGTAAAAATTGCAAGGATGAAAATGTCGTCAAAAAGTATCAGAGATAATAAAATACGTCCATACATCAGAAACAACTAAAGTTAACTTTAGAATCGAAACGTAGGCAAGTTAATTAAATGATTATTTAATAACACTGTTGCTGTTTACCAAGACTGCGTCTCCAATTATTTTTCATCATCCCTAACATCATACTAACAGTCAAGTAATACCAATAAATTTATTATAATCAATGATTTACTTATTGGTATAAATATAAATACTGACTCATTTAATAAATATTAATTACTGAGAAAAATATGATAAAATATATACAGTAGCATTCCTATTATTTTTTTATTAGCTTTATTCATAAACTTGAGTTTCATTTAATTAATATATATTTTTATCACACTTATATCGTCGTACCATCTGATAAATATCTATATTGACAAATTTTCTGAATCACTTAACGATGGCCGATAGCAAATAAACCAATGTAAACAAACACTTTTTATTTCAGAAGATCAGAAGTGTTGTTACACCAGATGTTTCTCGCTTTTCAAAAGAAAATAAACGTGCGATTATGACATATTAAAACAACAATCAATTTGATTTATTATTACAACAAAATGGTAATAAATGTCATACATATGTACATAGGTATGTTTCAATGATAATAATAAGTTTACAACGTTTTCTTTAAGCATTTGAATAAACTAAAGTAGTAATAAAATGGATTAGTATAGTTCTAGAAATATTAAATTGATATGTGAAATAATTTAGCTTATTGGTTTTATCTATCTTTGCCAAATGTAATATATTTTCCAATTTCCATATTGATACTATCTCAAGCCCTGCCCTGCATATTTTGTTTTGAGCACAAGGGCAGAATTCATAGGGTAGTAGGCTATGATACTAGGTAGGTTAATATCGATGTTCAGTTGTCCGCGCCCGCTAAACATCAACGCTGCGTCCGACTGTCACTTTTCGCTTTTTGGTATATGGGTCAGTGAAATTAGGACAGGTTATTTGATGAAAAGACAAAAGACAATAGGGGTGGAGGATAACACTGTAAGATAGCCATCGTTGTTGAGTAATGGGAAAGTTTGCTTTTACTTTATTATTTCTTTTCCCTACATATGGAAATATAATATATGTTCTTAAAAAGTTTAGATTTACTTCGGATCAATCTTACAATCTCCGGTTTTAAATAAAGAAAACTGGAACTGTCAGAGATGAAATTACCCGCTTCTAACAACTCTAGTTAAAGAGATAGTTAGTGCTAACCAACGGTTATGTTGCAATATTGTTCTTACCACCTTTGGTTAGAGCTAACTAGAAGTTAAAACTGTTGTTCGTATCGCTTCTAACCTCCAGTTTAATTCTTAACTAATGGCTAATAAACTGTCACTTTAACTAGAGGTGGTTGGATCGGACCTAAGTAATAGTTATTTATGTAACAAGTGTGTAAAGTGTAATACGAGGGGGGTCTCTGAAGCTGACTGCAAATGATGCTACTAAGGATGATGATTCCCAACGATGATACACTTACTGACTGGTGGACGCTTTGATGGCTGGCGTCCACGGCTTGTGAAAAGGAAGAAACCACAGACAGTTCACTTTTTACACTTTACACTGATGAACATTCCGGACATGAACACAACTTGTTGTTTAAAAACTAATATTTTTATTTACATGATTATTAATTAACACTAAACCTAACATACACAACTAACAAGTGTTACATTCCGTAACCTAGCGGACGAGCGTCGCCCCAAAACTAAAGGACACTACATGTCCAAACCAAAACACGTCTTTCTGACGCCACGTACTAATTTCGACTCTCCCATATTTATCCCATGGCTAACTAATACCGACTGACTTAAAACAAAAACGCTATCTCCAGGATAGGATTATCTTAGGGGTATGGGGTGCATAGGCGACGTCATTCTAAAGTCACGCTCGTATATATAATAATTTCCAGACTTAGATCAACAAATAAATGTCGTGACTATCATAATATAAGAATTTTTAAACTGAATTTTGACTTAAATAGACAAACTGAGTTAAAATATGAATATTGAAACTATAATTTAGAAGAGTTTATAAAAAGTTATTTATCTGTTATTGTGCTTACCCTCGCCTTGTCACAAAAGTAGTACTTTTTTAGTCGAGTGCGATGTTTTACGAGGTGCAGCCGAATGCGGAAATTGTAGCACGAGACAAAAAATACTATTTTACACACGTGTTGCATTCAACATTTTTCCTACAACCGAAATGGTATTGATGTTTCTCATAATACTGAGCGTACAGGCATTCAGCAGCTTCAAATACTGTTAGTGCTCTTTCTCATAACATTGTACAAAATGTAACTTAAACACTTGGAAGAATCTCAGACAGACGATGATAAGTCTTTTATAATGTACAAATTGTACATTTAATATTAATATTAAAAATTAGGTTAGGTTAGAAAACATGTCAAAAAAATCTTAATGTTCTTAAAAATTAGATTATACTCAATCTGTTAAAAAAATATTAGATTTGTTTCATTTATATGTATATTCATATTTCTCAATAAATTTTATTACTTTCATTATTATTTACTACGTAATTATATACTTGACAGGTAAATTAACCAAATTTTAATGTTGCCTAGCAACGCCTATTTACTTTTCAAGCACTAGTGTTTGAAAAGTGACACTTTACACACTGTAATGAGTGCGTGAAAAGTACTTTCCATGCACAGTTGTAGGAAAAATATTTTTTTTATTATTGACTTAACACATTCTCCGATATACTACTATGAAAAACATATTATATACACAAAGATAAACTTATTGAGCGTATAAATATTTATATTTCCTTCACTTTGTGATAAGAGTACCCGACAAATTTGTGTCACTTTTGAATACATGACGTCACCTGACATTTGTTACGGCAGGAGTGCGTAGTCATGTCGGAAATATGGGCCAATGCAGTCACAGGAAAATACCATGCAAGAAAAAGTCATCAGGACTGAATAATCCACATTTTTAGAATTTTTATTCATGTTTTACATGCGAAAATATAATATGGTAATTTATTTGCCCCCTTTGTTAAAATTTGATGTTCATTACATTTTTGAACTTTAATAATTAATTACATTTCAGCGAAAAGGTTTGTTACATTAGGTTACAGAAAAACTGAATTAACATAATGTGAATCTAAAAAAAAGTAATTAGTTAAATTATTCAAAGAAATACGTTATTTTTAAATTATTGAATTATTCATCATTCTTCAAAAAGTATAGTATGTGACTAGGATCCTCCACCATAACAAAATTTGAGTAAAATGTTAGTTATTTTGAAAGTAGATAAGAACAAATCATGATCGAAACGAAAAAGTTTTTAAAAAATTGTTAGTTTTTGAAATATTTAATTTTTAAGCATCTATACATCTACGTCACAAGTATTGCTATCTTTCTCGCCTACTACAGAAACTGATGTGAGAAAGATAGCTATAGGTTTCGTTAAAAATCTAATGCAGTTGAACTAAACATAATTATGACTTTTTAATACTACGAATTGCTTCAAAATGAAACGAACTTTCATTTAAAATAATAAAAAAATTAGAATGGGGGACCCTATTCTGTGATTAATTTTATGAACTTTTCATTTCGATTTATTATCCATTTCTGAGCGTAACAATCTGACATAATAGAAAACAATATATAAGTATGCCAAGAATAGAACTAATTATTTATAATGAGGTGTTGCAATAAAAATTAACACATCCTTTTTCTTCTGAAATTTGAAGAAGTACGTTATACAGTATTATTAAAAATGATTTTCTGTTTAAATTTTTGTATATATTAAGCGCAGTAGCAGTTTAAAAATGTACTTTTTAAATTGCCGCCAAATTACACTGCCTGTGATGTCACACAAATACTGGCCAATAACAGAAGTGAAAAGATGAAAAAAAACAACAATTGTATCATACATCAACGTCAATGATTGCTTTAATGACAATTGTGTGACATAAAGTGCAGCATTTGAATATGTCAAAATACAAAAATCAGTAGTAGTTGACAGCTGTCATTACTGTCACTCGTTTAAATTCCGTCGGTGGCAAATGTAAGCCACACCCTCATTGGTTAGGTCGTTCCGAACGCCATCAGGCAAAAGGGGAAACGGAAAATCAAACATTATATTTTCAAAGACAATTTTCTCACAAATAAAGAATAATATGAAAAAAATAAAAAGTGGGGGTAAAATATTTTTTTCTTATTCTTTCGATTAAAGCAAAGAAAAAAAATCGTGCAACACCTCATTATCTAGAAATGCTGCACCTAAAATAAGTTTACAATTATATTTTTTAAATCACCTTCGGTAACTGATAATACAGGTTAAGCGGTTATTGAAAATATTTAACTAACGGATACTATGATAACTGATAAGAGTAGTACAGAAAGAACCACAACATTTTGAAATTAATGATTAAATACACGAATACTATAAAGAATTCAAAAATAAGTTGAAAGCGTTAAAATTACTAATTTCGTTTCCGTATATAAAACGTTGAACACAGGCATATTTTTAGATATTTCCCAGAATATACTAACTATTCGACGATATCGTAAATTATTTGTCTCCTCTGACTCATTCATTCAATCACTGTAATCGTAATTATTTGTATTTATGAGAATTGTTTGTAGAAAATGATATTTAGAAAACTATAAAAATAATCTACCATCAAATGAAAGTCATAAAATTAACAGCATGTAATAAGACAATAAAATTTATTAATTTTCTGTTAATATTTTTTGAGAATAAGGCGAATGGTTCATATCTTTTAGAATTTTACTTTAAATATGGTCAAATTTGTTCATTTTAACAATAATACAATTGACCATTCTTTCAATAATAATGTAACGTTTTTTTATTTATATTTGGGTGAGTGTAAATATTAGACAATTATTATTAATTAAATAAAGGTTTATTACAATAACTAAATATTAAAAAGGTATTAAATAAAGACGATTACTAATATTGAACAATTATTAAAAACTAATTAAGATTAAAACTATAATTAACTAGATAACACTATCACTATTTATTTATTTTTTATTTAACTAATTAACACTACTATTTATTTAACTAATTAACACTACTATTTATTTCCACGATATTACAAATTATTTATTTCACTACGCGTTCCAATCTTAAACTGCCGGTCTGTTGCAGACTCTTGTAGACTGTTTACGCCTACCGACCTTCACAGCGTCTATATACTCAACTGACTCAACAGCGTCTGTATATTCAACTGCTCGGACAGAAGTCACACCTTTTACCTCACTGTCTGTTTATTTATGTAACTAACTTTATCCTTCCACAGCCTCAGTATCACCAACTATCCATATGCCACAATTTTTCAACACCAACGCAGAGTATCTATTCCAACTCGCTGTTACTGTCCTTGTATACCTAGCTTCACAATACTCGTCAACACTACCGAATATTCACTTCCACAGCTATCCCAGTATACCAGTAACTTCCAGACTCGCCGTTACTGTCCTCGTACACTATAGCTTCCCAATACTCATGAACACTACCGAGTATTCACATCCACAGCTATTCCAGTAACTTCCCGAGTACCTTATCCACTCGACACTATACTGCATACGCTCACCACGATACTGCTGTGCTTATCCTAACACTTTACTCTCTAACACTCCATGTGAATGTCTCTATATGTCTCTCCATGTAACTAAATAACTCCCGAGCATAGCTGCGTCCCTTTTATACAGCTGCCATTAACTTCCAGAGAGCTCTAGAATGTTCGACCGCATAATAACAATGAACACAAAAAGTTCAGGCGCCCGGAAGTAATTAAATATCTAAGGAACAGTGATGTACATCACCATAACACTAGAGCAGCAAATTTATTAAGATTAAATAAGTTTAAGAACAAACGCTCCGAAGCAAATTCTCTTCAACTAAAATTCTATAAAATTTTACCTCATCATGTTAAGGCACTTTCCAAGTCTAAATTTAAAAATGTTTTCCGTAACTACCTAGTAACAAATAGTTTTTACACTTCAAGAATATATGGATACCCCCCCCCCATATTAAATCTATATAATGTGTATATGCACATATCTGTATTTTAAACTGACATGCCATAATTGTATTTCATGTACAAAAAGTAGTTTAAATAAATTATTATAATTATTATAATTACTAAAAATTATAATGATAAACACGTCGCGGCTTGTTTGTTTACGTAGCCCGGCTGCTAGCGCGAATGCGTCATTGCTATACTTAGACGCTTGTTCTGCGTAGCAGCGGGGCTCACACGTTACAATACCAATAATCTCCTTTTGGAATACTTTCAAACTAATTTTTGAGTGGCAGAAAAATACCTGTTACAAATTTTGTTTTCCCCGGTCTATAGCTAATTTTCTTATTCTCAATAGTTCTAGCGTGACCCTTGTATGTCTAATTCATCGACTAAAAATTGGCTGCATTTCAAAATACATAGATACTAACGAACTCTCTATACAAGTGTATAAAAACAAACTTCAGCACATCTGCTTGTAATAAATTAATGATTTTATCCTATCCTAAATAGTGTAGAAATCTCATTTAGTTTTGATTTATTAAAGATTTGCACTTGAGGTGCCTTACTGTAATTAGTTAATTAAAATATCATAATATGAATCAGTAACAAGCTTTTTAATTACTAGATACATCGAAAAGCGCAGCTTTCATGTTTTTGTTCAATATTTCAAGTTGACAAGTCAGCTTTAATGTGTTTAAGGATATAATTAGAACTCGTTAGATCAATAAATTATTTTCATATCAAAATATAAACACTTTTGATTGTCTGAAACAAAGTTATTAACTATTACAATTTTTAGCAATGTTGCTAAAACTTAGCAATTCTCTGGCACAACCATTCCGGCACAATGACAGGAAATAAATCAGAAAATTTATTACTTCTTAATTATCCACTGGCGATCCGCCGGAAGCCACTCACTCCGCTTCGCTTCTTCTTGGCTCCCATCGATGTTTAATATAACATTCTGTGACCTAATTTTATAACAGAATTGGAATGATTTTTTTGGATAATTTGATCCATTATTGTCAAGTTTCTTTATCAAAATAAAATTGAATAAGATAAAACGCTTATGATAAAATATATTTTTTGTGCAACCGGACGCAAAATAAGCATTTCGCAGCCGCAATACAGGCCGCTAAATTGGATTTCGCGGCCGTTGTCATGGTAGCGGCCGCGAAGTTAAGTAAGCAATTATTTTGACACTTAAGGATAACATATGGTTTTGTTTATCAAATGTCAATCCCATAGCCACCTTGAAAGCTAACTTTCTATTTACAATGAAACTGTTTAAAATTAATAAGATTTGTAATTACATATTTTTTCAAAATAAGCATTTCGCAGCCGCAATACACGCCGCGAAATTGGATTTCGCGACCGTTGTTATGGTAACGGCCTCGAAATTAGGTAAACAATTACTTTAACACTTGAGAATTGCATGGTTTTGTTCATCAAATGTCAATCCCATAGCCCCTTAAAAGCTAACTTTCTATTTACAATGAAACGTTAAAATTAATAAAATTTGTATACTAAAAATGAACATGCAGAAGATGCACGTCATCAATAAATATTACTAGATAATGACGACACTTATTACTATGTTTACATGGGGTACTAATTTATTCTAGAATATGCAATGCGTGTTGGATATACTAAAAATGAATAAACAGAAGACGCACGTCATCAATAAATATTACTACATAATGACGTCACTTATTACTACGTTTACATGGGGTATTATTTTCTTCTAGAAAATGCAATGCGTGTTGCATAACTTACTGTATACAATATATAAATAAAATAAATAAAATACAAATATATCATCACGGCATATTACCCATTGCTGGGTGTGCCAATCTGCTTTATTCGCAGATATCGGTAATGATGATGACATATTTGTACCGTGCGGGCGTTTACCAGGCTTCACCTCACGGGCACTCATTGCTGGCGTGGAGAGCGCACCACAGGGGTCAATTTTGTGCCATTTAAAATTCGAAATATTTGGCGCCGGTCGGGATCGAATTCAGTTCCCCAGATTCACGACCAGACACTCAGGCACGCGGCCAAGAGACCCCATATACAATACATGCAGATAAATTATCGTGTAATACTTATTAAAACAAACCAATTATAGTCAAGGCCTGGTTTAGGTCGTCTTAGCTCTAACCAAATTAAAGCGCCCCAAAAACTATAATAAAATGAGAAAATTGTGCGCCCCCAAAATCTGTGCGCCCTAGGCTGCAGCCTAGGCAGCCTAGTCAGCCTATCCCGTAATTGGGCACTGCAGTAATTCTGTAGCACAAGACACAACTCGCAAATACTTAACTCAGAAGAAACTGTTGTAATTAGTACAATAGGTAGATAAACTAGAACGATGTATTATATCGATATAGTTTATTGACAGCAAATTGACAAAACTATTATAATTACCCCTTAACCTTAAGATTAATTTTAATTAAAACTAAATACGTATTTCGAGAACTAAGTTCTCATCATCAGTAGTACAACAAAGGAAAGTTAAACAGAGTAGTCAAGATTACTCAACATGTCAACCATGCCAGAGGTCCTAACAACTCTAGCAGAGGTCCTAACAACTCTACCATGCCAGAGGTCCTAACAACTCTAGCAGAGGTCCTAACAACTCTAGCATGGTTGACATGTTGAGTAATCTTGACTACTCTGTTTAACTTTCCTTTGTTGTACTACTGATGATGAGAACTTAGTTCTCGAAATACGTATTTAGTTTTTATTAAAATTAATTTTAAGGTTAAGGGGTAATTATAATAGTTTTAATTATATTTAACCTTAGACTGCATCTATTTTTAATTTTTAAGCAAATTGACAGTTTTATATATTTTTTATAAAACAATAATATATAACTACTTTGATATTTACAATTATTTATATTAATTCAAGTCACTCGTGCCTGGATGAGATGAGTTGACAATCACTGACAATCAAGTGAAAGGGACAGGATCGATATTTGATCGATTTTAAATTCAATGTAAACATGCACATTCTCAATAGTGCTAAGTATTTTGACATATAACAAAAAAAGGGATTTTTAGTTGACAAATCAATATCTATTGAATAAAAATTATAACCAGTGGTTAAAAATTAACTACTGAGTTACAGAAAAGGGCCCATTGTCTTTGGTCAAAAAAATCGATGATGATTTTTTTTGAATAAGCACGTTTTAGGGTCCCTAGAATACGATTTTACTATTTTTACGATACTGTCTGTATGGATGTTTAGATGTATGTATGTATTCCATAATTACAATTTTCACACAATTCAATAATCAATATGTGTATCTGCAATAATAACCGAGAGAAAGGGTGTATTTACTTTTCTGTAAAAAATATCGAATATCTCGAAAAAGAAAAGAGATATCGACCTGTGGTTTTAAAATCTTAAATCTACACCCTTCAAACTAATTAAATACAAATTTTCAGAATTTTTAATTTTTTGAAAATTTCCACCCTTTTTTAAACCACACCACCCTCATACTCAAAAATGGGTGTACGGTACACCTTCAACGACCTCACCAGTAAATTCCTCGTACCAAAAAACATAAGTATACCAATTTTCATCAAAATATTCCAACGGATACATTAATTATTAAACATTCTTTAAAATCGTCAAAAACTGAAAAAATCGCACCTTAGATTTTTTGCGATTTTTGGCCATTTTCAGTCTTTTCCTTCTGGAGATTGTAATAGTTGTTCAAAAATTATGAAAATTTGTATGCTTATGTAATTTTGCTCGTAGAATCTAATGGTGATATCGCTAGAAGTGTATAATTGACCATTTTTGGGATATGACCCAAAAATGGGCATTTTTGAGCAATGTTTTGAGGACGAATATCTCAGACACGAAAAGAGATATCGACCTGTGGTTTTAAAATCTTAAATCTACATCCTTCAAACTAATTAAATACAAATTTTCAGAATTTTAAATTTTTTGAAAATTTCCACCCTTTTTCAAACCACACCACCCTCATACTCAAAAATGGGTGTGCGGTACACCTTTAACGACCTCGCCAGTAAATTCCTCGTACCAAAAAACATAAGTATACCAATTTTTATCATAATATTCCAACGGATACATTAATTATTAAACATTCCTTAAAATTGTCAAAAACTGAAAAAATCGCAAGGGGTACACCTTAGATTTTTTGCGATTTTTGGCCATTTTCAGACTTTTCCTTCTGGAGATTGTAATAGTTGTTCAAAAATTATGAAAATTTGTATGCTTATGTAATTTTGCTCGTAGAATCTAATGGTGATATCGCTAGAGGTGTATAATTGACCATTTTTGGGATATGACCCAAAAATGGGCATTTTTGAGCAAAGTTTTGAGGACGAATATCTCGGACACGAAAAGAGATATCGACCTGTGGTTTTAAAATCTTAAATCTACACCCTTCAAACTAATTAAATACAAATTTTCAGAATTTTTAATTTTTTGAATTTTTCACCCTTTTTTAATTCACACCACCCTCATACCCAACATCAGATGTGGCCAACACCAAACCTCCCGCTATTTAATTTTTATTAATTTAAATATACATACTTACATATTTAGTTATTGCGGAAACTGTATTAAGATCCATTCCATATAACTAGGGTTCTATTTACTATTTTCTTTTTAAAACGTTACTGTTATTAATTTGAAATTAGCTCTTTATCAGTTACATACATTTAAGATATGAACTGTGTAACCAAGGAGATTTGCTTTATAGATAATTTTATGATTTATCCATAAAATATATAGAAAAAGTATTAATGCAAATCTGTTGAAAATTTAATAATCTTTAATTTTTATAATAACATTGATCTCGAAAAAATAACATTTAAAGGTATTTTTCGAAGAAAAACTATTTGGAGCTTCTAGTAAAGTGCCATTTCCGGTTGTCCGATTTACGATACGAAAATCAACTACAATTATTTCAAATAATTTTATATTCCCTTTAGGGCCATATTTCCATCTTCGGATAAAGTGCTGGATAACTTATCTATCGGATAAATGAACAATTTATCCGACGGATTGTTATCCTTAACTTTATCCGGAGATGGAAATACCGGCCCTACAAAAGAAATAAGGATTGACTTAGAAATAAAGGTAAATTTCATTAATATATACGATTCTTAATACTAGTATTTTTTTAAAATAAATAACACCCAATAATTTCTACAAGTTATACTTCATTTTATAAGGTTTTTTTCTAACTTTTATTTTACAGTTATGTTGAGTATGTTCGTATATTGTAGGAAGTTTAGAATGTTTAAATAGCACCAATAATTTTTTGTAGAAGTTGTTTAACGTTTGTTGTCAAATTCATTTACACGCGTAATTTATCTTCAAACTACGAATTCCGGTTTCTAATTTTAAATCCCGTAACAATTTATAAACAACAAAAGATATCTCTGTAATGGGTGTATTCTAAACACAATCCGTTAAAATATATTATATAAACGGATTCCGTTAAAATATTGCTTATTAACGGATTCTGCAAAAAAATCTATTCACAATATGACATTTAAACGGATCCGTTAAAATTAATATAATGAACGGATCCGTTTGCTACTGTAGGGCAGTGTTGTCAAATTGTAAATGTCAACACATTTATGTTGATAATAACAAAATATATTAAGATCTAAACAGATATTTGTGATACATAAATTTAGAGATACTATTTAGTAATAAATTTATATCAAGAAATAATCATAATAAGAATATATTCTTTAAAATAAACTTTGGAATGTTGGTAAATACTTTGTTGTAATAAATATCAAAATTGTCAGTTTCATAACATTTTGATATTATTGTAAATTTGATTTATCTTGAAATTATAGACACCACCAAGCTAATCTACGGTATCGAGAAAATAAACATACGCGGGGCCACAATTAAATATAGGCGCATGCACTTTAAAAACTACACAAATTATAAAACACACATATGAGCTTGATTTTTAATTCTTCACAAATATTAATGAAATTTTCGCCATTAGATTCATTCATTTAATCAGAATTCCTCGAATATAATCAAAATATCCATTGTTGTAATCAAAATATTCTTTGTTGCAATAAAAATATCCTTTGTTGTAATCAATAATTAAAAATAGAGGCACCAATAGAACATTTGTGTCTTGTGCCCCTGAAGATTAAATGCAGTCCTGAAAATATTCGAATATTTTTAAAACAGGTAAAGTTCAAGATTTGCAATGTAGAGTAAAATATCTGCTCGTTTCATTAGAGACAGCATTTTTAATTTTTTTGAGAACGATAAATGGATAATTGTGTATTGTTAAAATCTTTCATCGAACCGATTTTTTATAGGTTATGTACGAGTATAATTTTGTTATACAAATTATTTATTTCTACTTTCCTTTCAATTACATTCTATGAATCCAAGGGTCGGAGCAAACTAAAAATATTTATGTATTAAATGTCGTCCGTTTACAATTAACGGCTATGAAACATTCTCCGTTTAAATTTTATTTATAAACGGATAACATAAACGGATCTCCGTTTATATTATTAACGGATAGTGTCTTTAGAATATCAAAATCTAGTTAACGGATATCTTAATTTTAACGGTCCGTTTATAAATAACGGAATGCCTTTAGAATACACCCATATGCATGCCAAAAATATTTATACCGGGTGTCCCAAGCATTTTTTTAAAATGTGCGTCTAGCTAAAATATGCATAAGCTGATCATCCTTTTCAATTATGTTACATCAATATACCTGGTATAATTACAAAACAACTCTATTTCGCAAATTAATCATCCCTCCAATTAGCATCTTAATTCGCAATTCAATTAAATTTCCCGCGCCCTATTTATCTGACAGGTGACGTAGCCTATCCTTAACCACGCGGGCTCTTCAAATTCGCTGTATGTGGTGTAGATCCACATTCACATTATCGTGTTTGTAATTACCCAAGAAGGGCGAGGTCTTGCACTGCACCCACAGTGCATGAAGGTTGAATTAAGGGCTGTATATAATGTGACAGGAAGTGTGCGTGTAAAAGAAAATCTGAAATCTGGGTTAGTGAGGTTAGATAATGAAAGGTATATTATTTTAGTTCATACGAGTATAGCTGTTCTGGGAATAGTAAATGGTTTTGTTTATTGTTTTACACATCTGATTAGGATGTAATAAAATTTAAAAACTAAAAAAATATATATCATCACGGCTACGTGTTACCCATTGCTTGCGATGTTATATGGTATGACTAGCGAATGAAAGTTGACGTTTAAATTATTTTATAGATATGGTTTCTTTTGAAACCCTAGAGAAGAATAGCATAGGCTACTTGCGTGGTACTGAAAATCTGATATCTATCACTAAATACCTAAAATAAAGTTGAAAACATGTAAAAATATAAATTTTATTTAAAAAAAATACATGTTTTTTAATAAATTAAGAAAGAAGATTTTCTTTGACGTCATTATTTTGAACTGGAGAAAGGGATGCATATTTAAAAATGTCTCTCTTCTTTATTATTTACAATTTGCGTGGTTTCTGTTACTTTTATTACGTATTTAGATATGTTAAGCAGGATTTTGAAAAATTTTAACTCTGCTTATACTCGTATAAGATTAAAATAACAAACGAAAATATTAACCTTCAAACTATTATTCAAACGTCAAACAGATGATCTGTCATGTTTAAATTACCCGCAACATGCCGGTGCTATTGGATGTACCGATGTTATTGCTTTACAGCCATTCATTGGTTCAGCGTAATTCTACGTCATACATGGCGGTAATTTAAATATTCAAATTTCATAATTTTTTTTTCTGGCCAATTAATGAAAATTTTGTTAAAAGAAAAAATGTGGGTAACAAGTTTTTATCGTCTCTTCAAAAATATTAAATAAAAAAATAGCACGCAAGTAGCCCATTGTACGAAATATTCAGGTATGAAATTTTTGCATACTGGACTAGGAAAGCATAGAAATACATTACTATGTCTGGCTGAAAATAGATGGCCGACTAGGGTAACTGATATCAAAATAGGGGTGCGTTTATTTTTGATCTTTAAACTATGCAATTCTATGAAATAGGATTATTTTTATTTTCCTCTAACAATAATTCCGACTCGAGGGTTGCTTACACCTGAGACGAACGAACTAGAATTTGCGGTATTAAATTTTTTAAATACATCCCTGAATCCTATTGCTAAGGTCATTTTAAATGCTTCCTGTTATTGAGTACAACTCTAATCTTCTGTAACGGAATACATGAGGGTCAGTTTCCTTTCAAATCAAATATAGGAAAATGTTTTCAAAAGAAACCGCATTTATTATATAATCTAAACGTCAACTTTCATTCGCTAGTCATACCATAGGAATAAATACTGTTTGACTGAGATTTCGAATAATTGTTTACACTTTATTCGATGTAATTTTGGCGTCGGTCGGGATCGAATCCGGATCCCCAGATTCGCGACCAGACACTCAGGTACATGGCCAGGAGGCCCCATTATATTTTATGTAATTTACTATGTTAAAAAACTAAAACTTAATTTTAAAAATTTAAATTGGCAGTTAATTATCCGAAAACCGGAAGTAGTTCGCCATGTAACTTCCTTAATTTTGTGGATAACGTTTCCGTTAAAATACCGTGTTTTTTATAAATAATATCTATAAACCTTTCATTAAATTATGCTAATCTATTTTTGAATAAATATCTCTAAATTTATACGTGTTCAAGTTTTGAAAGTATGTGATTCGTTTTATTTAAAGCAAACTCTTACGAAATAAATGAACATCAACAGATCTACGAAGTGCAACGAACAGACAACATACTTCGTCAGCCAACCGAAAAATTCGTGCACTCATACCGAGAATAATAAACTGTATCATTTTGAGGATTCTTCATTAATTTAAAATTTTATAACACTACAAAGAAAACTAAATTGTATTGTACCACATATTTTATTGGTCGTAATTATTTAAATACTGACTTGGTACGGTAAAGGTCGTAAAATATGACCCAGACTTTTGGAGACTAGAAGAGACATCATATTGATTTTGTTCTGATGAATAAATTCAAAAACAAATCACGTTTTACATTCTTGAAAGTTGTGTTAAGTTATATTTAGATTATTAATTTAAAATTTAAATTTTGTACGCTTCAAAGTTTTATCTATAACTTTAATTCACATTAACATTAATTTGAATTTAGAAAACTATTTTCCAGTTCAGATAATTAAAAGAGTGAAATATTTAATTAATAGATGACATATTTTTACAACCCTTTGTTTGAAAAAAAAATGTATGTACCTAGTACATAATTAAAATCTTTTTATTACATGCTTTAATTACAATTACAAATATGAAACATCAAACAAAACGCATATTTTATAAAACAAAAGACAACCATCTAGATTCTATACAGATACTGGATACATTATTAATGGTGAGAAACAAGTGAATAATTCACAAACACCAGCAACAGGTGGCCTCATAATTACTATAACTCTTTACACAATCATGTAATAGACCTTACATGAAAATATCGATATTCTAATCTAAACAAAGGGATCATTCATCGCTATGCAACTGTTTGGTCTGCATATATGTTGGTATGTAGGTTAAGTTACGCCCGAGTATTTATTTTGTTAGTAAAAAATGGGCGACCGGCTTTTGTTTTGAACTGATGCCAAAAAGCCAAAATAGTGTAATTTGTAGGAGTATTTAGTCAATAGCATAAATATGAAGTGTTTTGTTTTACTTCAAGAAATTTTAAAAAGTTATTTTTTAATAAATAAATAAATAATTATATAATAATCATTCCTAATTTACAACCTGTAAAATCAATGTTATAATTAAGGTATCAATGGTATTATACGGATTATAATGCCTGAGGCGTGTACGTTGACCGAAGGCATTATTATCCGTTTAACATCCATGGTGCCTTCAACCTTTAATGTCCGACTATAATTTTTTAATATTCTTCGAATTACGGATCAAGGAGTTTTAATAAATTTTACAAAATACGAAATAGATAGGCTATTATTGCTTCTGCTTGTTTTTTAGGCTTTATCCCAGTATCAATTTTAATTGTTTGGCATTGCTATAGGTAAAACTCATAATGCCCTTGGGTGTTGTTTGTTATATAACAACCCTGAAAGTCTCGAGTTTAATTTATATATCACTGATGTATGAACGCATTTTATCACTCTGTAAATTGTATGACGAAATATCATCTTTGTAGTAATTCATTTTCGTAATATAATTCTTAGGGCCGGTATTTCCATCTTCGGATAAAATGCTGGATAACTTATCTGTCGAATATATGAACAATATAGCATCAAAAAATAACAGTGAATATAATTTACATCATGTATGCTTTTATTTCGATGTGATATTTTATCATTTATCTGACGGATAGTTATCCTGAACTTTATCCGAAGATGGAAATACCGGCCCTTAGTTTTCTAACTATAGATTAACATAGCCCTGATGATGGTTCATTAG
This sequence comes from Harpalus rubripes, assembly GCA_963082715.1. NCBI lineage: Eukaryota > Metazoa > Arthropoda > Insecta > Coleoptera > Carabidae > Harpalus > Harpalus rubripes. The sequence goes on along the minus strand of OY720456.1, from coordinate 2,702,117 downwards.
GAACCGAAACTACGGAATTGTTAAATAAATGCCTTTGTAATAAAATCATTTTACCAATATTTTTTTCCCCTAACATTAAAGATAACATTAACAACCTTTATTGTTTTGTATTCATAAGATAAATAATTTACATATAGTGTAAGTACTAAGTACATATATTCATCTCACTATCTGTTTATCCTTTTCAAGAAAAGTTCAGTATCTGAAGAATTTTCATTACGCAATGACGTAGACATGCGTAAAATTTCTTCGTATGTCTAGTTGGAAGTTCAATGCTACCATGTTACAAACGAAACCTACACTCTATGCATTAGATTAGCATCAACCTACATACACTATAAACTATATTTTGTATACACATTACCCAGCATATGACTAATTAAAATAAGAATATTACAGATACATGATACATGATGAGCAAATCATTTAGAACATCAAAGAAGAAACGATGTTTACTTGTAATAAGTTATAATCATGCTAATAAGTTGAGGCAATATTCTTAGAAAATGTAAGAATAAATATTTATATGACACATCATTCATATAGTATTTTATTAAAAATTATTTTTATATCGAAGCTAAAGAATGCAGAAATACATACTCGTACACCGTGTTTTTCAACTTCGGGTAAAAATTTTAAGAGCAGTACTGACAAAAATGAGTACAAAAATCTTAATGAACATAGGTCAGATCTTCAATAGTTTCCGAGATATAAGGTAATGAAAAATGACTGTTTTCTGAAACCGGAGAGAAAGTACCTACTATTTTCGCGCCAAAAATGCGGCGCGAAAGTTGCATTTCCGTGATTAGTCACGCAAACATTTAAACGTTTTATTTAAATTTTATTCAATATTATTATTTATTGTGAGGAAAAAAAATATTGGAGATGCAGTCTTGGTACTCGTAAAAGGTATATATTAACATAGCCCTGATGATGATTTATTAGGAACCGAAACGTTATAATTTTTTTTCCTAACATCATACCATTAAAGAAAATGTTGCCCAAATAGAAACATTTCAATAACAGTGCACTTGAAAACACTTCACCCCATATTTTATAGATGTCTATACTCTATCCACTATAGTGGTGTGAAAATAGGAGCAGTTTGATCTTGTTGTTTGACTGGATAATATCGGGATATTATCCAATCAGAAAACAAGATAAATCTGCTCCTATCTTCGCACCACTACATAGTTAAAACGAATAGAGTTTAGTTTAATATAAATGATGTATATTTTATTAATTTGTTTCTGTGGTGGAGGACTCCATTACTTTTGTTTAATTTTTAATTTTAAACCTTTGTCCATGTATATACATGGTCACATATTTTGTTTTTAGGATGCCAAGTTTATTTTTGTAAACTGCATGTAACTGTTATAGTTATTAACGTCATAAGGCTTATATGTAGCAAATAACAGATGAGGTTGAATGTTGTAAAATCGAGGCGATAGCCGAGATTTTATAATCTGTTATTTGTATATCAGCCGTGTGACGTTCAGTATTTTTCATAATAACATGAAATATCTTCTTAAAATTCTATTTTCTATGGCATATTGACAGGTGACAGCTCTTCATGACAATGATGCTGAGATTTTTTTAGGAACACATGATTTTTAATAATTGTACTGTTATAAAAAAATAACGGCCGTGGCTGTTTTGATGCATATATTGGTTGAGCACACAGTACTGTTAAAGCACATTTAACAGTATGGTATTATGAAAAAGTAATGTTTATTCTACTGTATATTCTATTCTATTGTAGTGTTATTAATAACATTCATAATGCTTAATATTTTTTCCATGCCTTGTCAAGGTTATATAGATAGTATGTACTTTATTTGTGTAAAATAACCACTATACGATTATACAGAACGTTTCGTACGATAGTGCAGTGGCGATTCGAGGGTATCAAGGCAGCTATGACGATGATGTCATCGCTAAAACAACTACTAAGCTTCGCTCATCACAAAAGCGGAAACAGCATTTGCATTTTCTTATAGTTACCTAATTAAATGGAATGTGACTTTTAAGGTAGGTATGTTCTAAAAAACATTAGGATTTTAAAATTCATGGGAATTACATTTACATTTTAAGTAAAAAAGCGTAAAATATTACCATGTTTTGTATCAAATCTGGAAAGTGTAATCTAGTAAATCCACAAAAAATATAATTGATAACAAATAATGTTCAAAATCTGTCATTATTTGCGCCGCTCTGTTGAAAGGAAGACATACATTGACTGTATTCCGTGCCTGCTCTATATAGTAAATAATAATAAATACTATATTTGTTTAAAATAATTTCATATGGGAATAAAAACTGCAGTTCCAAAAATTATTAGGTAGGTAGTTATGTTCGAGCAGTTCTCTAAAAATATCCATTTAGGACACGTTAAGAGCATTAAATTAAAACAACCTAATATTTTGAGTTAAAAAGGGAATAATAAGAACGTATTTAATAATAATATTTATTGGTAAATGTGTACCATTAAAAAAATCTTGTAAGTACCTACAAAGTTTGTTTACAAATAATCAATATTTTCAATCATTTCCCCATCAATATTTCCTGTTTTTAAGTCCCGAATTTATGGTTTACATTTGTTATTGATTTTACAATCTACTACTACACTAATGTTACTGGCAAAATTTATGCAGATTAATTCATTACTAATTTTAGAACTCCTATTTTTTAATTTGATGAATGGGAAATGATATCACAAATATTCAACTATAAATACATTCGTATTACACGAAATAATATTTGTAATAAGTGAAACAAATGTGACAAAAATACTCAAATATTTGAAATGTTTTGTTTTGCATAGTTTAATAGAAAACAAATGAAAATTTCATGGAAAATTATATTAAAATTTTATGTTAAGATAAAAAATCTGATGTGGCCAGCACATTAACTTCCGTCAGTTCTATGTATTTTGTACAAATTTTATATAAATAGTTCCTTGCAAAAAATTCTATTTCTTGTACATTACCTTCCGGCAGTTGTATGTATTTTATACAAATTCCAAACAGAAAGATCATTTGATCTAAATAACTGATATAGTTCATTTAGTATGGTTTTGATCTGATCTAGATCCTTTTATGTATTCAGATCTTGATATGGTTTTAGATCTAAAAAATAGGATCTATGATCTACCTATGATCTTAAAAAAAGATCAAATATACGAGAAAATCCAAGAATTAAATTCAAGTAGGTTGTATTTTATTTAACTCACTTAAAAAATTCAATGGCATAATGACCTGTCTGTCTTAAATACATTTCAACAATTCTAACGTATAAAATTATTATTTTTAATTTTATGTGTTTTACTGCTTGAAAATTGAAAATAAAAGAACTTATATTTTATAATTTCATTTGAAAATGTGTGAAAAATATGCGAATTAAAGAAAATGATCATAATATACACCAAAAAGTGCTGTGTTAAAAGGTGTTGGAGTACAACAAATATTCCCAGACATATTCCATAATTTTTGGCAAAGAAGATAAAGTTGATCGACTGAACGTATAGAAAAAAAAATTTAAATATATCGCAAAATTTTAATCTGATAAATAAATACGTTTTCTGTTTGCATTTCACAAACTAAGATTGTAATAAAATTTTACAGGATGTAGTTTTAATACAACTATTGACAGTATTGATAAATAAAATTGATAGATTAATTGATTTTACTAATATTTGTCCCCGTAGACTGCAGTTCCAAGTCAGAATTGCTTCAAAATTAAACGAACATTCATTTAAAATAATAAAAAAATTAGAGTGCAGGACTATTGCAACATTGCTTGAAATATATTATGAGTTATAACTATATATAACTATAAATGTAGGAGACAATTTTTTAAGTAAAATAATTGATAACAAAGTTAGATATCATTTTATAGCTGTTAGGTCGCGACCTTTCAATTAGTCACATCTAATAATAAATCATAATTGAGATGACTTGAATTGTATTATGTGTTTATGTAATTGTAATCAAATTTGTAACCCAATTTTTTGCTCTATAAAAATTTGATAACTATATCCTTCATATAAAAACTTTAAATATTTAAGGCCGGTATTTTTAATTCTAGTTTAACTGTCTGTTAACTGTCAGTGTGGCCTATTCTGTATCTCAGTGGTTAATATTTAACCATTGGTTAATTTTTTTAACCAATCAAGTATGTTGACGTATAACAAAAAAAGGGATTTTTAGTTGTCAAATCAATAACTATTAGATAAAAATTTTAACCAGTGGTTAAAAATTAACCACCGAGTTACAGAATAGGGCCAAGTTAAAGTGAAAAATATAGCATAAGTAAAAATTACACCTGTATCAATCTGTCAATGCGACATAAACTGACAGCCTGGTCTGTGTTTTATTTTAATAATTTATCAACCATTCTGGATATAAAAAAATTGGTGTGGTGAAATATATTGCACAATAAACAAGTTTTTCCACTTCCGATATCGTAAGTAGGCTATTAGGACATTGTTTGTAGAGATGTATGTTTATTTTACTGTCAAGATATCGGTTTCTATTAGCGACGGGAAGTAAGGATTGTCCTTACTTCCCTACAGCTGAACTTACCTCCCTCTTTGTTAAATACCAACAGTTAGATATTTTCAACTTGTATCAAATATTTGCTAATTCTTATAATTTATGATTTTGAATTTGATTTCTACCAAATTTTCTTCAATTCATAAACATTTTTATTTAAAAGTTACCATTGACGTGTCAAATGTGACAGATGACAGTGTTTTTCATCTTAAATTTTCCATGGAATACTAAGATTCTTTTTTTTTAATGTATCAATACTCAACGATATTCCTTGACATATCTGGCAGTGAAGATGAACAGGTAAAAAATAAATCATCGGGAGCGGAAAACATCTTATATGCAACACGAGATGTAGGTACATTTGACCACTCTCGACTCGAACTTATTTGCCAGCCCTCGCTATCGCTCGGGCGCAAAATCGTACTCGATTGGTAAATGGTACCTACATCCCTTATAGCATAAATAACTATTTATTCCAAATGTGGCTTACATTTTATCTCCGTCAAATTTTATTGGCCCGTATTTCGATAACTGAAAACTACAGACAGTCTATCTCAAAAAAATCATTGAAAGGTAAATGACCGTGAACCCAAACGTGCTCTTAGAATCACTTTCTCTTTTAGACGATGTGCCATGCAATCGTCCAAATGTAGAACGCTAGTTAACACGGCTATATGATGATAAATAAAATTAATCAATATGACGATAAATTTAAATGTTAAAACTCCGTTAAAATGGCTACACAAAATAACTCTTATTTTCACCTATTCACGGCTTATTATGGGTGTGGTAATCTGCTTCACAAATATCGATGCACCGATATACATATTTATATTATAGAAGACTTTTACCACACACATCTCATGAACAGTAATAGGAACTACTTTAATCAAGTACTTAATCTTTTATTAATTTTAAAAATTGACTTTTCAACAGCTAACCACATATACAATTAAAATTGTGATAATTATCAAATTCTCATAGTTATTTTTATATTATTACTCATTACTCATGTTTGTTAAAAAATGAATAAATACGTTTCTTATCAATAATGTAAAAATAGGAAACTAATATAATGCAAATGTTATCAATTCTTATTCAAATCAAATACTATGTTGGAAAATATATATTTAAATAGACAAGTATGTTGTATATTTGTAATGATAAGATAAGTATTAAAAATAATGGCAAAATAATATTGTGCAAGGGTGAATAATATTTTTTTTTATATAAATGTAGTTTTAGTTTTAATTCTTTACCTATTGATCACAAAATATGTTTACCTCTTTCACTATACCAGTAGGTAAAAGATGCCACTACCTGTTAGTAAGTGAAAAGCAGTAGGGATAAAGTAATTATTTAAATACTTTTTGTTTCATATTTGAACTGAATAGACAAGTATGTTGTATATTTGTAATGATAAGATAAGTATTAAAAATAATGGCAAAATAATATTGTGCAAGGGTGAATAATATTTTTTTTTATATAAATGTAGTTTTAGTTTTAATTCTTTACCTATTGATCACAAAATATGTTTACCTCTTTCACTATACCAGTAGGTAAAAGATGCCACTACCTGTTAGTAAGTGAAAAGCAGTAGGGATAAAGTAATTATTTAAATACTTTTTGTTTCATATTTGAACTGAATACAGTGTGTTCAAAAAAAATTCCTAACTCGGGATAGGCTTTGAACAAAGAAACGTATGTCAATTTAAAAATATTTAATTAAATGTCAATTTGATATGAGATATTGTCAAAAATATTATCTAAAGAAATCAAAGATTTTGTTCTTGAATCTTATTTTAGAAATGGAAACAAATTAAGCAACGGCGAATGTCAATATACTTATCCTTCTTTATTGTCTTTTAAATAATAAATAAATATAAATATATCATCACGGCATATTACCCATTGCTGGGTGTGCCAATCTGCTTTGTACGCAGATATCGGTAATGATGATGACATATTTGTACCGTGCGCGGGCGTTTACCAGGCGTCACCTCACGGGCACTCATAGCTGGCGTGGAGAGTGCACCACAGGGGTCAATTTACATTTTAAGATCAATTTTGATAACTTGACTTTTGAATTAAATAATGATCAGACTTACGTTTCACTGTTCATAGCCTACTCCGAGTTAGGATTTTTTTTGAACATACTGTATTTAGGAGACCATATACTTTAATTTTTAGAATATAAATTTGAGTAACAAGCAGTAGGGATAGAGTAATACATTATTTTTTATTTTTATGTTCACTAATTTAAATACTATCTGTTTCATATTTGAACTGAATATTTAGGATATACTTTCATTTCCAGAATACAAATTTGAATGGTATAATGTATGTGTAGGTATGTATTAACCACATGATATTTATTTAAGTACATAGTTATGTTATGAGTTTTATTTTTACCTCCCGCTACCCTTGGTAAGGGAGGTATAGGGATCGTGCTAAAAATCGCATATCAAGATTTTGGTAAATGACCACGTTTTAAGATCCCTAGAATTCAATTTTAACATTTTCACGATGATGTCTATGTGTATGTGTGGATCCTCCACTCTAAGTCAAATACTATCATTCAGAAAATTTTGAAACCTTGTATTTCGAACTTTTTCTGTAATGGAAAGAGCCCATTAGATTTTGGTGAAAATCGGATAACCGGAAATGGCACTTTACTAGAAGCTCAAAGAACTAATCATTTCAAAATAATATTAGTAACGTTTTAAAAAAAGAAAAAAGTAAATAGAACAATAGAAAAGGAATTCAATACAGTTTCCAGCATAAGTAAATATGTAGGTATGTATGTATTTAGATTAATAAAAATTAACCATTCACAAAAATATTTAAGTTAATCCTCATTTTTGGATTAGTGAATTCTATTCTATCCCGGTATTTAAAATTTAATCTTCATTTTATTATAGTTCCGGTGGCTCAATGGTTAGGGCAACGTTTCATGTCATGAGTGGCCTCGGGGCTCTGGGTTCGAATCCCAGTAAGGCATGGATGTGTGTAAATGTGAACCCACTCTGTAATTGGGATTTAATCCTGTTGAGGGGTTTTAAAAAAAGGTAGTTACTTGGATTAGATTAGACTATATTTTAAGAAATAAACTGTCAAAATTAGAGTAAAATTCGCTAATCCAAAAAACTTAATCCTATTTGTGACTCGGGCTGTAAATGGCGGGAGGTATTGTGTTGGCCACACCAGATTTTTTATGTTAATCTTCAATGTAGGTATTCGTATAAAAAATATTAGAATACGTGTCTGTATTCTGTATATTTCTACCAACTAACCGACTTAAAATAGTGATAATCCTGTGGTAATGATATGCAATAACTTAAACTGTACTTAACAGTCAGTTCACTATAATATACTATAATTATCAATCCTTATAACATTAATAACTTTTATAAATATGTTACAGGGGCGATTACTTGTTTATGCCGAGTCTGCGAGTTTCAGTAACATAAACTATATTTGTCCTCAATATTTTGGGATTGTACTATTGATAAAATATTACTCATTTATATTTAATTAATTTAAGGTTTACCTATAGTTAATTGTTTAAATAAATTAACAACTATTTACAATAAAATCTTTAGGTATTTATAATTTTCAAATTTTTCGAATAGTCCCACAAAATAAATCGCTTATACCCAAAAAAAACTTGCTATTTTCATTTAATTATAATGAAGCCGCATTTTAAAACTTATGATATAAAATTGTAATTTATTGAAACAAAATATAAATGTTTATAGATAAAAATACAAGAAAAATTACTTACATAGAGTAAGGCATATTGGCAGCCCGATTCTCAAGAAACACATACACAAGAAATAATTGGCCATGGTGTTTTGTTATCTGCAAAAAAAATACAATAACATTAATGTAAATAGCATATTTTTTCGTCAGACAAATGTAATAATTAGTTAATTATCATAAATTTAATCAGATAATGCATATATTTCTTTCGTGTTCTTTCTGTATATAATTATATTTTTTTTTAAACATGCAACAATTTTGTGTAAAAGTATTTTATCAGTTCCAAGTCCCACACAAAGTTTTTATAATCAGAAACAATATGCGTTTACGTAGGTAGACAATGCCAAAAACAATACATTGTTTATTGAGAAATTTTCAACAGAACTTTTATGAAAAATTACAGGTTAACAATGAATGACATATCCAGGTTAAACAATATTTATATATATTATTTATGTGTTTTTCCTTTTAAGGTAAGTATGTAGTTTTATGTTAAAATTATTCAATTACCTTTAAACGCCGGATTCAATAAAAATCATAAACACTCATACATGTCACTGGCACACATATATATTAATATTATATTATATAAAAAGCACTATATTATAAAGGCATTTACTTATATTATACGCTAAATTATTTAAAATATATTAGGACTTTATTTACATACAACGACAAACGCGCACAAATATACATCGTTGACTGTCATCTCTCGAATGACAGAGCTTGCCTGTTCGCAAGATCGCTGCATGGCTTGACAGGTTCCTATATAGCCGGCGGGAAAACATATAACTACGGGTATCAAAGATACCGGGTGGTGCGGAATCAGTTTGTCCTTGCGCGTTGCTTTCCAAATAATTTTACAAAAAAATACTTCAAATAAATGTTGTAGAGCATAAAATTCTGCATATAAATCAATAAGCAAAATTAATTTTGCTTACTTTGTAACAGCAGAAATTATGTATGAAAATGTCGAATTTATTTTGATGTTTTTAAATTCAGAAAACTTTAGTAATGGATCTTGGTTTTGTTAATTTTTAACAATGCCCTGATCGATAAATAGCAACAAACACAACGAATTTGTTTATTATAAACCCACATAAACTAAAAATCTGGTGTGGCCAACACAATACCTCCCGCCATTTACAGCCCGAGTCACAAAAAAGATTAAGTTTATGGATTAGCAAATTTTACCCTAATTTTGACAGTTTATTTCTTAAAATATAGTCTAATCTAATCCAAGTAACTAACTTTTTTTAAACCCCTCAACAGGATTAAATCCCAATTACAGAGTGGGTTCACATTCACATACATCCATGCCTTAGTGGGATTTGAACCCAGAGCCCCGAGGGCAGTCATGACATGAGGCGTTGCTCTAACCATTGAGCCACCGGAACTATAATAAAATGAAGATTAAATTTTAAATACCGGGATAGAATAGAATTCACTAATCCAAAAATGAGGATTAGTTTAAATATTTTTGCAAATCTTTAATTTTTATTAATCTAAATACATACCTACATATTTACTTATGCTGGAAACTATATTGAATTCCTTTTTTATTGTTCTATTTACTTTTTCTTTTTTAAAACGTTACTAATATTATTTTGAAATGATTAGTTCTTTGATAGTGACATTTATCTGTCAGTTACATACATTTGAATAACTGAGTTTTGTTTGGTTAACGCGTAGACTCTGAGATTTAAATTATAATTTTATAAATTTATCCATTAAATATATAGAAAAAGTATTAATGCAAATCTATAGTAAATTTAATAATCTTTACTTTTTATAATAACATTAATCTCGAAAAAATAACATTTAAAGGTATTTTTCGAAGAAAAACTATTTTGAGCTTCTAGTATAGTGCTATTTCCGGTTATCCGATTTTGACCAAAATCTAATGGGCTCTTTCCAATACAGAAAAAGTTCGAAATACAAGATTTCAAAATTTTCTGAATGATAGTATTTGAGTTAGAGTGGAGGATCCACACACACATATACAGACATCATCGTGAAAATGTTAAAATTGGATTCTAGGGACCTTAAAACGTACTCATTTGCCAAAATCTCGATATGCGATTTTTAGCACAATTCCTATACCTCCCTTACCAAGGGTAGCGGGTGGTAAAAATGGTATTAACATAGCGTTTGCAACATAGGGTAGGATTTAATGGATTCCGGCCGATTCCACAATTATTTGGAATAATAAATGATGCATGTGTTCCCTTTGGAGCACTCTCTATGGCAGCAATGAGTGCCCGTGTGGTGACACCTAGTAAACGCGAACATGATACAAGTATGTGCGATGATACGAGGCCTGTCTAAAAACAATCCGACCTTCGGCTGGGAAAAAAAATATTGCGTACCTGACGGGGTTTGAAACACTTCTGGAAGTCTTCTTCCGCCATCGTGTTGTGTATTATCTCTTCTCTACTCTCAAAACGGGATTCTTTCAGTGGCCTTTTTAATTTCGGAAACAACCAGAAGTCGCAAGGAACTATATCTGGAGAGTAAGGAGCTTGGCGAACGACTGGAATTCCATTTTTCGCCAAGAAAATTTAGATCAGGTGCGATGAATGAGCTGGAGCATTGCCATAATCTAACGAATCTTGGAACAACACACACAATAGTTATCAAGCAGAGGCATTACGCACTTGATAGCATGTGTATGAAAGTGTCACTCTCCACTGTGGAAAGTGGCGCTGCCGTACCGTCAATATTTTGCGCGGGAAAATTGAAGGTCTTTTTAAACAGGCTTCGTAAACCGGCCGACCTATTTATGAGTAATAATCTCTCAATTTATTATAAAATATTTAAATAATATCGAAAAGGATAATAATAATGTAGAATTTTGTTAAAAAAAATCTATTTCATTCATTTTTGTTCAAATATTTCCACAAATAAAATTTCCTAATAACAAAAATCACTTATGAAATTACTTTTGAAGAACCAGGGGAAAAAAGGATGAATGTCAATATTTTTTGGCAAAATGATATTGGTCCTACTACATTTCATTTTATGTAAGAAAATAGTGATGGGAAGATAGGTACAGTTTGATTGGATAATATCGGGTTATTATCCAATTAAAAAACAAGATCAGCCCACACTATTTTCAGTATTTTCTTATATGAAATGGGGCTTTCAAATGGTATATTTAAAGAAGGCATAAACGGTAACAGCCGTAAGATACAGGCATTAGTCCTATAGTCCGTTCGCTGAAACGAGAGAAATTGGAACTACGCCGGGATCCAAATCAAGTCATTTTTATTGGTCGATGATGACAAATTTGAAGATTCAACTTCAAATTGTCATCATCAGTATTTTTATGAAATGAGAAGCTGCAATTTTTACTTTATTCATATGGGATTTGGACAGTAAAGTTAATGAAGTTATTATTTTGAATGGGATATTCTAATGTCGTCAAATTTAAGGTAGAAAAGGTTGGGTATAACATTGTGAATTATGCTAAACAATAACCGAATAATGTAAAAAAAATTAAAATTATTGTCATAAATTTTATTTTGGCGCTAAAAAGGTATCACGTGGTTTGTGACGTATGAGTGCTAACATTTCTAACCAATTTTGTAGCATATTTTCTGTCAACTGTCTTGTTCGTATTAGTTTAATTACATATATCGTATTTACAAGTTTTCTATTTCTATGTATTTCTTAAATGTCATCAGCTGCTCCTACAACACATCCGATCAAATTTAAATTTTGAATTATTTAAAAATTCAAATCTCGCTCAAATTAAAGAAAAAAGAACTAAAACTTTTGGATTTCTAATACAAATATTTAAAAGTTTCATATTTTTTTTTTTATTAGAATACCCTTTCTGTAAACAACAGATAAAATAAATATGAATGAAGCATAAGTAAACATTTTTACTAATTAATACTAGTAATATTACTAAGTATTAATTCAATTAAAAAAAATTATAGTGAGTCAGAAAATTTTCACGGAGGCTCGAGCCACTGGCCAAAATGGCCCAGATACGCCACTGCTAACCATAGATTTATCAGAGCGCTTGAAGGCTCTCGGAACGTGTCTCTCCGAGAGGCACGAGATAAGAAACGAACGCAGATAAATAAACTTTGAGACAAAATCGCTTACGGTCCTTTAGAGTTGTCCGAGACAATAAACAACAACGCCTAATAAGACTACACTATCTCACTTCAAAAACGTTTCATAATTCGCGAACTGAAAATAAACACATCTTTTTTTCCCCTGGCTGTTCATTTTGATATCGTTTGTTGAAATAGCAAATTAATAACAAATTGGAAATAATTGTAATTAAAGCTTATATAAAGTATAGTTAAATGAAATACAATAACAGTATGGAAATGTTATCAAAAACATATTTTATTTTCCTGTTTCAAAAATCTTCCAATACATACTACAGTCATATTTCTCAAAAATGTTCATCCCTGAAAATTGAAGGAAAAACATAACTGCAGGAAGTGTACAAATTCAAACAAACAGTTGATTAATAAATTTTCAATCATTAAAATTTGCGATTCATATATGTACACACCAAGACATTCTTTCTCCGACAAATTCTGCAGACTGGAGCCATGTATCACAACGAACTAAATACTTGAATCGAAAATCAGACAAGCTATGGAAACACTACATAATTATTAGCGACTTGTAAAATTGTTTTAATTTATTTATTGGAATAATAATTTAAATATTTTATATGCATCTAGATAAAGATTAACACTAGCTATAAATACGCAGTCAGATTGGTTGTTCTGACGTTCTGGCTGCGTTTGCGATAGCATTTAGTACTCTGCAGCGGACAGATCGAATCGGCAATGTCAACTTGGGAGTCATTTCTTCAAGCCACATACGTGTACACTTTACGATCTTCGGGGGTTCGAGCTAAATATTCCCGCTCGATGAGACCTTCTATTCTTTTTTTTATGATCACTGGTGATGGGAGGAAACGACTTTTCAGCTGTTCAGTCACTTCAGCAACCAGAATGTTGTGCGGCATGCGCTTTCTTGCTTTCATTATTCGCACAATTGCTGCCTCGATTTCATGTTTGCGATCCTCGTCGACTTTATTTCTTGTCTCACGTCTTTCGGGCTCGGATTCACCCTTCGCAGCGACTGTTTGGATCTTAACCCGATGTAATTTAGACGTAAATGAATCATTGACGTAAAATTCATGCGGTGGTTCGATTTCTTTAGTCCGAGGATTTTTTATCAAAATGCGCTGGGTTGCTTTGCCCATTGCAAGGGATTGAAGCGCCCGAATTAGATCCCTCTCTGGAATATCTGTCTCACTTTGTATTTCCTCGTAGGTCAGTTTTTCGCGATTGTTGAACAGCATTAACACACACATTTGGTATGTAGACACCTGAATGATATGCTTTCTAGGGCCTAGTGATCGGGAAGAATTAGAAGCGACGCTAGTGGAAGAACAAGCGCCTTCTTTTGTGCTTTCGCTGTCTTCGCGCCGAGGGCCGTAAAAAACTGCGTTTAGATCTGATGAGCCAAGTTGAGGTTGGAGGGTTAATTGTCTGCCGCTGTGTTTCGCTAAATAAAATCTATAACCAAATCATATTTTTTTATAAAAAAAACGGGGAATATAATTAGGGTCTTTTTAAGGTGGTTCTATCATGACAGTCTCATTCAAAAGTTTTGCCATGTAAAAGAATTATTAAGAAAATTAAATTATTGGTGTATATAAAAATCTAATGTGGCCAGCAAATTTCTTGCAAAAGATTCTATATTTCCAGTACATTACCTTCTGTCGGTTCTATGTATTTTGTACAAATTCCTTATAGAAAGTTTCTTGCAAAAATTCTGTTTCCAGTAAAATTATAATACAAACAGTCAATAGACCTTTTCAATCTTTCTATCGCTATAAACAGTAAATAAAATGTCGTCACTGGCTACGTTTATCTCGATAATTCAAGCGGTTTCAAGTATATTATGACTTGAAAAATTCTATTGGTTTATCTCAACGGATTGAAAATAGGATTGAGTTATTTTGAATCTTCTTTAAATTCGTAACGGGTAAAAAAAGATAGTTAAATACTCAATTATGCAGACAGACAGGGAGAGGTATATGATCTAATTTCATCATAGATATATAACCCAACGACCAAATATAACTAGACAAAACATTCCCTATCACTCCTCACTGAATGTTTTGATTTCGTCTGACCAGAGAGAGAAACTAGAGATGGAGATATGTCTTGTCTAATCCGAGTATTTCTCACTAGAGGCCACCACATTGGTCACTAGAGGCGCAAGTGTTCTTAGTTAACATTTCGTGGTTAAGATCTAAGGTTAACATTAACAGTTTAAACTGTTAATGTTTACCGTAACAAAATCAAGTTTTGCCTAGTTATATTTGGTCGTTGATATAACCCTAAAATGTAAAAATTGTCATATTGCTATTTGTCTTCTCTTTCAAAAACATTTCTTCATCACTCCAAATATTTCGCTTTTCGACAATTTTACTAAGTTTTATATCGCGACTTTTATAAAATGAGGTAAAATGCAAACAACCAACAAATAAGAGCAGCCTTTGGCTGAACCCCGCCATTGACAGTGGTCAATAAAGATTATTATTATTATTATTATTATTATATGAAATTAGTAACACTGTTTATTTAGACAGAAGTCAAGCCGCTCCGTAAGTCCAAGCTTGTTATTTTATAGGCTTGATTTGACATTTTCAAGCGGCTTGAAATATTAATCTCGATCGTTTATGTCCAAGATTGAAAAGGGATTTACTAAATTCAAGCGGCTTCAAACGTCGAGATAAACGTAGTCACTAAATTGCCAGTTGGGCTGGCAAACGAAAAGTCAAAAATGTTGCAGCCATTAAAATACCCGTATTTTCGGTGATAATTTGCATCGTTAGATATTTTAGCTTCAATAAAAGCTTTTGTAATTCAAGAAGCTTTTTAAAGTTGCCTGAGATTTTTCTCACAGTTTACGTCTAATTTTTTTTAGAAACAAACGCCATAGATCTTGACAAGCACGTATCCATGACTCCAGCCATTTGTTCCTACTATGCGCAGATCCCCATTGCGCATATATCTTCTATCTCTTTAAATTGAAAAGGTCTAATTGCACGTGACACTGACATTAGAGAAAAAAATCAAAGTAGCTGACATCTGGTAAGAGATTTGTGAACGTAGCAAATGGGAAAATCGAATCGTCACTTTTTATTATTTGTTAGTGAGTGAAATAAATGTTTATTCTGATACCACTATTTTACTAGACAAAATGGCAGCCAAATGGAGGGATTTCTCGTCGCCCGACCTGCCAACTACAGTTTGCATAGCTGGCTGCTTTATGAAATTTAATTTCTTTATAAATTTTTAACTCTATTCCAATGAATAAGAAGTACAAAATGCAATTAAATCATAATAAAGAATAAAATAGTCTTCAATATTTATATTTATTAAGAAAAACTGTTAGATTTATGGCGGCGGTCTCATTGGTAAAGTCGTGTCGTGTAGTGTAGTATCGATTCATGTTGTGTCGTTTAAAAACTGATGGTCCGGTCCGTCTTTCGAAGAGAATAACTATAAAAGTAGCTGGTAAACTATTATTCACGAAAGATAACTATTCAGTCATTTGTGAGCCGCCTGATATAATATTACTTGTAGATAACTTCATTTCATTTCGTATACATAGGCGTACAACATGAAATGTTTATGGACACATTTTAAATGAAAAAATAAGAGTAATTTATTTCAAAATTATGTTTCTTTCTAAATAATACCTTTCTGAAAGATTTATGTTCTTTTGTGTTTGCAAAAAACAAAAACATTGACAACTTGTAAACCAAAGAATAATAATTTGATTTACACGTCAACGCCACTGGGTAAATATTAGCACAGAGGGCAGTGTAGTAGATAATTAGGTATCTGTAATTCTACGACATATGTCATTATTATTTATAGTGTGTTAGAAAGTAATGCCACTATTTACGTATATCAGTCACACCACATAAATTAAATAGACATAGGTCAAATAATCTTTCTCTTTCTAATACAAAATGTTGCTAAGCTACTGTTGTAAAGTGATGTGTATTCTTTCTTCGAACAAATGACCTTGAATAGTCATCTTTCGTGAATAATAGTATAACTGGATGATTATTTTTAAACTCATGTATAAATTGTCACTTGAACTGTTTTTTACTACGAAAAAACTTTCCTTGATAGCCACTATTCCTATATTGCCAGTGTATTTTAGCTCTATTTTGATTTTAAATAACTCAGCTCACTGGTGATAACTTTTTAAAAATTTGCATATATGTGTAAAAACTCATGAAAAATAACATTACTTAAAAACTGTCGTAAATGATAATAATGATAGAACCACCTTTAGGGGAGGTACAGACCTACGAAAGGCCTCGAATGAGTTTCGTGGGGCGGTTGGGATGCTGCATTTAGGAGTGGCGCTCTGGGTCGGCCAGAAACCTGTCGTGAGTACTCGGACACTTAAATCCACGCCATGTAGACTTGTCTGTAGAAAAATATTCAATAAACATACTGGAGTGTTCAGCAACGATCACAATACACAAATCATTATAATCGTCTCGCAAATCATTTAACCACTATTAAATACAATGAAAAATTCTTACAAAATAATTAAATTTGCGACCAAAAATATACGCGTTAATACAAAGCGTAATTAGCGGACTGTAGCCAATTATAAATGTCAACGACACGCAGATAGCCGTGCGAATACAATAGGAGTGATAGCGGTCGGCAATTGCTTCACACAGTCACCGGACTTAAACCCGATTCAGTAAATACGGGAAATTCTTAAAAGAAACAAGGATATACACCATGAAACATTAAAACCAAAAAAATAGTAGATTCAATAAGCTCGTTGCTTAATTGCTGTTAAAAAATACAAAATATTTCTTTACAAAAAAAGTTAAAGTTTGACGTCTATTCGCAATCGTAGATAAAATATACACTCTAGCGGAGCAAATCGGTACTACGGGAAGCAATCGTACAAGCGCCATATTGAATAAGTGACAGTTGAGTGAGTTGTTTAATAATTAATAATTAAATATTTAAAGATATCACTTTCATCTAAATAAATAGTAACTGTTTTTCGAGTTATGTTTTTTGTATCACAAGGTACTATCAAAAATATTTTCTCACTATTTTCGCTAGTATTTTGGCACGATGGCACAAAACAGCGTTTCACCGGCATGTTTACTTTCGTAAATTTCAGGTTATCTTTAAATGTTCAACCCGTTCAACCTAATGTGACAATCAAAATGGCCGCGTTGATGAAACGCTGACGTCACTGGACAAGGCGGAGAAAATCAGCCGCGTTTTGAACAATGTCATTTTTAATTACAATTTATTCAGTAATAAAGATCGATTTGAGGAAAAATAAAAAATACGGGTCTATTATTTTTCATTACTCTATCGATTACGAATACAAATCTTATACAGTCTTAAAATATCGACGCCAAATTTTGTAGAGATGTTCTTTCAGCTTCCGAACGTGTTGTAGAAGAGTTCAAAATATTGCATAATTTTTTGTAATTTCAAAGTTTAAGAAAAACATTGTCATTGGTTTCGGAAAAAAGCGGCGCTATCGTTGCTAATAACGGAATTTGGAAGTAATGCAAGAAGAACCAACTAAATAATTCCGATGAAGAAGTTTGCATTGCGTGTCAGACTGACAAATATGTAACATAATCTATAAAAATAAATATTTCTTTCATTTTTACAATTTTTTGATTCCAAATAAAAATTAATGATGCACCTTGGCACTGAATTTCTATTTTTTATTTCATATGTGTAATTTATAATCCATGATACATAAATATTGCTGTAAATATTTACAACGGATACAGCTAGAATTTTTTTGTGATAAAATAAATAAAATAACTGTAAAGTTTGTGTATCATTGAACAAATTATCAGATGTACCGATATTTTTAGACATGTTTGTTTACAAATAACACGAAATAAACGTCTTTATCAAGTGGGCAATTGAGTAAAACAGTTTGAGAGTTCCTGAACGAGTAAAGTGCACTTACCCCTGACGTCATAATGTGTTCCTTAAACTCTTCCATTATCGTATTTGAGACGGTCATGTCCTTGAACATTCCTTCCAACTTAGACGTAAACTGACATCCACATTCCGTCTACAATTACAAACAATATTAACCCCCTTTATAGCGAAATATTCGATGTGTGGAGACATACATTAATAAGTGCAAAATTCTCACTGATGCATGCAAAATATCAATGTATGTCTACACTGCAGAGTTTTAGGGTAGGAAATGGAAATAATGTCTTACATGCACATATGGGGAGAATTTTGCACCAAAAATGGAAGAATTTTGCACCAAAAATGGAATACACAAAGACAATGACGACAAGAAGATGTCAATCACCATTAATATTATGATCATCAAAATCATCCATTTCTAACATAATGACACCATGTTCAACAACTCCTAAATTGCAATCATCATTTTGTGCAAATTCCTACAAGGGGTAAATTTTTGCCACTACACAAAAAGTTTTTATAATGTGCACACACAATAAATGTACATGGTGCGGCAGAATTACCTCCCTAGTTTTACGAGTAAGGTCGAAAAAGGGTAAATTCATCGCCTATAAATCGGACTAATTTTTGTCCAACATTAAATTCTAGCCCAGTTAAAACCACGGTTAATGTAGTTATATTAAGCATCGATGGGAGCCAACACGGAGCGAAGTGAAGTGATTGTCTTCCAGCGCATCGCCAATGGAGCGTTTTATCAAATTGTTTGGGACCTACAGAATAAGGCGCGAGCAGATACATGACTCCAGCGTCCTTGACATACATGGAATCAGCTAATTTGTGTGCGCATGTTATTTTGACAACAACAATGTCACTTTGACAAGACCAATGTTGTGACTTATTTTAATTTTGAACTGTTGAAGAGTTATTATTTTTAATTTCATGTGTTTTACTGCCTGAAAATTGTACAATAATAATATTTTAGCAGATCGAAATCAAAATAAGACAAAAACATTGGTCTTGTCAAAGTGACATTGTTCTTGTCAAAATGACATGCGCACACAAATCACCTGATGCCAAGCACGTCAAGGACGCCAGTCACGTGTCTGCTCGCGCCCTATAGAATACGACACCAGCGGAACTCTATGGAACTAAATTAATGGCGGCCAGTAGATATGTCAAATATGTAAACGTCAAGATTCATCGTTTTATTTACCAGAAAAATAAGTTCTCATGCTTTGATTCTATAATATCTTTTGAAAATGTTCAAAAAATAATAAATTTAAGATATATTCCATAATTTTTGGCAAAGAAGGAAAACTTGATCGATTGAACGTATGGAAAAGAAATTTAAATATATCGGAAAGCTCGAAACTGATAAATTCGGATTATTATTCACAAAGAATAATTATAAACAATTATTCACGAAAGATGACTCTTCAAGGTCATTTGTTCGAAGAAAAAGTACACAGCATTTTACAGCAGTAGCTTAGCAACCTTTCTGTATTAGAAAGATTATTTGAAGTATGTTTATTTAATTTGTGTGGTGTGACAGATATACGTAAATAGTGGCATTACTTTCAAACATACTAAAAATAGCAGGAACGTACGTCGAAAAGTTAAACACATTTAATTATTTACTACACTACCCTCTGTACTAATGTTTATCCAGTGTCGTTGACATTCAAATCAAATTATTTTATGGTTTACGTCAAGTCTATATTTTTGTTTTATGCAAAAACGTAGGCGAAAAGGATAAAACTATGAGAAAAGTATTATTTATAAGAAATAAAATGTTTAGTAGTGTTAAGACAATTATTGACAATATTTACAAATAAAATTTATAGTTTCATTGATTTTACTAATATTTATCCCGGTAGACCACAGTTCCAAGTCAAAATAATAGGCTATTTGCGTGGTACTGAAAATCTGATATCACCAAATATGGGTAGCAAGTTATTATCATCTCTTCAAAAATATTAAATAAAAAAATGGCACGCAAGCAGCCCATTGATGTAAATCTAGTTACGTTACACGTAGTAATTAATCACGAATTTATGACTTGTCGCTCAACTATGTTTTTCATGAACGATTCAATTAAACAAACTTAAAAACTTGGTTGATTTGAACTGTTAACATTATTTTCGGTCAGAAAGCGCTCTTTCAAGATGTAAACAAATCTGACATGTCCTACTGGCCGCCATGACAGGTGCGCTTACAGCGCCGCAACGGATTCTGCGGATCCCAATATTAATATAGGTAATTCAAACAGTACTTTACACCATTCACATATTTTTTTATATCCATTGTGTGCAGTGAACTTTCCGCGGTGATTTGTGTGCGGGGAATTTCCCCGCGGTGAATGTACCTAGACCCTGTAAAAGGTGTAGTATATATGGAGATAGTTGGGAAGTTTGTGTTACAAATTCAATCGTAAAAGTAATGTGGACGAACAAGTAACGCGCTTTTGTCGTGCAAGGCTATATCCGCGAAAACGGGTCTTTAGTATTCCGACGAAGTAGTTCTAGTCCGAAATCGATTACGTTGTTGGTAAAAAACTTTGAGAAACAGAATTTGTTGTCAGGAAAGAATATGGACAACCAAGGACCGGTAGAACACCCGAAAACATCGACGCAGGGAAATCGGGCAGTTACTATCAATTCTGGGGGAGTGTAATTAAGCTTCAATTTTTTTACCCATGCTCTTGAAAAAAATTGGCCTGGACAATGTCTGGTTTCAGCAGAATGACTCCACGGACCACACAGCGCGAGTTTCAATTCGATTAATTTCCCTAAAAGGTGATATTCCCCAGCCCGCGCACTCACCAGATTTAACACCGTGCGACTTATTGTGGAGTAATCTCAAAAACGATGAACCTGCAAACCCTAAAGGAGGCAATACGCACAGAAATCCGCCGTATACCCCAAGAAATGTTCGAAAGAGTTATGCAAAACTTTATAAGTCGCTTGCAATAGTGTTTTTTTAAATTCTAGTATTAATTTTTTAAAACTAGGGAGACCTCTCTGCCGCGCCCTGTACCCTAAATAAAATTTTACTCACTTTTAACTTTGAGATCATATTTTTTTCCCAGTCATCACTAACAGACTTGTTAAGTAACAACCTTTTAGCTAAATGCTGTTTATAATATCGTTCAAATACGTCCTTTTCTTGCAAAAATCTAAACATAACCATAGATTTATCCAACACTTGTTCAATTTCCTGTTCAGTCATCTGTAAAAACCAAAAAAATAAAACAAATATCCACAAGAAAAGAGTAAAAAACTTACTCCTTTTACTCCTTTCTTGAGCTTGTCATCAATAAACAACGACAGATACTCGGGTGATTTCGGATTTAGGTTTAAAAAGTGCTCAAAATCGGAAGCTATCATCTGTTTAAAGATTTTGTCATTCGCGAAGGAGTTAACTAAGAAATGATCGAAGCGATCTTTGAGATCAAGTAACGATTGAACGAAACTGATTGCGTTTGTGGCCGGTTGGTGCTCTTCTTCTTGGACGAGAGCTTTACCTTGTTCTCTAAGGTAATGGCTAACGCAGTCGGACATTGTTTTCAACCCGTCGGTTACTCGACCGAATAACTTGTACATACAAGCAAGGTCTTCAGTCTTCTGGTTTTTCAACATGTGCACCACGCCAGAGTTCTCCATCTAAATGAAAAATTATTTTCTCCGTTATAAAAAAAAACATCCTGTATTACGAGTTTTTACTCCTTACTACAAATATTACAAAATTAATAATAATTCGGCGTGAAATTAATTTCATTCAACGATAAAAGATTTGTGATAACTTCGGGTACAAACTTTACGGGCATATAGTACTGACCAAAATGAGTAAAAAAGCTTAATCAATATAGGTTTGATCGCATTTTGATTAC
This sequence comes from Harpalus rubripes, assembly GCA_963082715.1. Classification (NCBI taxonomy): domain Eukaryota; kingdom Metazoa; phylum Arthropoda; class Insecta; order Coleoptera; family Carabidae; genus Harpalus; species Harpalus rubripes. The sequence goes on along the minus strand of OY720456.1, from coordinate 2,679,894 downwards.
AACAAAAACAATAAAAAAATTTGATTACAATAATGAAAATGACTAACCAACAATTTTAAAAGAGCAAATTAATAATTTCTTACCTCAACGATGGTCTTCATGTGTTTCTTTATTAGTTCTTCTTCTACAACTTCTACAATTCTAGGCTCGGTTGATTCGTCTAAATAATGTTTTGCTCTTTCAGCTTCCTCATTTATTCTCGCTTCTACTTTTTTAATATAAACAGATGCACTATTCTCTGCTAAGAATTTTTGACTCTCCATCTAATGAAAGATATTTCAATTATTATTATTATTATTATTATTATTATTATTATTATTAGAATAATTCGAAGGGCTGTTGCAAGAATTTATACAGAGTGCCCCCCCCCCCTCTCTACCTTTTTTATTATAAGTAATAGGAGAGATAATTTGAGATGTATTAGAAATAATTTTAATCAAATACATATTTGTAGGTGGCTGTTTGAAAATTTAATTTAAAATTTATTTTAATTAAACACGTTAAACAAGTAACAATGGACCTTTTCAATTTAAAGAGATAGAAGATATGCGCAATGGGGATTTGCGCATAGCAAGAACAAATGACATCTATGGCGTTTGTTTCTAAAAAATTTAGACGTAAAATGTGAGAATATCTCATATAACTTTAAAAATATTTTATTGAAATAAGTTCCAAAAGCTTTTATTGAAGTTAAAATGTCTTACGATGCAAATTTTCACCGAGAATACAGGTATTTTAATGACTGCAATATTTTTGACGTTTCGTTTGACGCCATTTTCTTACTATTTGCAGCGATAGAAAAAGATAGCCGTTAAATTGAAAAGGTCCATTGGGTCCATTAAATATTTATTTTATTTAGTTGTTTCCCATTGTTGTATCTTGTTTATTTTCACATAGCCACCTAGATTATTTGCATAAAAATTAATTTCCATATTTTTCAATTTAAAGAGATAGAAGATATGCGCAATGGGGATCTGCGCATAGTAAGAACAAATGAAATCTATAGCGTTTGTTTCTAAAAAAAATTAGACGTAAAAAAGTGAGAAAAATCTTTGAAAACTTTAAAAATCTTCTCGAATGAAGTTACAAAAGCTTTTATTGGAGCTAAAATGTCTAACGATGCAAATTTTCACCGAGAATACAGGTATTTTAATGACTTTAACGTTTCGTTTGACAATCCAACTGGCAGTTGTTGGCGCCATTTTATTACTATTTGCAGCGGTAGAAAGAGATAGCCGTTAAATTGAAAAGGTCTATTAAAATGCGGTTTATATTTTAGTAAAATAATTATAGGTTGCTATTTAAAAAATAAAAATTGATAGTTGTATTTTGTAAACCTGACTTTATAAAAAATATCTACATCTGCCATCAAATAGTATATTTAAAATAATAAAACTTTTATATGGGCAATTTTTTTCTATTACTTATAATAAAAAAGTTAAGGGGGGGGGGTGCGTTTTCCCAGACTCAGCCTGTATAAGCCTTTTAAGTAATAAATATGAAAGAGTGGATGAGTGTCTGGTCGTGAATCTGGGGAACCGGGTTCGATCCCGACCGACGCCAAATATTTCGAATTTTAATGGCACAAAATTGACCCCTGTGGTGCACTCTCCACGCCAGCAAAGAGTGCCCGTGAGGTGACGCCTGGTAAACGCCCGCACGGTACAAATATGTCATCATCTTAACCGATATCTGCGTACAAAGCAGATTGGCACACCCAGCAATGGGTAATATTCCGCGATGATATATTTATTTATTTATTTAATATGAAAGAAAAATTAAACAACCTCAATATTCAAATTTGAAAATATCATGAAATATCCATAAGATATTTTACAATTAATTATTGAAATTTGTGTAACATGTTGAAAAAGTCATGTGATCTGAAATAGAATGTGACGTCAAAGTACATACGGCTTACTATGTGACAAACTATCACCTACGTTTTATATACAGGGTGTTAACCGCGACACCGGCACATAAGATTATTGATTTAGATGTAGAATTTTAAGCTCTACAACTTTTATTAGTTATAAAAGACGTGCTGTATATAATTTGACGTCACAGGAGTGGGGGGTTGTTTTCATGACTATTTCTGGCCCCAATCTTTTTGTTTTGATTTTCGAAAAAATCAACAAATTTATTTATTACTAGGTATGAAATGGGCGAAGAAAATTCGGAATGCTAACGGAAATTAAGGACGGACAAAATTACGAGAGGCTGAAAAAGGACGCGCAGGAGAGATTAGCTTGGAGACATTTCCGTTGAGACCGAAAGCCAGAATCTGCATAATGATGAAAAATATTTCTTAAACTTTCATTCAAAATACTTTTTGAAAACTGTGAAACCACGCTAACTCACCCTGTAAAATTCCGCCGATTGCTGCAAGAAAGGACGTTCAAAATCTTCCTCGTACACGGTACGAGCGTTGATGCCCAAGACCATCAACATTTGGCAGGCGTTTTTGATCGCAATACGGTCAACTTTTTCTCCTTTACGCTCTCGCATGACCATGTCGAGGAGTGTGTCACGGAGATGATCCCGTATGCAACCGTAACGGACCACTTGGTCTCTGAAGATGATCAAACCCAAGTTGTATACGTTGTCAACATCATTTTGTTGAACGTATACTCTGTCCATGTACATAAGAATGTCTCGGATCATAACCATTGAGGTTTGATGGTCGTTCCATGCTTGATTTAACGTTAATAAAAAATTGTTGTGAAGAGCTTTTAATACGTCTTCTCTTACCTGAAAGAAATATTTCACATAAAGCTCGCAAAAGCTCATTATATTTTTTATTTTCCTCTATAACTATTACCTCAATTTCGCGAACTTATAATCATTATGACTATAATAAAATGTCAATATAAAAATTAAAATATTAAAATTAACCACTCCAGCTTTTCATTATAATAATAAAAGTTAAATATTAATTAAATATATAACCGGAGACGGATTTGTGAAAAATTAACGGACCCCAACGAGATTCGAACCCGCGGATTCCCAATTTCTAGTCCGCGGGTTCGAATCCCGCTGGGGTCCGTGAATTTTTCACAAATCCGTCTTCGTTTATATTTTATATATTTAATATAATTGATGGTAACTATGAGTTACAGAAATTCACTTTTGAATTACACTCAAAACAGTCTTCTATCATATTAAATATTAATGTAGAAACGCCCAAAACTACTTTCGCTTACAATTCAACCAACACAACCACAATAACCACACCTAACGCACAAAAGTCACTCTTGGTAAATTCGGGAGCGAGTTTTGTGCGCTGTCTTTGTCTTCCACGCTAAAGCTATAGTGACGTCACTATAACCCCTTCTCCAAATTTTTAATAATTTATTTCTCCTAAAGTAAAATAATTAATCAATTAAAATTAAAAGTATAGTTTTTTCTTGTCTAGTATCAATTTTAAATTACAATAATTATAATTAGAAACCATGGTTTTGAAACTGTCTGTGTAATGGCGCAGCAGAATGGCGTCATCGTTTGTCATTACTATGATGAAATGCCGATAGATAGCGCAGACTACGTGAACCCGAAATTGGGTTTTACAACATAAAGACAATTTATAAAATGGAACATTTAAAACTGTATGAAAGGGACAATCAAACTTTAAAAAACTTATTAGTTGTTAACATATTCGAGTTTCAATACCCTTAACATATTTTGAACTAAATGAATGTAGAAAAGAACGTAACAACGAAAGTAAAACAAATAATACTTGTTTGAATTTATGAAGCCACATCAAATAGAAATAATATGTTTTGATATTTATGTATAAATATTTTTTAAAATCGTCGGCTCCGGTGGCTTAATGGTTAGAGCAACGCCTCTTATCCTCTGTACCATTTAAGCCATTCAGTAACTGGCAACAGCGCAAATTTGAAGTAGCCGAAATTACACTGGTTAAACTTGTCTCTAATTTCAACCAATCAAAGCTGTCAAAACTATTTCCTATGCTCCGCAATATTGAATGGCTTAAATGGAACAAGGTATAGTCATGAGTGCGCTCGGGGTTTTGGGTTCCCACTAAAGCTCTGTAATAGGGTTTTACACGAATTTTTAATTTTTTTATATATTAATGTAGGGATAAAAAAAAGACCCATATTTTTTATTTTGCATAAAAATTTATGGTACGGGAGAAAAATGCAAAAGAATTTTGCAATTTGGCATGTCATCCCGTGACGTCACAACCCCAGCAAGACCTTGGCCAGCCCCAGCGAGAGAAAGCTTGATGCACTATGAGATAGAAACAATTGTGTCAAGAGAATTTAGCTACAAGAATGTAGAGCGGGAAAATTAAACGTAACGCACACATAACCTTCATTAACTTGCATCCACGTGTAATCCACGCAAACTGGGCGATTACTGATTCAGCACGTGTGTGCTTTTTATTTATATGTATTTTTAATTAAACGCGTAAGTTTAACAACAGTTTTCTTATTACACACGTGTATTTAGCCTCTGAACTTCAACAAAAATAATTCGCGGTAAAAGCCAAGCATGCGCACAAACACCATCAAATGAAATAACTTCATTGTGTGACCTCGTTAGGGTTGTGGCGTTATTTGGCGACCGTTTTGAACATATGTCTTCAATTTAAAAAATCATTTATAAATATTGAAACTTTTTGAGAACAAAGTGAACCTAACATCTATGTCATAAAATATGTTTTAAAAATGTTTAACGAATAACTAGGATTACAAATTTATATATATTTCCAATTATTGACCATGAATGTTATTTTACACATATTTACATATTTTTATAAATGTTGAATAGATCAATTATACATTACGGTTTAATAATAATTTAGACTTTTAAGGACTACACATTGCATCCAGATGAAGTTCCATAAAAAAAAAAAATAGTGGAGCATCCCACTAACTTCGTAGATTAATTAATGTAAGATGAACGAATACAATGTTACATATAAGTGTTTTATCGTATGTTTATATGTAGATATAATAACAGTAAGAATATCGTTTAAGAAAACGTTGATACAATAACTTACTTTTGATTCTAAATGATGAGTGACAACTTCCTTGAGCCCTGTATAAAGGCGCTCTCCATGTTTATGTAATACCATAGTATATGCATTGCGGTAAAGCTCTTCGAAACTAAGTCCCGAATTGTTCTTCTTCTGAATTTCCTGTATGGCATTTTTTAATAACGTCCATATACTCTCCACGTACTTTTCGTCCATGGTCATCTAAACAACACAAGACACAATCCAAGCGTATTAACTTAAAGTATTTCTATTTTTAAACAGATAAATCTCATACGGATGGAACACCTACACCATTTATTATGTTTAAATCTCCAGGTGAACCCCATAGCGACTTATTACTGGTCGTACCATTCACATTCATTGAATGAAAATTTCACTGTTTGTACCGCGTACAAAAATTTTAGAGACGCCACAATGATAGACAAGTTAGTAATATGAACAATTTATTTATGAAAAATTTAGATTTTGTTGAAAATGTCAAAAGTACTTGAAATTTTGTACTGTTTTTTGTCAGTTGTTTTTGAAGTAAACTTACGCTGATCAACTATACGGTAAGAAAAATTAAAGTCTAATACAAGATTAACATATTAAAGATTACAAAATATTTATGAGTAATAAATTCTTTTAATTTCTGTTTCTCCGAGTAACAATGACATTGGTACTTAATTTGAAAGAAATGACCTTGAAATTGAAAATTTACTCAAATATTACCCAAAAGTTTATTTAAATGAAGCATTCTAATTAAAATTATTTATAAATTAACTTAAAATACATTTTATTACGACTTGGATGCTGCAGAATACATATGAACATGATAATGGAATCAGTTATTAACTCATATCTTACAACAATATTTGACATTGATATCATACTTATATTCAGTACTTTACTATGATTTCTGTATAATAATTATGCATTATTCATAACTGAAATGTTTAAAATTATATGCAAGCTACTATGAATCTTGTGTTTCACCAAGAATATGGCTTTGAAATTATACAAATATCAACCAAGTCCAATGTTTTACAGCAATAATAGAATATTTAATGTAAAGTACAATGCAAAACGCAGACAAGAATGAAACGTAAACATTTGTTGATGAATGAACAACAGCTGGTTTTAGGACATGACCGTGGGTCACAGGACTAACCTATCTTATCATTTTTATAAATTTGTTTATTAAAAAACTTACCGGGAAGGCACGGATCCGCATCTTCCCTTCTTTTTTAGGCATTGCACTGCTTTTCATCATTCTTTTAGATTATACTTTCCCCACGTTCCCGATGAATCAAATTCACACGAACCCGTTTCTACATTTATTTAACAAAAACGTCACTTATCATTTCACGTACGATATAAGTTCAATGATTACTTGCAGATTTTCATACATTTAATTATATTCGTTTTTATTTATAAACGCGAAAGTACAATACAATGCAGTTAATTCACTGAAACGACCGAGAATCACACCGACATTTCACACACACACACAAAATCATGATGGCCAAGTGATGTTTCTTTACAACCTGCTGCCAAAAATATCGCACAATGCCCGTCAAATACAAACGTGATCACTTCTATATAACTACTTATAATATTAAAGAGTAATATTTGTAAATACGTAGAGCCAAAAATAATTTATTATTGTACGTTTAAATTAGACTTAAAATCTGCCTGCCATAGAGAAAGTCGACATTTTCACAACAAATTCCACTGCCGTCTCTTGTTTTGCTTGCACAGCTGTTTCGCTCTACTCGCTCGCTCGGATGGTAAAACAGTTTCCCTATTTATCGCCAGAGCTCAAAATTTACTTTAAAATTCACAAAAATTTTATATAAACATGATTTAAAATGGTTTAGTATAATTTTATTACAACTATACATTCAAATGTTTTATCTTAAAATATCTACATTCATTTTTTTCATTGTACAAACAAAAACCCTATTTTCTTTTGTCTTACCAACGCGTTTTTTATGTGAAAAGAAAATTACAAATTAATACTGAATTATATTTTTACTCGTTCATACATATATTTCTGTACACACCATCAAATTATTGATTTACAAATTAACATCATTAATTTAATAAAGTACATGAAATCAAAAATTTTATTTTAGAAGCAAATATAATCTCAACAACTAGGAATAACATATTATCTTTCAATGTAACACTCCAAACAATACAAATAAATAAATTTGAAAACACTAATACATGAAAAATTTTCACATGCTACCTTCTTCTTTCTCCTTTTTGAGTCTTACGCTTCTCTTTTTTTTCTTCTCTCAGTTGTTTTTGCTTCTCCCTAGAATAGAAAACAAATAAGAATAACTATAAATAATAATTATTCCCCATGTTACCTATCTTCTTTATCTTTGTCTTTCTTTTTTTGGCTGTCTAATTTGGCTTGTTCTCTTTTTTCTTTCTCGGCTTGTTGCACAGCTAATGCGTTTGTGTTACGTTCTAAACCATTTTCTCGATGATCAACCACTGTTTCATGTTCATCATCTTCACCTTCATCATCAGTCATTTGGCTATATTGAGCAAGAATGGCTTCTCGAATTTTTTTTTCCTCGGCTGTGTACTCTCGTTGTACTGTAGTCGTTAACGACTGAGATTCGAGTAAACGTACTAGTTTTGCGTCTACATCTTCGCTGCTGGTGGAAGCATTTGGTTCATCTGGATGAGCTTTTTGCCACATATCCATTATTTCTTTACATACTGCATTTATATCAGATTCCTAAAAATATGTGTTAATAAAATTATAACGATAAATATGCATAAACTAACAAGAATCTCTGTCAGTAATTCTTGAATAGCTTCGGTTTTTTCCTCCCAAGTCTCATCTCCATCTAAAATTCCAGTTATATATGATCCGAAAACACTTTCGTCGGTGTTTAATGCCTGTAATTTATTTCCCAGCCACACGGAAAATTCGTCTACTGCTGCCGCCATCACTTGCTCTTAAAATCTTGGGAAGATTTGCGCACGGATTCTATTTATATTGTATATAGTTCACAGTTATTAGCTATGTATCATTCTGCATAAAATCACGAAGAATTTTAATAAACCGAAACACACACATCAAATTTTTTAGCACGTTTTAAAGCCCGATATATTTTCTCGAGGCAAAAAAGGTTATAACAAATTTACCTTCTGTGAATTGGACACATATTGCCCTCTATTGAGATTTGACAGAACTTGAGGTAGAGGTAAGGTACACTACGAGATAGATAGACTGCGTTTGCTGTTCTGAAAGATCAATAATTAATTATTTAAACTGTATGTCATATGTCACATATTTTATATTAAAGGATTAAAAATTGACATTACAAAACAATGACATAATATGGAAAATAAATGGAAAATAATAATGATGATCTATGTGATCTACGATCTACGCCCAACATAGGCGCAGATTTTTAAAAATGCTTGGGGGCTGGATTTTTGAGTAATTATTTTTAAGGAGTAGTATAAATATGTCATCATCATTACCGATATCTGCACACAAAGCAGATTGGCACACCCAGCAATGTTTAATATGCCGTGATGATATATTTATTTATATTTTTTAGGGTTAAATTATGTACGCAAAACATTGTATTAATAACGCGATATTACACATATACAAGGTGTTTCATAACTTGGGGTAATAGATTAAAAAGGCAGTGAAAAATGAGTTTTTGCGGAGTTTACCTCACCTTTGTTATCTTGAAAACTATAAGACTTACGACTTCGATTAAATATTAAATAAGACTTTTTGTTTACCTGTGAGAGGACATCTTATTAGATGTGCTTTTGTTTGTGGCGACCTTCACCAATATTTAATTTTTAAACAACTTAACTATTAAAAATTGAAATAAAGGTTTCATAAATTTTATTGTATTTTTATAGTCTATTATTTTTGTCAGTTTTTCTTCGTCTTTCTTGGAAACAGTTGAAAATCGGACCTATGTTGATTAATCTTTTTTACTGATTTTGGTCAGCATATGCCCTTAAAGTTGTACCCAAAAGGCTATTCTTCTTAGTAATCAAAAATAGTAAACGTTTATTGAAAATTTGAAAGATGTTAAAAGATGCGGGAAATTGCATTTTTACCTCCCGCTAACCTTGGTAAGGGAAGTATAGGGATAGCCAAGTATGATTTTAGATGTTAAAGTCCTATGTTCCGCTACGCGGTCAACATCCAGTATAAATAACGTAGGTTTCTTTTGTGACAATTTCTGGCGCCAATCTTTTTATTTAATTATTCACGAAAATAACAAATTATAATTATTTTTACTTCCCGCTACCCTTGGTAAGGGAGGTATAGGGATCTTGCTAAAAATCGCATATCGAGCTTTTAGCAAATGAGTACGTTTTAAGGTCCCTAGAATCCAATTTTAATATTTTCACGATGATATCTGTGTCTATGTATGTGTGGATCCTCCACTCTAACTCAAATACTATCATTCAGAAAATTTTGAACCCTAGTATTTCTACCTTATTCTAATATAGGAAGAAGACATCAGATTTTGGAGTAAATCAGATAACCGGAAATGGCACTTTACTTGAAGCTCAAAATAGTTTTTCTTCGACAAATACCTTTAAATGTTATTTTTTCAAGATTTATGTTATTATAAAAATTAAAGATTATCAAATTTTCTACAGGTTTGAATTAATATATTTTTCTATATATTTTATGAATAAATTTATAAAATTATCTATAATTTAAATTCGGTACCCTACGCTTTAAACAAACACAACTCCTTGGTTACACAGTGCATATATCAAATGTATGTAACTGAGATATAAATGTCACTGTCAAAAAACTCATTATTTCAAATTAATAATAGTAATGTTTTAATAAGAAAATAGTAAATAGAACCATAGTTATATGGAATGGGATTAATACAGTTTCAGTTTTAGTAAATAGATGTATGTATATTTAGATTCAGAAGGTATTATCTTTGGTCAAAAAATTCGGTTACGAGTTTTTAATCAATAAGCACGTTTTAGGGCCCCTAGAATACAATTTTACTATTTTTACGATGATGTCTGCATGTGTGAGTGAGTGCATGTATGTGACAAAAAATTGCCCTGCGATAACTCTAATACTACAATTTCAAAAATTATAATTCTTTCGTATTTCTCTTCGTTACATCTATACAGAGAATTTATTTTAACGTGCAACATATGGTCAATCACTTCCATGGTTACTACGCACTACTGTCAAAAAATGACAGCAATGTAATATTTGTCCATTTTAAAATGCAACATACACAAATTTGTAGTTATGTATTTTCATTACTAATTTCCAATAAATTAGCCTATATATTATTAACAAAAATCAAAACTTCCATGTAGCACATCTTAACAAACTTTGGGTTACAAAAATTCATAATTTTAATGTAATAAATGTTTAAAAATACCTCCATTCACACTGAGGCAATATCCTAGTCGCTCGAAGAAAGAATTGGCACTATTTGTGATGTGTTCTGGAGGTATCTCCTGTACTGCAATACTATTTATAATGTTGCATTTTAAATTGGACAAATATTACATTGCTGTCATTTTTTGACAGTAGTATGTAACCATGGAAGTGATAAACCGTATGTTGCATTTTAAAATAAATTCTCTGTATGAAGAGCTGATTAGATTTTGGTTATAATTGGTCAACCGGAAGTACCCACATTTGAAGATTTTAAAAGCTTTTCTTTAAAAAACAATGTTAAATATCATTTTTTCACATTTAACGTTAGTATCAATATTAAAGAATATTTTATATTAAATCAAAAAATTATAAAGAAATTAAATTTCATAAATTGGCCAGCTATGCTATAACTATGGAAACAGCTACTATATTAAGAAAATTATGATTGAAAGATGTCAGTGTCAAATGAAATTGACATAGTATGTTTGTGTTATAATTTGACTAGAAATATAGGATCTTTTGCTAGAAACTTTCTATATGGAATTTGTATAAAATACATACAACTGCCGGAAGGTAATGTACAAGAAATATAATCTTTTGCAAGGAACTTTTTGTATGAAATTTGTACAAAATATATAGAACTGACGGGAGGTAATGTGCTGGCCACATCAGATTTTTAGGAAATAGGATCTAGCCCACTCGAGAATCGGCTCGAGGGGGCTAAAGCCCCGGAGTCCCGCCGTAGTCGGCGCCTATGACACTCAGGAGTTCCTAAACTGTGTTTGCTGTTTTCGTGTTTCGCGTCCCTGTTTTGACATCTGATATTTAGAGGTTGTAATTCTAAACAAAGAATGCTAAAAATACACTAATTTATTATTGTTTTCGAAATGATTAGTGAATACATTGAATTCCGTAACCAAAATATAGATGGAGCACAATTAAACCAAATTTGTAGAACTTGTCTTTTAGTAACAAACAGTAAATCAACAATATTCTGTCACAACAAAGAAATTAATGAAAATATTCCTATTTACAAAATGATTTCTGTTTGTACCTCTGTCGAAACATCGAAAAATGATGGGTTACCAAATAAAATATGTGATATATGTATAACAAACTTGACTAATGCATATAATTTTAAACAAAAATGTGAATTGTCTGATAGTATATTAAAGTCGTATTATGAGAAAAATAAAAGTTCCTCAATAGATTTACAAGAAAATGATATAAAACAAAACAAACAGTTGCACATTGAAACAAAAGAAACCAAAGAATGTGGAGAACAAAAAGCAATCATAACAAGTAAAGATAAATTTGTATGTCGAATTTGTAATAAAAAATATAAACAAAGTACTGGTTTACGAATTCATATGCGATCTCATACAGGTATTTATATTTCTTTCATAATTGTATTTGTATAGGGCGCGAACAGACACGTGACTCGAGCGACCTTGAAGTGCTTTTAATCAGCTGATTTGAGTGCGCATGTAACTTTGACAAGAACAATGTCACTTTGACAAGACCAATGTTTGGACTTTTTAAAATTTTTAACTGTTAAAAATAATATCTTTTTAACAGTTCAAAATTTAAAAAAGTCCAAACATTGGTCTTGTCAAAGTGACATTGTTCTTGTCAACGTGACACGCGCACACATATCAGCTGATTCTAAGCACTTCAAGGTTGCTCGAGTCACGTGTCTTCTCGTGCCCTACTGTATTTCGGGATTCCAACTTTAAAATTTTTATTTTAGGTGAGCGCCCATATCTCTGCAGCGATTGTGGTAAAAGTTTTACCCGATCTGACGATCTTAACCGTCATATAAGAGTGCATACTGGAGAAACGCCTTTCGTTTGCCAAATATGTAATAAGGGCTTTAAGCAACGGTTTCATTTAACTGAGCACCAAAGGGCACACCAAGGAGTTGCATCTTTCAGGTGTAAATTATGTAAAAAAGGATTTACGAGATCTGGCTCGCTTAGAATTCACATGCGGACTCATATTGGTGTGAAAAATCACGAATGTAAGATTTGTGGGAAAAAGTTTGCTGGAACGGATAATTTGGCTAAGCATCTTCGGACACATACGGGTAGGTAAAGTTTTCACACACTAACACAAATGCAATTTGAATATAGCGCATCTAGCGGCACTGCTTAGAAGTAATGGTTGCTATGGTTACGGCAGTACAAACAACCGTAAATAACAAATTTTGTGTCGATTCGGTAAATAATTAGTGATTTATGGATTATTTTATATAAAAATTAATAACAAATGTAGAAAAATTAATAATACGCATCTTTTGTTTGAAGTATTAGTCCCCAAAATAACCCATAAACGATTGACAGAGATAACTATGCTATCTACCAAGCTCGGCGGGCCATACTGATGTCAGTATAATTTATTTCTCATAAATTACAAATAATTATTTAAAAATACAGTATTTCCTGTTCTTGTCTAGTATACCTGCGTAAAGATCAAGTTTTATTCTAGTCACGTACCCTAACAAAAAAGGTTTATGCTGATTACCTACTACATCTGTTCAGTATCAAACATCACCGACCCCTATTACCTCTATTGAATTCGCTCGGGTAAAATCGCCCCCCTTCGTTCGCAATCGGGACCGCACGCATCTTGGTATTATACCTTTCAACCTAACAATATTTATGGCGCAACCGCTAAACCAGTTTTTTGAATGAAACATGAAACAAAACCACATAATCAAATCTTCGTTAACTTAACGATGTTTTACAATCTGGCATCAAGTAGTCGTCTATTCCCTATTCCACTTATGAATGAACTTAGGAGTAAGGCGTAAGGCTTACGATTCCAGCTTTTTGATTGGACTAAATGCGAACCAAGTTTACAATAAAACATTTGTTATTTGGCAATGAGAGATGACAGATTGACATAAACAAAAAACAACTATGAAGTAAGCTGACCATATCAACATGTAAATAATTTTACGGGTTTCAGGTTATTATTCCATTGTTTACATGTACAAAAGTAGGCTGGTAACTAAGTAATAACTGTAGCTGTATGGTAATATTATTACCATACTGACTTGTCAACAACGGTCTACAAAATGAAAATAAAATAAAATGAAAATATAATGCTCCTCATTAATATATACAGATAACATTAGCCTATCGTTCTAAATACGGTCTACTTTATTCTAAAGTAATAAACATGAGGAATAAAGCACATAATTTGAATACTTGTCATATTGACATATGTCAAAATAATTGTTCTGTTGACCATAGCAATCTGAAAGTAGCATTAATGAGAAAATTCCAAAAAAATGATATTTATCAATATTGTCTTAATTTTCCGAAACCGATAAACTATTGAACAAACCACGGATGTTATTAATCATAATAAGCCTTAGATGTCTTAAAATCCTCGCTCTACGAGCTCGGATTTTAAACTTACATCTGCGGCAGTTATGATGTGCATAACATTCCTAGGTATGTTAATAGCTATTACAGGATAGTTCGGAACTCACTCTATGGGGCCCGGTACTAAAAAAAAGTTGCATATATTTTATCATATTATGAAAATATCACTAATTTTAAATGATTTTGTAGCTAAATATTTTTAAAATATAAAACTTTTCATTCATAATTTTTATATAAACTATTCGCGCTATAACGATATGACGTAACAACTGCAATTTTGTTAGTCTACCAAGCGAAAAATATATAATTTTATATTATTCAAAACTTGTGAAAATAAAATCCATATATGTATACAGGATGGTGACTTGGACGACGCAGCATAGGGGTTTCAATGGTAAAATCTTAATGTGCAGTTATTTGCTATCCTAATTATTTTAGAGCAAAATTGTATTTAAGTTTTTGTTACAGAAAAAAATACTGCATCTGAATATGCTAATGTTTATAATTTTTCAATTTCCGGAACCGTAAAAATAGTCGAAAACAATAATAACATTTTTGCAAAAATCATTGATGCCATGGAACAAAAATTTAAATATAAGCGCAAACATCTGTCAAAGATTCTTGACGTTTAAAATTATTTTCAAACAAGGATAAAGAAAACACCTTTATTGTACTGTTGATGACAACAATGTAATAGTTGATTACAACAATGTAATTTGACGAGAACGAAATTTAAAATTTCTTAGTGACAGATATTTGCGCTTTTGTCCCATGGCATCAATGATTTTTGCAAAAATGTTATTATTGTTTTCGACTATTTTTACGGTTCCGGAAATTGAAAAATTATAAACATTAGCATAATCGGATGCAGTATTTTTTCCTGTAGCAAAAAACTAAATACAATTTTGCTCTAAAATAATTAGGGTAGCAAATAACTGCACATTAAGATTTTACCATTGAAACCCCCATGCTGCGTCGTACAAGTCACCACTTGTATATGCAGTTCTATTTTATATAATAATGTATGAAATATTTATCATTTTAATTAAAATAAAACATATTTATTTAAAATCTTTATAACAGATTTTTCCTTTGACAAACTGACAACTATAGTTTTCTTAAAGTGACAGCTGTTATTATTACTTTATCCATCTTGACATCAATTTTTGGCAGAATTCATGACATTGACAGATGTAAACAACTTTAGTCAGTAGGCGAATTAAAATTAAAGTTATGACGCCACACAAAATTATAAATTTAAAAAAATATATATTTCAAAAACTATACACATTTGGAAAGTGTAATAAACGCTAAATTTCATTATTTTATTTAATTTTAAAGAAAAAATAAATAGAAAATTGAGTACCGGACCCCATTATGTGCATATCAGTGAATATGGTTTATGACGTCATAAGTATTGGCGCCAAATTATAAAATATGTAGATCAAATAATTTTTGTTATGTGCAATTTTTAATACCCATATTTATTAAAATATGTAAATATAAATTGTAATATTTATTGTTTAGGTGAACGTCGCCACAAATGCAAACAATGCAGCCGTTGTTTCGTCCAATACGACCACCTCCAAAACCATTTACGCCTTCATTCAGGCGAGAAACCATACGTCTGCACCATTTGTTCAAAATCATTCACACAACAAAACGGTTTAAATGTTCATCTCATGTCTCATTCTGGTGAAAAACCATTTTTATGTAGCGAATGTGGTAAAAACTTTACTCGTTTAGATGATTTGAAAAAACACAGTCGCACTCATAGCAAAGACCGCCCTTACATTTGTAAGATTTGCGACAGAGATTTTGTGCAGAGTTGTCATTTATCAGAACATTTAAGATCGCATAAAGGAGAAAAATTATTCGAGTGCGAAACCTGTGGGAAGAAATTTACAAGGAGCGGAACGTTAAGATCTCATTCTAAGATTCATTCTGAAAATTATGCCAAAAAAGAACATGTTTGTTCCGTATGCGATAAACGATTTTGTGTTTTGGGGTCCCTTACAAAACATATGTTGATACATTCTAATAAGCGGCCATTTTGTTGTCCAATTTGTGCAAAAGGCTTTACCCAAAATGTGCATTTAGAGACTCATTTAAAAATTCACAAAGGCGAGAAAAATTTTGTTTGTGAAATCTGTAATAAAGGTTTTACCACTAATTCGGGACTAACTGTACATTTAAGGTCTCACACTGGTGATAGGCCGTATATTTGTAAATTATGTGGAAGGGGGTGTACTACTTCAACTGTTTTGAAAATACATATGCGCACGCATACTGGGGAAACGCCTTATAATTGTGAAATTTGTGGACAGGCATTTCAAAGATCTGATTTGTTATTGTATCACAAAAAGGCGCATTATATGATGCCTTATAATAATATGATACCGGAAAATATTATGGAATAATATATAGATATATATATATATATATATATATATATATATATATATATATATATATATATATATATATATATATATAAAATAGAAAATTCCTAACTCGGAGTAGGCTTTGAAAAGAAACGTATGTCAATTTAAAAACATTTAATTAAATGTCAATTTGATATGAGATATTGTCAAAAATGTTATCTAAATAAAATTAAAGCTTTTCTTCTTGAATTTTATTTTAGAAATGGAAACAAATTAGACAACGGCGAATGTCAATATACTGTATGCTTTTTTATTGTCTTCTCTCCTTAAAATTACATTTTAAGATCAATTTTGACAACTTGACTTTTCAATTAAATAAAAAGACATACGTTTCACTGTTCATAGCCTACTCCGAGTTAGGAATTTTTTTGAACACACTATACCTTGTTCATTTAAGCCATTCAGTATTGCAGAGATTAGGGAATAGTTTTGACCTCTGATTGGCTGAAATTGGAAACTAGAGACAAGTTTACACAATGTAATTTCGGTTACTTAAAACAGGCGCTGATGCGAGCGCTATCTGCCGAATGGCTTAAATGGAATAGGGTGTGGGTATTAAATTAATTTTTTTTTATTTAAATAGTCTCAAATTTGAAAATATTAAGAAATATCACTTAGATATTTTTTAACTAATGAATTAATTATTGAAATTTGTTACGCCATCTGAAACTGAATCTGACAATCTATCACCTACTATGTTTATTTATACAGGGTGTTGGCCGCGGCATCGGAATTTAGGTCTTTAATAGTATGTTCCGTAACGTAAGTCCTGAAATTATTTACCGGTTTCTATTTGGAACGCGGTTCCTGAAATAACATAGTAAAAAGTCGAACCACGGCAACCACGAAATAATCCTGGTTTCTCTAGTATTTTTACCTCCACTACTGCTACTTTCAAACATCATTATAACAAAATCAAACGATGTAAGTATGAAAACATTATTTATTTTTGATATATTGTTGATTTTGTTATTTTTTATTATCATTTATTTGGTTAATTTTTATTTTTGTTAAGTTGTGTCAATTTTAAGTGTTTCTGGCCGCGAATCTAAGGAACCGAGTTCGATCCCGACCGACGTCAAATATTTCGAATTTTAAATAGCACAAAATTGACCCCTGTGGTGAACTCTCCACGTCAGCAATGAGTGCCCGTGAGATGATGCCTGGTAAACGCACGCACGGTACAAATATGTCATCATCTGCGTACAAAGCAATGAGTAATATGCCCTGATGATATATTTATTTATTTATATATAATTCCATGTCAATCTGTCCTGAAATAGATAAAAATATTCAGGAACCATGGCGTACCTGGAATCAAGATACCTACTGGTTTTTTGGTTGATTGACGGAACATAGTATAACGTAAATTCATATTTTCGTAATTTCCGGCTTTACTAATTATTTTATTTAAAAATACTTCAAGCAAAAGTTGTAGAGTTTAAAGCGTCTGAAGCAATAAGCAAAATTAATTTTCGGGGGGGTGTAGAATCAGAGTCTAAATCGGGAGTCGGCGTCATGGAGTCGGGCAATTTTTAGTGGAGTCGAAGTCAGAGTCCCGACTCCAAATTTTTCAAAATATAAATTGCTTTCTTTACAACTAAGTAAATTATTGTACAATGAAACAACAAAAAAATTGCTCTCATGAAAAAACAACAAATTCAGTGCCACTGGAACGAACACACGTGACGTCACGAACTCATCGCACGATTTGAAAACATGATATCTTGTTTAATATAAGTAATTTTCACGTAGAGATTTTAATAATCGTGATATCTTTTTATATAGTTTCATAAGAAGCAATAAAAATTGGTTTATGGCCCAGTTGCAGTCGCAATTTTTTTTGACTCCACACACCTGTTAATTTTACATGCTATGTGACAGCAGAAATTAGTTATTAAAATTCGGAAAATCATCCCAAAAGTAGCGATAGCCATGGAATTACGAAAGTATGATTTTAGATGTTAAAAGTTCTATGTTCCGTTTCGCGGTTAACATCGAGTATAAATAACGTAGGTGATGAACAAACTGTTTTTCTATTGGCTATGAATGACATGCTGTATATAAGTTGACATCACCGGAGTGGGGAGGTTGCTTTTGTGACAATTTCTGGTGCCAATCTTTTTATTTAATTATTCACGAAAATAACAAATTGTAATTATTTCTTTATTACCTACTACGAGAAAACATTGTAATAAACTTTCATTTGAAATATGTACTTTAAAAAATGTGAAACCGGAACATTATTAATATGTATTTATATTTACTTTATGTACGTACCTACTTGAATAATAAAATATTTTCAATTTTGTTTTACAGCTATAAATTAATGAAAATACAAGAATTTTCAATCAACAATCAAACTATAATTTACTAAATCACTATTATTGTGGATAAGTGGTTCAAACAAGAATAAGATTAACCAGTAATTAAAAGAAAACATTTATTGTGTAATAAAAACAGTAACACACTACATTTGGTGTAAAAAAACTTACGGGCAGTATAATGAATAACTTATATATAAAAATATCAAAAATGTATAAATAACCATAAAAATAAATATTAGAATTCTTACGTGAAATAAAAACGTATTAAACCGAATCCTTACGGAGTATTTCCAAATGACTATGTTCCATATTATTCGCATTAGGTTCAACTTCAGTTTCGGATATAATTTGCTTCATCCATTGTTGGATTTGCACAGGTTGTTTCATACTAATAATTTTCACTTGTTCCGGAACATTCGTAAAGTCTTCTTTGGGGGCGTTTAAATTTTTTTCACTTTGTGTTAATGAGTCTTTTTGTAGTTTGGTTTCTGGGGTTTTAGAATCACTACATTTACAATTTAAATTTGGTACTGAAGCACTATTATTTACACACTGTTCACTAAGATTATTTTCGGTAATATCACAAGATGGAATTCCTTTGGTTGCATTTGGACGATTTTCTTCTGTTGGGAGTGTTGTGTCTTTTTTCACATTTTCTATGTGTAAACATAAGCTAGGATCATCTTTTTCAATACATTCTAGAATAGAAGTAGAAATTTCTGGAAATTCTTCCACTTCTGTTAACAATTCTGCTGTTGATATTTCTTCTACAATACGATCTTCTATTAAATGTTTTAATTTATTGTTGTCTAATTTAATATTACTAGACTTATTATAAGAACTTTCCAAATATTTATATAAAGAAACGTGATCTATTTCAGGTTTCTGGTAATCTTCTATTTTAAATATTTCGCTGTCACAAGAAATGCCATTGAGGTCAATTCTTCCAAAGGTAGAAATGGAATTCAAAATGTCTTTTTCATCATCAAAAATTACTCTAACGTCTTTAAAGCAATTATCATAAGAATCGTTTAGTCTGTAATGTTGTTCTAAAACTTCTACTTGTCGTAATAGTTGTACTTCTCTATTTTTTAGGGCATCGTATAGTTGTAAAAATGTATCCTTAATTTGGGAAGAAATCTATAACAATAACAATTCAATAATCATGAGTTGGGAGTCAATAAATAATTGTTAATACTCACTTTTTCGCAAAAATCATTTTCTTTGTTCAACGCCATGTGTTGTTTTTGTTACGTTGGATAATTGTTAATTCTAACCTATTTTATTTAATAAAGTCATCCAAAAATAACTTATTTATCCAAAAATATGAAATAAAACCACTTTTTTTTTGGAAAATATATAAAATAAGTGAAAATATTTATGTTCTTATTGTTCTTAATTGGTACGTCACAAACATACAACAGATGATAGCGTACTACCAAACATTGCAGTCAAAAATAATAATTTAAATTACAAATATCATACTATAAAATTTAATAAAATTGTTGCCACATATTCAATTATCGCTCAAATGATACGTAAAATTTATTTTCGCGAAATTGGTGATTATGTAATATATTTACTAATAAATATTCGAAAATATGCTCTCAGGTGGTCACCATCACGTGGTCACGGAGTGTATTATATAGCGCATAAATACTCCATTAACATCCCACCGATGATAGCCGAAAATAGTCGAATCAAAGTTCCGAAGATGCCGCAGATGTATTGATTGTCACGGATTGTCATTTATGTATTTGACAAGTTACCTGTCCTCTAAATATGTGAAAAGTATTATTAAATTCTTAATAATAAGTATTAATTAGTTATTTGAAGTGAAGTGTAAGTTTGTGGTTTAGTTATAACGTATAAAAATGTCGGAACTTCGGCAAAGACATTCAGAGGGAGGTGATGCAAACCAGGACACAGCGGAAAGTGACCATGTAAGTAATAAATAAATAAATAAGGTACACAATTTATTTAATTGTTAATGTGCGTCTAAAATTAGTACGCAAGTATACTTAGACTGTGACTGTATTGGCGTCAACACTGTCAACTGAATAATTATATATAAAACAACTGTCACATACATGTGCATTATAAAATCAATAAACACCTTTAAATTTTAACGTGAGAAAATTACAAATTCATAAATAAAACCATTAAATTTTCAAGTTTTAATATAAATCTTATACGAATTTGTTTGTTATTATTTGTCAGGTTGCTGAATAAATTATTATAACTCAAGGTAAGAATTTACTGACCTTACTTTTTCCACTGGAAAAATGTTCATTGTCACATGTTCACAGGACTTTGTTTGGTAATGTCTAAAAGAACTGTTGTGTCATTCATTGTAGTACATCAGACAGTTGTGTGAATTTAAAAACTGTTTAAACAATTATAATTTGGCGCCATAATACTTACCTTTATTTTGATAAACAATACATATTAATACAATGGAAATGAATATGCTATTTTTGAAGAATATATTATATATTTAGTTGCTAAGTTAGTTCTTCAGTATGAGAGGTCGAAGAAGGAGCAAAAAATGGGTATGAAACAAATTAATAACCAAGTATATTTTATCTTTATCTAAACTAATATTTTGTATATAAACATCCGAATGTTTGAAAGTAGATAAAGCCGTAGACATGCACACTTTTCGCATATCTAATTTTGTTTAGTTATTATTGAATTTGAAAAATCCAATTATAAGGAGCTTATCATTAAATCACTATGATTATACAGGTACGGGATGCTTATTTTCAAATCGTACATAGGAGATAAACGTGTTAAATCATTTTTTTGCAGACTGTTGCCCCGTTTTGCCTGACAATAGTTGTGGGACCAGTAGAAAGAAAAAATTTCTCCAAAAAACTGATTTATCATGTTAGTTTGAAAATGAACACCCGGTATATGACGTTAGTAATCATTTATAAATGAAATCTGCACATCGCGTGATATAAACAAAAATATTTGTTAATATATCTCAATAGATATTTTCAATTTAAAAAGATAAAGATATGCGCATTGGGGATCTGCGTATAGTAAGAACAACAGAGATCCATGGCGTTTGTTTCTAAAAAATTTAGACGTAAAATATGAGAAATATCTCAGATAACTTTAAAAAATCTTATCGAAATAAGTTACAAAAGCTTGTATTGAAGTTAACATGTCTAACGATGCAAATTTTACCGACAATACATGTATTTTAATGACTGCAATATTTTTGACGTTTCGTTTGACAGTCCAACTGGCAGTTGTTCGCGCCATTTTCTTACTATTTGCAGCGATAGAAGGAGATAGCCGTTAAATTGAAAAGGTCTTTGCCAAATATTTAAAAACTTTATTCTGAATTCGAATATTAATATATTAAATATGATTTTCTGTTAAAATTTTTGTATACCGGATGGTGGCAGTTAAGAGTGAATAGTGATTTAACGTGATATTTTAGTTTTATGCAATTTCCTGCTCTCCTGTTCATTTTACGGAAAAAACTGCAGAGTTCAAAGTTGTTGAGAATAAAAAGTTACATGCTAGACTGTTATTACATTCTTTATTATGGTTCTAGTTTCTTTTTAAAATTGTGAAGAAACTAGAAACATTAAAAAATGTAAAAACATTTTTGCACTCACAGTTTTTGCCGTAAAATGAACAGAAGACAAGCAAATTGCATAAAATAAAAAAGTAAAATCCCACGTTAAATATCTGTTCATCGTTATCTACCACCCGGTATAATATAAATATTACAATTTTTGTCATTTCAAGTCTCGTGGCCGCGTGCCTGAGTGTCTAGTCGCGAATCTGGGGAACCGGATTCGATCCCGATCGACGCCAAATATTTCGAATTTTAAATGGCACAAAATTGACCCCTGTGGTACACTTTCCACACCAGCAATGAGTGCCCGTGAGGTGACGCCTGGTAAACGCCCGCACGGTACAAATATGTTATCATTACCGAAATCTGTGTACAAAACAGATTGGCACACCCAGCAATGGGTAATAAGCCGTGATGATATATTTATTTATTTATTTATTTATTTATTCAAGTTTTCTCATCTGTAACAAATTATGTTGTTGTTGTTGATCTCTATTACTATGGTAACTATTTATTGACCAAATACGACAACAAATTCCGTAGACAGATCATATCAAAGTTTGAAATTACACACTGATACATACGGATGTATATTTTATCTTTGCATTCTTACGAAACGTGAAACAATTTTTTTAATCTATTTTATGACACATTTAAGATCATTAGCAAATACTGAAAATTCTTGTTTATCATTTTGCCTAAAAATAATAATTAATTACTTTTATTTTCCTCTATATAAGTTTGAACAAAACAACATAAATTCTTGGACGGAACTCAAATATTCTTTTGTAATTGTGAACTTATTGTAATATGCAATTTCTTACTGCACTAAGTCAATCAATTATTAAATAAATAAATAAAATAAATATATCATCACGGCATATTACCCATTGCTGGGTGTGCCAATCTGCTTTGTACGCAGATATCGGTAATGGTGATGACATATTTGTACCGTGCGGGCGTTTACCAGGCGACACCTCACGGGCACTGAATAAATTATTGTTTAATGATTATTTAAAAAAATATATTAGTGACCTTATTTTACTATTTTATTTTAACTTGTAGCATTGAATTGCAGACGCATTATGCGTAAGCATCTGTTCGCGATTACGCTAACATGTTATTAACGTACGGACAAGTGTACGGCCGCACAATTTTTTTTTTAATCCAGTCGTTTTTGAACGAATTTATCAAAATATTCTTCGAAGGTACAATGCTTGCATTGAAGTTGATGGTATAGTCATTTTGAGCAATACTTATAATACGTATTACAAAAATGACTACAGTTAACAACATTTACCGGTTTCAGGATATTATTCCATTGTTTACATGTACAAAAGTAGGCTGGTAACTAAGTAATAACTATATCTGTATGGTAATATTATTACCATACTGACTTGTCAACAACGGTTTACAAAATGAAAATAAAATAAAATGAAAATATAATGCTCTTCATTAATACATACAGATAATGTTAGCCTATCGTTCTAAATACGGTCTACTTTATTCTAAAGTAATAAACTTGAGGAATAAAGCACATAATTTGAATATTTGTCATATTGACATATGTCAACATACTTGTTCGGTTAACCATAGCAATCTTAAAGTATCATTAATGAGAGAATTTCAAAAAATGATCTATGTCTATTTAATTTATGTGGTGTGACAGATATACGTAAATAGTGGCATTTCTTTCTAACACACTATGAATAATGATGACATATGTCGTAGAATTACCGATACCTAATTATCTACTACACTGCCCTCTGTGCTAATATTTACCCAGTGGCGTTGACGTTTAAATTAAATTATTATTCCTTGGTTTATAAGTTAAGTCTATGTTTTTGTATTTTGCAAAAACATAAGTGAAGAACATAAATCTTTCAGAAAGCATTATTTAGAAAGAAACATAATTTTCAAATGAATTATTCTTATTTTTTCAGTAAAAATGTGTCCATAAATATTTCATGTTGCACGCGTATGCAAACGAAATGCAATGAAGTTATCTGCAAGTAATATTATATCAGACGGCTCACAAATGACCTTGAATAGTCATCTTTCGTGAATAATAGTTTATCAATAATGTCTTAATCTTCTGAAACCGATAAACTATTGAACAAACCACGGATGTTATTAATCATAACAAGCCTTAGATGTCTTAAAATACTCGCTTTACGAGCTCGGATTTCAAACTTACATCTGCGGCAGTTATTATGTGCATAACATTCCTGGGTATGTTAATAGCTATAATAACTGAAGTGAATGTTTACAGCCAAGTTTAATTCAGATAGATAACTGCTCTTTTGAGAGCCTGTAGCTCGAAAACGATGTTTTCCGGATATGAATTTATTAGTACTAGTTTATTTAGCATCCCATACATATCCTATAAATTTGTAATACGTATTCATTAACACCCTGTATATCATTTCAGTTGTTTCTTTTAATAGATGTTTACATTATTATTTATTAATACATTGCGCAAATGTAAATATATAAAATTATTCTATTTAAAGAAAACAATGATAGTACACAATCTCAGCAAAAATAACATGACGTAAAAAAATATATTATAAAAGTAAATTAAGGTGGATTTGCTAATTATCGACCTTAAAAAAATTAATTACAACCTCCGTCCCACATCAGTTGACCCACTTGTTAAAAATGCATTTATCGTGACAAACAATACATAGATTTAGTAATAATAAATAAAGATTTTTTCAACATTACACCTAATGGGCCCGTCCAAGTCTTCGCCTTTTAGAAATTACATGTCGCATATAAATTTTGAATATGAATAAATAAGTAAAAAAATCTGATGTGGCCAGCACATTACCTTCCGTCAGTTCTATGTATTTTGTATAAATGTCATACAGAAAGTTCATTGCAAAGATTATATTTCTTGTACATTACCTTAAGGCAGTTGTATGTATTTTATACAAATTCCATACAGAAAGTTTCTAGCAAAATATCATATATTTCCACTAAAATTATAATACATACATACTGTCAACTGCACTTGACACTGACACCTTTCAATCAGGATTTTCTTAATATAGCAGCTGTTTCCAGAATTATAGCATAGCTGGCGAATATATGTACGATAATTAATTTCTTTATAATTCTTTACTCTATATCCATTTAATATGAAGTATAAAATGCATTCAAATCGTATAGAGAATAAAATATTCTTTAATATTTATAACATTAAATGTGAAAAAATATTTAACATTAAAATCTTCAAATTCAGGTACTTCCGGTTAACCAATTATAACCAAAATCTAATCAGCTCTTCACATGTATGTAACGAAGAGGAATACGAAAGAATTATAATTTTTGGAATTGTAGTATTAGACTTATCGCATTAGAAAATTTTGTGACACACAGACACACACACACACACACACACACACACACACATATATATATATATATATATATATATATATATATATATATATATATATGACATCATCGTGCTTATTCATCAAAAACTCACCACCGAATTTTTTAACCAAAGACAATACCTTCCTTACCTAAAGGTGACGGAAGGTTAAAAAAACGTAATTGCTATATATTTTGTATTTTTATACCGATAATAAAGTAATTAAAGTTTTTAGCGTAAAATGGTCGCCATGTTTTGACATCAGCGTCACTACAGTCGTCCAGTTACCCCACGGAAATGTCCCTATAGAGTGGACCATGCATATTTTGCTCTTAATTTGCGATTGGCTTTACACAAATTACAACATACACATATTTAATATATCAGAGTATTTTTTTTAAGATCAAAAGAAAATTTATATTATAATTTATGTTTTAGTTATTGTAATCTCAATACTTGTCATTGTTGTAATCATTTGGATTACCTTTTATTATGAACTATGTTTTGATTATTGTAATCAATACTGTCAATGTTGTATTTAATTATAAATAGAAAATAGTTTAAATACTATTTTAATTATAATAATGACACGTGGTGAGTATCTATATAACCTTCAATATTATGCTAAAGAAAGTCTTAAAGTCACTTTACTTAAAGCGGATAATTAACCTGATTATGAAAATGAGCAAAAATTATTAATTATACTTCTGATTTCTGATTTTTATTTATGTATAATATGTATTCTCAAAGGTTTATATAAATTAACATTTAATACTACTCCTATACCTACTTATTCATGTAAAAAAAATCAAACATGGCTTACTTTATTATCCTTAACTCTAATGATCAGTTTGTAATGGATACGTACTTTTATTTTTGCAACCATTTTAACGGTAACGTATGTCGGTTCTCACTACTTAAATTATAATTAAATGCATAACAAAATAAGTAAATATAGCATTAACCCTGTTACTAATATTTTTGGATAAGCTATCAGCTAATTTGTTAACGATACTAAAATAGCAATTACACAAATGATACATACTTAAGTGTCATTAATATTCCCTTAAGGAAGTGAAGACTGCTCAGTTCGAAATTCTTAGAAACGTCAAATAAAGTTATAAATAAGTACATTAAAATGCGAATTAAATTTTAAAGAAGTAAAAAGCAAGTCACGCCTTTTATTTGGTATGAATTAAAAATTTGAATGCATTTAAATAAATGTACAATATGAATTATATTCTTATAAAACGAGATATGCAATACGGCAATACGTCATGATATTTATAAAATATTGCTACCTTTGTTATATTTTTTGGCATTTTATAACCTTATATTGTATAATATTATAATCAATGTCACAAATATGTTTCAAATTTTAAATACAAATTGCGAGTATAAGAATAAAATCGAATTCGTGTCAGTACATTTTAATAAAGATAAGAAAGAAGATTATAAAAACTTATTCATCAATGAGATTCATTCAAATTAAATACTTGAAATACTGTTTTATCTGCTATGTGACGTAAATATAGTAACCAATCTGGTAGTAATAGTAATAGTAATAGATAAAGTTGTAGTGATTAGATTCTCATTAAAATGTATTTCGTATCTTCATTCGAATTTTCCTACATCCAATTCAACGCAATCTATATGTATAGAAGTTCCATTGAGATAAGATTTAAAAAAGAATAAAGTTAAAATCTGGATCAATCTAGTAATAATTTTTGGCTAGTTTAAATTTTTTGATTGTAAAAGTTGTTGCTATGAGGAATTAATAATGGCAAAAAAATGGAATCGAATGTAGAAGTTGAATATAAAGGTGACTTTAGACGATCAAATAAATTGAACTTTTATTGGACAAATATTTACAACGTAATTTTTGATCAAATAGTTACACTTTATACGTTCAAATTATAAGAACATAATTACATTTTATTTTGGTTTGGCATTTCATCTGCGCGATTGTCGTTTGTTTTCTCTCTAGTGTGAGTTTTAATATTGCGCGTTCATTTTTCTTTACTGAAAATACTATGAAATTAATGGGTCTATTCTTAATAAATCGGTAAGTCTTACAGATCTGTAAATAATGAACAAAATCGCAACGAAAGCTGCCACTCTTATGTATAATTTCATATAAATCAACAAAACTAGATGCGTTTTTGTCAATTTTTTGCAGATTTACATATCTGTAAGACTTACAGATTTGTTCAGAATAGGCCTATTAGTCAAAACCACGGTGTATAAATATAGAAGGTGTGACAACTCATCAATTTTTGTTGACAGATTGATGTCGGCGAGATTCTAACCTTACATGTAGTGCTTCTATACAATGTGCTCTACCACATAACATTCTAGAACTAGCGTGACAAATAAAATAACAATGACAATTTAAATGTCACAAATTTGATTAAAATATTTCGCTTGTAATTTTAAATGGGGTCGCATAGCTGTGTGCGTTAGGTGGTTGGTTGTGTTTCGGACGAACAGGGTTCGATTTCAACCGACACCAAACTTGAAATTTGAAAAAAAAAAATTATATAACACAAAAGAGTTCCCCATGGCAGCTTTGAGAGCCCGTGAGGTAACGCTTAGTAAACGTTTTCAACTACAATTATAGATATATCGTCATTACCAAAACCTGATGCAAATAAAAGGAGATTGGTACGCCCAGAAATGGGTAATAAACCATGATGTTATATTTATTTAAAATACGTACATCCCCAGATTCTCATTCTTGTACAATATCTCCGTTTTTAAAATACTTTTGGCAAATACCATCTTTAAGACCAAGGATTTTATTAGCTGCAGAGGGTACAACTTTCCGCCAGGCATCCACAATGTTTTGCGAAGGATGGTGAATCGGAATTGTTTCTTTATTGGGTGTTATTCCTGATTTATAACCTTCAACGAAACAGTATTTTCGATATTTGTACATTTTATCGAATATTTACATAAAATTAATTAACGTATGTCAATTTCGAATTTAAATTAACAGATGACAGTTACCTATGTGTCGGGAACATTTCTAACCTTACATGCTGAGACATCTGGCGGATGCCAACTTCGTAAACAGATATTTTTGATGAGTTAACCCATCTCTTATATTTACGCTGTGGTCAAAACAAAAACAAATATGACATTTGTCAAAAAATCTTTATACCAACATAACAAAATATAGTGCATGCAACATAGAATGAAATAATCTCTCGAAATCACTAAAATTTACTTTTTTATAAAATGAATAACTATTAATTATTACCTCTCGCTAAGAGAGGTATTGTATTCATGCTAAAAATCGCATAGTCAGATTTTAGCGAATAAGCACGTTTTAAGGTCCCTAGAATCTGATTATAACATTTTTACGATGATGTCCGTATGTGTGTGTGTGTGTGTGTGTGTGTGTGTGTGTGTGTGTGTGTGTGTGTGTGTGTGTGTGTGTGTGTGTGTGTGTGTGTGTGTGTGTGTGTGTGTGTGTGTGTGTGTGTGTGTGTGTGTGTGTGTGTGTGTGTGTGTGTGTGTGTGTGTGTGTGTGTGTGTGTGTGTGTGTGTGTGTGTGTGTGTGTGTGTGTGTGTGTGTGTGTGTGTGTGTGTGTGTGTGTGTGTGTGTGTGTGTGTGTGTGTGTGTGTGTGTGTGTGTGTGTGTGTGTGTGTGTGTGTGTGTGTGTGTGTGTGTGTGTGTGTGTGTGTGTGTGTGTGTGTGTGTGTGTGTGTGTGTGTGTGTGTGTGTGTGTGTGTGTGTGTGTGTGTGTGT
This sequence comes from Harpalus rubripes, assembly GCA_963082715.1. Lineage (NCBI taxonomy): Eukaryota > Metazoa > Arthropoda > Insecta > Coleoptera > Carabidae > Harpalus > Harpalus rubripes. The sequence goes on along the minus strand of OY720456.1, from coordinate 2,650,561 downwards.
GTGTGTGTGTGTGTGTGTGTGTGTGTGTGTGTGTGTGTGTGTGTGTGTGTGTGTGTGTGTGTGTGTGTGTGTGTGTGTGTGTGTGTGTGTGTGTGTGTGTGTGTGTGTGTGTGTGTGTGTGTGTGTGTGTGTGTGTGTGTGTGTGTGTGTGTGTGTGTGTGTGTGTGTGTGTGTGTGTGTGTGTGTGTGTGTGTGTGTGTGTGTGTGTGTGTGTGTGTGTGTGTGTGTGTGTGTGTGTGTGTGTGTGTGTGTGTGTGTGTGTGTGTGTGTGTGTGTGTGTGTGTGTGTGTGTGTGTGTGTGTGTGTGTGTGTGTGTGTGTGTGTGTGTGTGTGTGTGTGTGTGTGTGTGTGTGTGTGTGTGTGTGTGTGTGTGTGTGTGTGTGTGTGTGTGTGTGTGTGTGTGTGTGTGTGTGTGTGTGTGTGTGTGTGTGTGTGTGTGTGTGTGTGTGTGTGTGTGTGTGTGTGTGTGTGTGTGTGTGTGTGTGTGTGTGTGTGTGTGTGTGTGTGTGTGTGTGTGTGTGTGTGTGTGTGTGTGTGTGTGTGTGTGTGTGTGTGTGTGTGTGTGTGTGTGTGTGTGTGTGTGTGTGTGTGTGTGTGTGTGTGTGTGTGTGTGTGTGTGTGTGTGTGTGTGTGTGTGTGTGTGTGTGTGTGTGTGTGTGTGTGTGTGTGTGTGTGTGTGTGTGTGTGTGTGTGTGTGTGTGTGTGTGTGTGTGTGTGTGTGTGTGTGTGTGTGTGTGTGTGTGTGTGTGTGTGTGTGTGTGTGTGTGTGTGTGTGTGTGTGTGTGTGTGTGTGTGTGTGTGTGTGTGTGTGTGTGTGTGTGTGTGTGTGTGTGTGTGTGTGTGTGTGTGTGTGTGTGTGTGTGTGTGTGTGTGTGTGTGTGTGTGTGTGTGTGTGTGTGTGTGTGTGTGTGTGTGTGTGTGTGTGTGTGTGTGTATATGTGTGTGGATGGGTGTGTGGATGTTGGATTCACGATATCTCAAATACTATAAGACTTAAGACATTTTTAACTACGGATTCCTCAATCTAACAATAATGGGAAGAGTTGATTAAGTTTTGGTAATAATTGGACAACCGGAATTAGTAGTTACAAGAATAAAATCATCTAAATATTATTTATCGAAAATTTATGTAAATACTTATATTAAAGAATGTTAAATTCTTTATTCGATAAATATAAATTCATTATTATATCTTCTATAGATTTAGAGATAAAGAAATGCATATAAAATAATTTGATATAAAAGTTCTCAAATCAAACTACTTCAAGGCAAGAAATTCAAATGTTTGTAATTGACAGATAAATGTCACAGTCAAAAATATTTGTATGCCGCTGTCAAAAATATTTGTACATCATTATGAAGATTATGAAAATAAATAAAAAGTCAACAACGCAAAAGAATATACCTAAAAAAGAATATAAGAGGAATTTGCGAAAAAATACGAATATAAAGAAAAAGAAAAGGAAAGTAGAAAAATAAAATTTCAGGATATTGAATATAAAGAAAATGTATGTATTGTATATAATTTATATTAAAATATCCCATAGATTTTGCAAATATATATGAGAATTGTTTTGTAGTGAGACATGAATATATGTATTTGTATTTAAAAATATGTTTCGTTTTATGCGTACAACCAGGTAAAATATCTGGCGAGAGGTTATGTGCTGGCCACATCAGATTTTTATTATTGATTTCAATTAGAAATTATGATAAAAGTAAACAAATTAAATAAATAAAAATATCATCATGGCGTATTAGCTATGTGGGTATGCCATTAGCTATGTGGGTATGCCAATCTGCTTTCTATACAGATATCGGTAATGACGATGACATATTTGTACCGTGCGGGTGTTTACCAGGAGGCATCACCTTACGGGCACTCATTGTTGGCGCGACGAGTGCACTACAGGTGTCATTATTATGTCATTTAAAATTCGAAATATTTGGGGTCGGCCGGATTGGTTCACCAATTAAGACAAATTTGAAAATATAGTTATTTGTATATCAAGGCCGCGAAATCACTCTTTAGCGTATCGAGAGAAAAATTGTCGCCGAGGCCGCTTGCGGCCGAGGCAAGACAATCTCGAGGGCGCTAAAGGATTTCGCGGACAAGGTGTACACAATATTTTTTGTGCAACCGTAAAATATATGTAATTACAAATTTTATTAATTTTAAACAGTTTCATTGTAAATAGAAAGTTAGCTTTCAAGGTTGCTATGGAATTAACATTTGATAAACAAAACCATGCAATACTCAAGTGTCAAAGTGATTGTTTACCTAATTTCGCGGCCGCTACCATGACAACGGTCACGAAATTTAATTTCGCGGCCTGTATTGCGACTGCGAAATGCTTATTTCGCGTCCGGTTGCACAAAAAAGATTTTGTTGTACAATAGACTATTCATAATGGTTAAATACACTATTATAATGGCAAATGATATGGAAAGTCCAAGAATTAACATAGATGATGGATATTAATGTTAAGAAATATAAGGTTGCGTAAAATGTATGTTTTTAATGTCTTTCCATTATGATGACGCCAAAATTAAATACAATTTTAATAATTATTATTTTACGATGTTTTATATTAGGGTTGCCGCTCGGTTTCATAAAAATATATTGTAACGTAAAAGTGTATAAAAAGGTTTTCACTAACATTATCTTCTTTTTCTTCTTGTTGCAGATCGACAGCGAAGATGACAAAAGCCCTGACGAAAAACCCATCTCCGACTTATCTTCGACCATTCCCCAAGGTACGGACAAATCCCCTCCAGTACTTGGGGATGTGCTCAAAGATATGCCAGACCGATGGAGAAATTGGATCATCAGGGGCATTTTCACCTGGTTGATGATCGGCGGGTTCTGTGTCATCATCTACGGTGGACCACTCGCGTTGATGGTTACGGTAAGCTAAAAGTTGATTAACTTTTTTGTATCATTTAAAATCAACGAAATATTCCTGATGCTGGACTTTCGTGGATACATTCTATAGGCGGCGTGCATAAAAGTAGTCAGCGCCAACAGCGGACAAAAATGACAAAATGGTTACTCATTGAAACATAGCAAGGTTATGTTTTATGTCAGAATAATTTTGCAATTTCTATTTTATAAAATATTTGCAATAAATGACAATGATAGGATGTCAAATATTATGTGATGCATTAGGGGATGTAATAATTCTCACAAAATTACCGATTGAAGTATCAAATTTTTTAAATTTCCTAGAAGATTATATCAGGAATAGATGTTTAAGAAAATTACTTTTCAATGGATATCTTCTATTAACATGAAAAATATGCTTATCGTATAAATAAAATTGCAACAATGGTCGTCTGATTGCAATAATGAATTATATAAAAATGCGTTTCTTAAGTTAATATTTGAACAAAATATAATACAAGAAGCAGAAAATTGAGAAATATTCGTTTTCCGGGAATGGACTGTGTCATATTTTGAGTTAGAGCTAAACGTTTCGACCGCAGTCGTATGGGGCATCTTCAGGAGCAAGGGGGATAGTACTGTCTTAAACAAGGTTATCCGACGTGTCAACCACGCTAGAGGCCGAGTTTAAGCAACAAGAGGGGGAGACTCAGTTTACAAGGTTACCCGACGTGTAAACTGAGTCTCCTCCTCTTGTTGCTTAAACTCGGCCTCTAGCGTGGTTGACACGTCAGGTAACCTTGTTTAAGACAGTACTATCCCCCTTGCTCCTGAAGATGCCCCATACGACTGCGGGCGAAACGTTGAGCTCTGACTCAAAATATGACACAGTCCATTCCCGGAAAACGAATATTTCTCATGACTCAGACTGTGGAAGCCTACGCAATTATTTCAGCAGAAAATTGTCTTAAAAATGTATAATACTTGCAGTTGTATGAAATAGAAGTCTATTTTTGACATAATTCGTCTATTTATTATAGATTTTATACATGTAATGTTAATGTTAAAGATAGAAATTCACATGGTTCGTAGTTTTCGTGTATTTTCTTTTCCGAGCTTGTGCAACTGATTCCACTTAGAGCCTGGTATATTTTCAATGAAAAAAGATGCTAACATCATACACTGATGTGATATGTAGAAATTTTCTTCTTTCTAATCATTCAAGTTTTCCACCTTTTTTCTCAATTTCCATGTATTGTGCATCTTGTAACATTTAACTAATATCATAAATTATGATATAAATTTAAATATGATAAAATGGTTTACAGAAATCACACATATTATGAGAAAAATTATATATTCTGCCACAGTACCTTCGCTGGTATTTTGACTTTTTTTATTGTCACATCACATATATAGCATTTTAAATATTTTCTTTATTCATTTCAATATACTATGATGTATAATATTTATATACAATAGCAACAACTCAAAATAAAATTGTAAATTGTATCACTTTCTCGAAATGTCAAAATTGATTCGGTAATCAAAAATGCCAATGTAGCCGTTAGAGGCGCTGACGCTCAAAATGTGCACATCGCCTATATTGGTATTTTAAAGAAAGAACAATGGGGTTATCCACCATAATAAGATATTTAAATATGCGTTTAAATTTAGATTTACTCGTGAAGCGATAGTTTTAGTTTTATTTTGTAAATAGTTACAATTGCTGAGTACTGTGTTATTTTTAATTCCTATTTCAGCACATTCCGTCTAAAGATAAAACTAGATTATTTTGTGACTATATTTAACTTTCGATTATAATAAATGATTTTTAAAGAGAAAAAAGAAATTGCTGTTATTATCTAATGAATTGATTTTTTTGTTGACGTAACTCTAATGGATATTGTCAAAAATAATAATAATAGTCACGAAATGAGGAAATACTTTTTATCTGCATCCCGATCTTTATTAATAAATTCTTTAAAGAAATAAGAAATATTTGATTGTTGTAAGAACAATGAGGAATTTTTTATCTAACGATTCTATTGTTCATATGATTTTGTTATAACTGTAGATTTATTATTCAACGCAGCTGTAAAAGAAGCCGTTGTATAACGGTAAACAAACATAAACTGCAAATAAATAATATATTTTCTGAAATATTTCGTCATATGATTCATTAATTATTAATAGATCCGAAAATTAATCTATACATATGTATAATATGTATTACGCTTTTAAACCGATATTTTTTTCATTAATGAAGATTAATATGAAACAAAATAAAAATAGGTATCGGAAGATTTTTTTTTATTGTTTACTGTATTCTATTTTTTATTTCCAGCAAAATTATGTTACGAACTTAATACGCATATAAACTACATTAAAAAACATCAAAAACAATTACTTGTTATACGTACGAGGGGGTGTTGATAAATACTTAGCCTACCATATAAAACGCCACAATAATTCAAAACAAAATTTTATTTATTCAACATAATCTCCTTTAAGACTTACACATTTAACACAACGTTTATAAAATAATTGTAAACCCTCTAAAAAAAATTCTTTGTCTTGGTCTGCAAACCACTCCTCAGCGGCATGTATGGCTTCATCATTTGTGGAAAATCTTTTACCTTTCAAGTGTTTTTTAAGATTTGGGAATAAATAATAATCTGATGGTGCTAAATCCGGAGAATAGGGCGGATGGTCAACCAATTCAAAACCAATTTCATGAATTTTGCGCATTGCAATCAAGGACTTGTGAGCAGGAGCATTGTCTTGCAAAAAGAGAACACCTTTGGTAAGTTTTCCGCGGCGCTTTTCCACAATTTTCTTGCGTAATTTAGATAGCAACTCAGCATAATATGTTCCCGTGATAGTTCTGCCCTGTTCCAAATAATCTGTCAGAATTATCCCATCTTTGTCCCAGAAAACTGAAGCAAGAATCTTACCAGCGGATTTTTGAACACGGAATTTTTTTGGTCGTGGAGAACCGGAATGCTTCCACTCTTTCGATTGCTCTTTAGTCTCTGGATCATAATGATGAATCCACGTTTCATCCATAGTAACAAGCCGATCCAAAAATGTTGAGGAGTCTGCTTCAAAACGACGGCAAATTTCCTTCGACGTTGTCAAACGAAAACGCTTCTGATCAGCATTCAAGCATCTTGGAATCCATTTGGCCGAAAGTTTTCTCATATCCAAGTCGTGATGAACAATATGAAATACACGTTCATAGGAAATGTTCAATGCTTCCGCTATACGTTTCAGCCCAATTCGTCGATCTGCTAAAATCATATCATGGACAGAATCAATGTTTTCCGAAGTGGTCACAGAAATTGGTCTTCCAGCGCGGTGCTCATCTTTAACATCTGATCTTCCTCTCTTAAATTCCGCAACCCAGTTTTTAATAGTTGCATATGAAGGACACTGATCACCTAAAGTGTCTGTTATATCAGCAAAAATTTCTTTGCCGGATAATCCTTTCAAAAATAAATATTTAATAACTGACCGCAACTCAACTTTTTCAAATTCTAGCTTTTTCGCAAACATGCCGTTTTCAAAAATTCACAGTTTAATCACCGTTCAACTTATAGATGTCAAACTTTGTCAACTTATTTATAAAACATCATAGTTGTAACCATAACAACCATATTCACTTTCAGATATTGGAACCATCCAAGGCTAACTATATATCAATACCCCCTCGTATTAAAACAAAATGTGTGATTGTTTATTTTTTTCCATTTTGGTGTTTTATGAATCTGTAAACGCACTGAAAACACATCGTTAAGAGGTTTTATAAACGCACTGCTTTTGGGCGCTTTTGTTGTTTATAGTGGTATGACTTCTTTCAAAACTGACTATTAATGCGATTAGGTAATAATAATTTATTCACATGTTTTTTTTGCAAGAAGAACTAATACCTAATCGCATTAATAGTAATAATAAATAGTATTATTTATTGGCTAATGCAAACTACTATCCATTATTGAAATTGCTTTTTCTTAAAAACACAATTTCCATAGCATACTAGGTTTAATTTTATTAAATTAAGACAAAAATGGTGAATACACTATTATTCACGAAAGATGACTATTCAAGGTCATTTGTTCGAAGAATGAATACACATCACTTTATAGCAGTAGCTTAGCAACATTTGGTATTAGAAAGAGAAAGATTATTTCACCTATGTCTATTTAATTTATGTGGTGCGACAGATATACGTAAATAGTGCCATTACTTTCTAACACACTATAAATAATAATGACATATGTCGTAGAATTACAGATACCTAATTATCTACTACACTGCCCTCTGTGCCAATATTTACCCAGTGGCGTTGACATTTAAATCAAATTATTATTCCTTGGTTTATAAGTTAAGTCTATGTTTTTGTATTTTGCAAAAACATAAGTGAAGAACATAAATCTTTCAGAAAGGCATTATTTAGAAAGAAACATAATTTTCAAATGAATTACTCTTATTTTTTTAGTTAAAATGTTTCCATAAATATTTCATGTTGCACGCCTATGCAAACGAAATGCAATGAAGTTATCTGCAAGTATTATTATATCAGACGGCTCACAAATGACCTTGAATAGTCATCTTTCGTGAATAATGGTTTAACTCCGAAATTATTGGTTTTAGGCATAGGATACCTTAATCACAAATAAAAGATAACACAAAAAGAAACACAACTAAATAATAAAATATAGAGTATTCCAATTAAAAATGACGAGTTATAGTCATTTGAAATTGAGTAAATTTGATTCGCTTTATTCAACAACCTGTGTAATTATATTTTTTTAAAATTATATGAGAACATACAGTATAGTTATAGTTGTACAGAAAAAAATAACTTTAGTACGCCTTTATAAAGCAATCCGTGTATTATACCTTGTTCCATTTAAGCCATTCAGTATTGCGGAGCATAGGGAATAGTTTTGACCTCTCTGATTGGCTGAAATTAATGTAATTTCGGCTACTTCAGATTTGCGCTGGTGGCAGTGCCATCTACTGAATGGCTTAAATGGAACAGAGCAGTCTTTTTTACAGAAAAAAACGGAATAACTTGGCAACGCCGCAGAAAACTAAAACAAAATGCATATGTCTGTATAGGAAAATAAAATACAATTCAAAATATATGAAAATATATAGGCTGTTCCATTTGAAAAAAGACCAACAATTCTCGCCGAGCCATAATTCTACACCCAGTATATATAAAATAGTTATTTATGTAACAAGTGTGTAAAGTAGTACTTTTTTGGTCGAGTGCGATGTTTTGCAGCACGAAACAAAAAATACTATTTTACACACGTGTTGCATACAACATTTTTCCTACAACCGAAATAGTATTGATGTTTCTCATAATACTGAGTGTACAGGCATTCAGCAGCTTCAAATACTGTTAGTACTCTTTCTCATAACACTGTACAAAATGTAACTTAAACACTTGGAAGAATCTCAGACTGACGGTGATTAGTCTTTTATAATGTACAAATTGTACATTTAATATTAATATTAAAAATTAGGTTAGGTTAGAATACATGTCAAAAAAATCTTAATGTTCTTAAAAATTAGATTAATACTCAATCTGTTAAAAAAATATTAGATTTGTTTCATTTATATGTATATTCATATTTCTCAATAAATGCCAAAAAAATGTTCTTAAAAATTAGATTAGTACTCAATCTGTTAAAAAAATATTCGGTTTGCTTCATTGTTCCTTTGTATTTTTATAGGGCGCGAGCAGACACGTGACTCGGACTTCCTTGACGTACTTAGAATCAGCTGATTTGTGTGCGCATGTCGTTTTGACAAGAACAGTGTCACTTTGACAAGACCAATATTTTGACTTACTTTGATTTTGAATTGCTAAAATGTTATTAATATACAATTTTCAGGCAGTAAAACACATGCTATTAAAAATAATAACTTCTCAACAGTCCAAAATTAAAATAAGTCAAAACATTGATCTTGTCAATGTGACATTGTTCTTGTCAAAATGACAAGCGCACACAAATCAGCTGATTCCTAGCACGTCAAGGACGCACGAGTCACGTGCTTAGAATCAGCTGATTTGTGTGCGCATGTCATTTTGACAAGACCAATGTTTTGACTTATTTTGATTTTTAACCGCTAAAGTATTATTATTTTTAATTACATGTGTTTTACTGGCTAAAAATTGTAAAATAATAACATTTTAGCAATTCAAAATCAAAATAAGTCAAAACATTGGTCTTGTCAAATTGACAATGTTCTTGCCAAAATGATATGCGCACACAAATCAGCTGATCCCAAGCACGTCAAGGTCGCTCGAGTCACGTGTCTGCTCGCGCCCTATAGTAGGTATACGGTTTTATGGCGATCCTTTGAGTTTCCATGAGACAGAGTATATATTCGATTATTTTCAAAACTCTCAAAGATTTATTAACAATAAATTACAGCTTTCAGGTAAATTCAATATTAGTATGTCTTCTACTTTATTATTTCCTGGAGAATATAATTCATGAGTCACGTGACATGTTTTCCGCCAATCAACATTCAGAATCTCCCTAGTTACATGTCTATCACAGCGATGATAAAAAACAAAGAAATTATCAACTTATTTATATTTGTTTCTAAGGGATTTGTTTTCTTTATTTGACATTGACAGTTAATTTTGAGTATAAAAATATGTGATAATCGTTGGGTGGATATTAACAAGGATGAAAATAATAAGGCAATTGTCAAATTAACCATGTTGTAATACAATATAGGTTAGCAGCACACACAATGTGTTACAAAAATTCATTATATTCTCTCATTAAATATAAGCTCGTGATATGATTAATAACCGAAGATATTGCTCGTGAAACCGAAGCAGCACATTTCACTCGTCCTTCGGACTCGTGAAATCTGCAACTCGGTTTCACTCGAGAATATCATCGATGATAATCATATCACTTGTTATATTACGTATGAAAACAAAGATAATGATAATACTAATGATTCTTTTGTTTACCTAGACAACACCTATTAGTATTTACATTATATTTCCTTTCAGACACTAATCGTACAAGTGAAATGCTTTGAAGAAATCATCAACATAGGCTACGCCGTCTACCGGATACACGGGTTACCATGGTTCAGGTCATTGTCATGGTACTTCCTCTTAACATCCAACTATTTTTTCTATGGAGAAAATTTGGTTGATTATTTTGGGGTCGTAATCAACAGGACTGTAAGAATATTCCATTTTGAATCGTGTTTAAAAATAAAAATAATATTCTTTCTAGGATTTCTTGCGAATATTAATTACGTACCATCGGTTCATATCATTCTGTCTATACTGTATTGGCTTTGTGTGGTTCGTTTTGAGCCTAGTGAAGAAGTACTACATGAAACAGTTCTCTCTATTTGCTTGGACACATGTGGCACTGTTGATAGTTGTCACGCAGTCATATCTCATTATACAGAATATATTTGAAGGTTTGATCTGGTTTATTGTTCCTGTATCCATGATAGTATGCAATGATGTCATGGCGTACGTCTTTGGCTTTTTCTTTGGGAAAACGCCGTTGATTAAACTCAGTCCCAAAAAAACGTGGGAAGGGTTTATAGGGGGAGGAATTTCGACGGTTGCCTTTGGAATTATGGTAAGAAATTTTGACTCAGATTGTAAATATTGTTGTAAACTCTGTATTTATTTAAATGTCACAAAATGTGTTTTTACAACACGCGAATGAGGTGTTGCAAAAAAATTAACATATCTTTTTTCTTCTGAATTTTGAATAAGTATGCTCTACAGTATTATTAAATATGATTTTCTGTTCAAATTACTGTATATGTTAAGCACAGTAGCAATTTAAAAATTTAATTTTTGAATTGGCGCCAAATTACACTGCCTGTGGCGTCAGAATTACATTAGCAAATGACAAAACTGGAAAGATGAAAAAAAAAAAACAAATGTATCATACATCAACGTCAATGATTGCTTTAATGACAACTGTGTGACATAAGGTCTGACTTATAGTGCAGCGCGATTTTTGGTTCTTTAGTGTAGTTCTTAGTTATTTATTATTATATTACAGTGTTATATTTCATAGTTCAATACCTGTATAAAGCACTAGCAAAGTAAAATTTATTCCGTAAAATAAATTTGACAAATGTCAACATTAACTAAATTAAATTCATTATACATTTCATCCCTTGTATTATTTTTACATTTATTTATCTCCAACATGTTTGCTTTGTCTACTTCTAAGTAATTTTTCCCCGTTCTCTTTTTTTCATTTTAGTTGACACCTGACACTTTATGACACGCACACATACTTTATTGTCTATTTTGACTTTTGGATTTATTTCGTGTTAGGAACATACAGAATACAAATTGTTAAAACATATATAAAACATATTCCAGCGACACATTGTTTGGAACAGATGCTCTTCAGTTGGAGATTGATTGATATTATCGCCAGTAGTGGTCTTAAGAAATACCGTCTAGTAATGTTTTATCCTAGATTTATCAATCTCTCTTATGCTCCAGTAGTGCAAAGATTAGCCGGTATAAGAAACCGTAGCCTGAGTGCATCATATTCCAGCTAAAAAATTAAATGTATTCAATAGTTCTTATTTAATTATAAAAATATTTATATTTACATCAAAATGATCTTTACAACAAAGAAGTTATGATTTTATGTTTTTATCGTTACTTGCGACAACCATTTCATTCTTCTTTCTTCGTTTTGAGGCACTACTAGAAATATTTTCCCCTATTATCAGTTCTACTTGGGCACACTGCACAAAACAGTTTTTTACAACAATGTTTGATTATTTCCAAATACAAAAATCAGTAGTAGTTGACAGCTGTCATGACTGTCACTCGTTTAATTTCCGTCGGTAGCAAATGTAAGCCACACCCTCATTGATTAGTTTGATTTGAACGTCATCAGTCGAAAGGGGAAGCGGAAATTGAAACATTATAATTTCAAAGACAATTTTCTCACGAAAAAAATAAAAAATAGGGGTAAAATATTTCTTTCGATTAAAGCAAAGAATAAAAAACCGTGCAACACCTCATTAAGAAAGATATTTAAATAATTCAAAAAATAAATAATATTACATATTTAGTACTTAGTCTAATAGGTTTTACTATTTATAACAGTTTACATTCGTCGTGGCATCGAAAAAAATAAATTATCGATGATTAAAAATTAAATTGTCAATTTTTTAATCAACCACTTCGACACGTATTAAATACTTAACATTGTTTATCTTTAATCGAGTCGAAATTTTGAATGAGACATTGTAAAATAAACCGATTTTCAGATGTTTAAACTTTTAGAGGAATTTCATATAAGTTTAAGGTGTTAGTAACTCTCAAATCGTATAAATCGTGTTATATATGATATGCAAGAGAATTTCATGGCGAATTCAAATTTTCAAACCGCGTTATCGTAACTTTAACAGGATCAGAATGGTAAATGAAAAATTAAAAAAATGCAGGAAAACGTTGACAATTTAATTTTTAAATCATCGATAATTTACTTTTTTCGATGGTATATTATGTAAAAATAAAAATTTGGTCACATACTCCATTGGTGATATTATCTTTCAGATGTCGTATGTAATGTGTCAGTATCCATACTTCGTGTGCCCAATCGAATATAGTGAATCTCTAGGCCGGATGTCGATGGACTGTGAACCAAGTATTTTGTTCCGCCCAACTGAATATACTATACCGTCAAGTGTGGCCGTTATTTTACAGATCGTAAGTTATTTTACAAGCCAACAATATTGAAATATTAGTAATTAATATTTTTGTTGTAGTTTGGAATGAATAACACAATCACAGTTTATCCATTCGTGTTGCATTCTTTGGCACTATCCGTATTTAGCAGTGTGATTGGGCCTTTTGGAGGGTTCTTCGCTTCTGGATTTAAGAGGGCCTTCAAAATCAAGGTAAGAATATTTATTTATTCTTTTTTTGCGTATACATATTTCATATTTTCTTTCGTATTAAAATGGAAAAAAAGTACATAAATGTTATTAATTATTTATTACCTTTGCAAAATTATAAAGTACGTGACAATATTGATATTTTTATACCGCTGACGTAAAACAATGAGATGCAGTTTTTTTTTTATTTAGTTTACTATGTATTCATTTCTTAAACAACCAGCAAATATTTCTTTTATAGGTAGTTCAAATCTACTGTAGGTTATTCACTGAACCAAAAGAGTCACGTAATCATCTTTTTCTTTTTTTAAATTAGTTTAAAGTAATTTCCAGAAGTAATTCTTGAATATTATACTATAACGTGAGTCCGGTCAGCGCGTGCGAACCGACGCCTATGATAAAAACGATCGATAATATTTCGGAGGCGCGCGAACGCAGGCGACTTAAGGGGACTACTGTGTAAACAAGAGAGGAGATAAGTCTAATTACTGGCGCATTGTTATGACGTTCTAGAGTTTTCGAGATAATATTGGCGTTGCTATATAAGCGATACAGTTCTGCCAAAAGGGGAGTTAGTTATTTGAATAGACAGTCAGCCAGTTGAATATGATATAAACACTGAGTATAAAGCCACGTGATATAGAGCAGAATACAGCTACTAGATAATACATAGCTTACTCGTCCGCCATATTGGAGCCACAATGAACACAGTAAATTATTAAATAAAAATGCATTTTTATATGTTTATGTAGTAACTATTTTTCATAATTAAATACAACTTCCATATTTACCATATTATATTTATTTAAAATAAAAAAACAATTAAAATTACTGTTCGTTAAGATTTTTGAGGTTAGAGAAAAATATGTATACCTATTGCATAATTACCTGTAAAAATCATAAATAAATATATCATCACGGCGTATTACCCATTTCTGGGTGTGCCGATCTGTTTTGTACACAGATATTGATAATGATGAAATATTTGCAACGTACGGCGCTTACTAGGCATCACCTCACGGGCACTCATTTCTGGCGTGGAGAGTGCACTACAGGGGTCAATTTTGTGCCATTTAAAATTGGAAATATTTGGATCGAACCCGGTTCCACAGATTCGCGACCTGACACTCAGGCACGAGGCCACGAGACCCCAAAAATTCATTTCTCAAAAAATTGCCCAATTTAGAGCAGACCAATCCGTCATTGTGGATAATTTCTATGATTAATAATTTTGTAACACTGTTATTGAATGATTAAAATGGCTCCAAAATGGCGGACGTGTCAGCTGTAATTTATCTAGTAGCTATAGAGCAGAATGTGTCGTCAGAGTATATACAATTTAGCAAGTGACAAACTATCGCCTATTTTTATTTATATATACTATGTTCCGTAAGTCAACCAAAAAACCAGTTTTTTCTTTTTTTTTTGAATATCGGTAGAAAATAAAAATAAAATTATTTCACTAAGATTTCAGAATTGTATGTAAATCATAAAGCATTTGATTCTTCGCAAAATGCTAGTAGGTATTTAAATATTGGATTCATTGTTGTAATCAATATTCTTGAGTTGTAATCAATATATTCATTGTTGTAATCAACAGTTTCACACGTATTATTTCAATAAAACAATGCTAGAATAATATTGAACCGATTGGTACGATAATTATTTTACTTATAACTAAAGCTCTAACGCAAACAAATTAAAAAATATATTGTTCACTTCTACCACGTTAATTTGTAACTTGCATACTAATTTTGTCTTTACGGATAAGAGCATTTTATGAAAAGTACTATTATTTGCTTTACTGTCTTCAAACGGAACCCCTCAAAGTCAGGCGCCATTGTGCGGGGCATAACCTGCCCACCCGCACAGAGCGGCTTTGGCGTAGAAACTGTTTTTCTATTGGCTATGAATGCTGTATGTGCTCTGACGTCACGAGTATTTCTGGCGCCAATCTTTTTATTTATTTAAATATTGCATAAACTTTCATTTAAACACTTTAAAAAAAATGTGAAACAGGAGAGGGTAAAATTTGTAGTAATTAAAAAACTAATGTAATAAAAAATTCTTAGGACTTTGGCGACATAATTCCGGGTCATGGAGGCATCATGGACCGTTTCGACTGTCAATTCCTGATGGCAACTTTCGTCAACGTTTACATCAGTAGCTTTATCCGCTTCGACAGTCCACAGAAGCTTTTATCTCAAGTTCTTTACCTAAAGCCCGAGCAACAGCTACAGTTATTCCACATGCTAAAAGAGTCTTTAGAAAATAGAAATATATTAAATGCAATGTAAGTACCCTTACCAAATTATGATACTTTGTGCCATATTTTCAGATTCATTTGTATTCTTCCAGTAAGATAAATACCTCAAACTTTCCAAAATGAGCAAGATTAGTTTTTCAAATTTAAATTTTGCTTTGTTTGAGGAATTTGGTCCAATTAATTAATGTGGAACAAATTAGAAAATTTTATTAATTAATTTAATAATTTAGTTGATTTCTCTAGTCCACTACTTTTAATTTACGAATATATTTATTAGTCAAATACAAAAATAATGAATTTTTGTGATTTATTGTATAATTTCATATTTTTACCCGAACAATATCGGTAGGAACTTATTGCATTTAACCTACATTTCTGAGACATACAGGGTTGTGACCATTTGCGTAATTTCCTGGTTTCCTAATTATTTTACGTAAAAAAGCTTCAAATAAAATTTGTAGAGCATAAAATTCTGCATCTAAATCAATAAGCCAGATTAATTTTGCGTGCTTCCTTACGGCTAGCTATTTTTGAGAATTAATCAATAGGCGATTCCACCATTTTTTAAATATAATTTCATCTGACTGTCCTAAACACATTGACTGCCACGTCGACCATATATGGGCGACACCACTTTGATCACTGTGCGTTCCGTCATCCATATATGTGCGACACGTTGTATTTCAGTTGAAGCCATGTCCGACAAATATGGTGGACACTCTATGCTATTTTACTGTAGTGTTTTAAAGCGTGGCCTCTGGCGAAACTTTTGGTATATTGGTTTTGGCCCTGCTCAAAAAATAAGAGAAATAACAACAATTTAATTATTTTAGTAATTTATTTTCTCACACTATAATATAGTTACAAATATAACTTTTAAAACATAAAGTATACGTCAAAAATAAAGTTAATTAGATTTGTGGTGGTTTCCAAAGCACTCTAAACACATAAAGGGGCATGATTGCATTATTTTCTAATATTATTCGCAAATCATCATCGCTTAAATATTTTCTTTTAGCCATTTTCTACTGCACTTTTCGCAAGACAACTTTACAAATAAAACTGTATCAACTGTCACAAATTTACAGCTGATAAAAGAGAAACATAACCTAACATATCGTCACACATATATGGCCGACATGGCTCTGCAAGAAACAATATAACACGGTGGGCCACGTCAACCACATATGAGTGACATACAAAAAACTTAATATCTACGTTTCTAAGAACAAAAAAAAATTACTTAAGGGTACCTACCTACTTATTTTGAACTTATTAACAATTTTTCGAAAAAAAATGGCGTGGGTAATTTTTTTCAAAACGTATCGTGGCAGTCAATGTATTAATAAGCGACTTATAGTCCCCCGAATTTTGAAAATATAGATGTGATGTAGGGTTCATGATTTCTCGAGCTTATCAATTTCTGGGGTCTCGAGAGTTCTCGAGGGTAATTTCTCGGGTCTTCTCAGGTTGTCGAGAAATTTACATTTACGTATTTTTTTGTATATCTTTTCGGTTCAAATAATGAAAAATTAAAATATGTATCATAAAAAAATATCTTCTTATAAATCAACAAATTAAGTGGTTTTCTCTGTCAAATACAAATATCAAAATAATCATAAAACCCTTATTGACAGTTTTAACTTTCATAGGAGGTAACTAAATTATCTTCTCTTGAAAACAAAATCTAAACAAAAAATAACAAAATCTCTTTCTTCAGAACATTAGGAACTAAAATTATATTCTTTTTCTTTTAAAAATAAAATCTTTCAAAGAAACATTAGGTAGGCAAAGGCAAAATAATCTTCTTTTACAATCTTTTAGACTCAAATATGATTTCTCGAATTCTCGACTTTTCTCGAGCTAAGTGTATTTAAATTATTAAGTTTAATGCAAAACATTTATATTCAAATAAAAACTGTTTGAGAATTGCAGCACTGGACTGATAGCCACGCCTCCGCTATTTGAATTTCTCTACTTCCATTGGTAGTAGGCTCCTCCCCCTAACTGGGTATTCGTTATATATTTATAGCCCGTCTTTGAGTCGCCAATCAAAATAATATACAGTGTGTCTATTTTAAAGGTGTACATAGGAGATTAACATGGGAAATCAGTTTTTTGTAATTTCCTACTCGCCTAATTATTTTAAGCAAAAACGCGTCAAATAAAAGATTTAGTGCATAAAATTCATCATCTAAATCAATAAACAGAATTACCTTTACATGCTTTGTAACGACAGAAATTAAATATGAAAATGTCGAAAATTACGTTGAAAATATCGACAGCCATGGAATTGAACAAAAAATAAATAAATGCTTGAAGTTTTATCAAATTGTCAGAAACGTCAAATAAGTTAACTTACGTTGTGACAGATAAAAATTAAAATAAAATAAAATTATCAAATTGTCAGAAACGTGAAATAAGTTAACTTATGTTGTGACAGATAAAACGTCAAGCACTTATTTATTTTTTGTTCAATTCCATGGCTGTCGATATTTTCAACGTAATTTTCGACGTTTTCGTAATTAATTTCTGTCGTTACAAAGCATGCAAAGGTAATTCTGTTTATTGATTTAGATGCAGAATTTTATACCCTAAAACTTTTATTTGACGCGTTTTTTCTTAAAATAATTAGGCGAGCAAGAAATTGCAAAAAACTGATTTCCCATGTTAATCTCCTATGTACACCTTTAAGACAGACACACGGTATATAGAATTCATATGAATGATGAGCTGCTATAACAAAAAACCCCTTATTTCCGAAGTATTTCAATCATATCTTTATTAATATTCATTATTAAGCATATACTTTCATTACTTTTTCCTAATTTATCTTAGTTCAATTGCGCTGTAATCCCCTATTGCAGAATTTTATGCTTTACAACTTTTATTTCAAGATTTTTTTCCTAAAATAATTAGGGACACAGGAAATTAAAAAATATGATTTTATGTTTTATTCGGTATTATCGGTCCACCCTGTATATATATTTCCATGTTATACTTTATTGTGTATTAAATGTTTATATGTATTTATTATAAAATATTATCGTTACCAACGATATTAACAAAAATTTATAACATTTCATTTTGTCATAAGTTTATAAAACATATATGTGTACAAAATGAAATTATGAAAAGTTAATAGTGAAAATTTTATAAATTATTACTATTTGGGAAGTGACTGCAAGATTCTTATATTTAAAAATGGATGTAAATTGTAACAGAATGATTAGAATAAGCTCAAAGTATGAGTTCAATTTTTTAAAGTATTACAAACGAGTATTATTAATAAATTAAAGTGATATTTTGAAAAATCGCGCTCTTAATAGGGTATGCATTGGTCGCTGGGCGACATTGTACAAATAGATCGTGGTCAGAACAAACGAAATTCAAAATGGCGGACATTAAAATTTTTTAACAATATACTATTATCGTCTTTATTCTAATAAAGTATTATTCACGAAAGATGACTATTCAAGGTCATTTATGAACCGTCTGATGTATTACTTGCAAATAACTTTACATTTCGTACATAAAGGCGTGCAACGCGAAATATTTATGGATACATTCTAACTGAAAAAATAAATGTACTTTATTTGAAAATTTTGTCTCAAAGTTTTATCTTCTTCAGCTACGTTTTTGCAAATAACAAAAATAATGACTTGACGTAAACCATAAAATAATAATTTGTTTTAAATGTCAACGTCACTGGATAAACATTAGTACAGAGGGCAGTGTAGTAGATAATTACATGTCTGTAACTCTACGACATACGTCACTGCTATGTTTAGTGCGTCAAAAAGTAATGGCATCATTAACGTATATTTGTCACACCACATACTAAATTGAATAGACGTACATCAAATAATAGGTAGAATTCTGTAACTCGTCCGTTATCAAACGGTACCGTTATCACTATAGCAACGTATTTTTTATAAGATGATTGGCATATATACGTCACAGTTGTCAAATAAAATGTCATTTTCTATGTAACCATAGTGATAACGGACGAGTTACAGAATCCTACCCAATGTTTCTTTTTCTAAAACAAAATGTTGCTAAGATACTGCTATAAAGTGCTGTGTATTCATTCTTCGAACAAATGGCCTTGAATCGTCATCTTTCGTGAATAATAGTTTATTTAATAGGAATGTCATAATTCTATTTTGCGCCTTTTCTGCCATTGTTAAATAAAAAATCGTAGTTTCAAAATTTAGGGAATTTGGTGACACTAATTCAAACTCTAATCTTATTTTTGTAACACAAACTATCTACGATATTTTCTATTTCTTTCAAAAATTATTTACTATATTTCTTTCCTTTTTCTTATTCTCCTCACTTTTAAATTTAATATTATATAAAGTTATTTTTTTAACAATAGGGTAGTTCCAGTATTTATGTCACTGTCCTACCGGTAAACTCGTCTTTCAAAGTGAACCTTATTGCCACAGCAAATAAGAACTATAATATTAAGCAGTTCATTTCGTCGCCAATATCTTACTTAATTAAAAAATGTTAGCTATTTAAGCTGTCATTCGGTTATACCTTGTTCCATTTAAGCCATTCAGTATTGCGGAGCATAGGGAATAGTTTTGACCTCTCTGATTGTCTGAAATTAGACACAAGATACAAGTTTACCTAATGTAATTTCGGCTACTTCAGATTTGCGCCGTTGTCAGTGCCATCTACTGAATGGCTTAAATGGAACAGAGCATAAGTTTGAATATTTTCCTTTCAATTCAACAAAACCTATTATCCTAATTTGGAATAACATTTATTCTATTCAAGTTTTAAAAATATTTGCATGGAACTAGATGTTCGTTCAATCTCGGACATGTTCGTGAAACATCGCGTGAAGCGGCCTGAAGACCCCGTTTGAAAGACAGCAAACAATTTTTGGGTTACAGTACCCTAAGAACACGACATATTATTAATATATTAATGTGGATAGACAGAGTTATTTACGTACCTTAAACTTAAAAAATAGAAATATAAAGATCTGAAAAGAAGTGAATTGAAAACGCTTGAAACCCCAACAAACAAAATCTCAGTCGATATGTCGGTAAACCCTGGGATATGTTTGAAGCTGCGCAAACTTGATACTTGTAGTTCAGAATGTGAAGAGTTGATTTCAATTAGATAAAAAACTTTGTTATACTGTTATTCACGAAAGATAACTATTCAAGGTAATATGTTCGAAGAAAGAATACACATCACTTTACAGCAGTAGCTTGGCAACATTTTGTATTAGAAAGAGAAAGATTATTTGACCTGTGTCTATTTAATTTATATGGTGGGACAGATATACGTAAATAGTGGCATTACTTTCTAACACATTATAAATAAAAAGGACGTATGTCGTAGAATTACAGATACCTACTTATCTACTACACTGCGCTCTGTGCTAATATTTACCCAGTGGCGTTGCCGTTTAAATCAAATTATTATTACTTGATTTATAGTTAAGACTATGTTTTTGAATATTGCAAAAACATAAGGGAAGAATATAAATCTTTCAGAAAGGCATTATTTAGAACGAAACATAATTTTTAAATAAATTACTCTTATTTTTTCAGTTAAAATGTGTGCATAAATATTTCATGTGGTACGCCTATGCTTACGAAATGCAATGAAGTTATCTGCAAGTAATATTATATCAGACGGCTCACAAATGACCTTGAATAGTCATCTTTCGTGAATAATAGTTTATTTATTACTGTATATATATATATTACAAAGTTATACAAAACTGTTTATAATTTGATGTTATTAATATCTCAAAGTTAATTTCTTTATAAAAAAAATAATATCAGCATCAAATTACAAGCTTTTAAATTCTGACCCTTATGTTTTACGTCAATAGAGTCTATTCTGAAAGAATAGTTTTTGCTTAGGACAGGGCTTCATATTTCGCGCTTATAGGGCACGAGCAGACACGTGACTCGAGCGACCCTGACGTGCTTAGAATCAGCTGATTTGTGTGCGCATGTCATTTTGACAAGAACAATGTCATGTTGACAAGACCAATGTTTTGACTTATTTTGATTTTTAATTGCTAAAATATTATTTTTAATTACATTTGTTTTACTGCCTAAAAATTATAAAATATTAACATTTTAGCAATTCAAAATCAAAATAAGTCAAAACATTGGTCTTGTCAAATTGACAATGTTCTTGTCAAAATGACATGCGCACACAAATCAGCTGATCCCAAACAAGTCAAGGTAGCTCGAGTCACGTGTCTGCTCGCGCCCTATTCTACCCTATCGTTTGTGTTTGACATTCATAGGTACCAACCCTAAAAAATAAATTGTACTAGTACAGCACTCGAATGAGACTCTTTTCGGTGCTGTAATAGCTTTGTTACAGACGCAAAATAGAAAAAAAGTTATTTATACCAATTACTATTTTTATGTTAAAAATGCTATTTTATTTATTTTAGCTTAAAAAGTTAAAAAATTATTAATTAGCGGTTTCTTAATGAATAAAATTATCGGTTTTTCTGCAACGCCATATTGATTTGCGATTGTTTTGCAACGGCCTGATATAATTCCACCATTTTGTTACATTTTGCGCAGACGTATGTTGAATAAAAAGTGAAATATTAAATGTATATGTTTGTTAGTTTAATCTGTATGTTTGTGAATAATTGTTAAAGGTACAATTCAAACTATGTAATAAGATAGTATAAAACGACACTATTCATGTTGAAATGATTATTTTTATATTTTATTTAAGTCCATTCGGAGTTTGTTGCGAGTTACGTACATTTTATTGTATTGTTGTTATGTTCATCTCTTTCTTTCACGCAGGTTGTACGTATTTCTCGCTTTGTCATTCCATCTTTGTTCATTTTGTAGTCAATGAAATCATGTTATGATTGTTGTCACAGTTCGTACAGAACGCATTTAAGATTATCGCAATAATATAATAAATGTTTAGATACATAATGTGCACGTATTTTCTGTTGCCATGTCATTCATTTTCAGCCATTTTGTTTTTGTTATTAGTCAGAAAATTGATGCTATCGAGTGTAACAATAAAATTATAAATATGGTAATTATGACTGTCACTGCTTGCGTTTACATTGAATAGAGCGGCACAAATAATGCCACGTTGGCATTCAAGGTCAGAGCAAGCAGTGACAGTTATGTGCAGCCACCATGTTTATAGTTTTATTTCTAAACCCAACTGAGTAAATTTTTGTGACAATTTGCATCAAGCAATAAGATTTGTGATCTAACTGAATCTTAATGTACCTATTTCTGTAATATCCTGTACAATTTTTTATTAAAATAAATATTTTCATTGCTGTATAATTTTTATTTGATATGTGAAAACTGTAGTTTCAGTTTTAAATATTTATTTGTAAACCTTACATTTCAAATAATAATTGTAATAAGGCAAGAGTAAGCGCAATAACAGATAAATAACTTTTTATAAACTCTTCTAAATTATAGTTTCAATAATCATATTTTACCTCTGTTTATCTATTTAAGTTATAAATGTCAAAATTCAGTTTAGAAATTATTTTCGTATTATGATAGTCACATTTATTTGTTGATAATTAAGTCTGGAAATTATTATGTATACGTGCGTGACTTTGGATGCCCTAACCTATGCACCCTGTACCCCTAAGATAATCCTGTCCTGAAGATAGCGTTTTGTTTTTAAAGAGAGTCGACTTGAGTCCGACACGTCGTCAATACGTTGGTTGTTGTCGGAATGTAGTGTTTTAGTTTTGGGGCGCGTGTTAAACGCTTGCCCGCTGGATTACGGAATGTAACATATTAGTTAGTTAGTTAAAAAGTTTAGTTATTAAAACCCAAGTAATGTCCATGTCCGTAGTGTTCATCAGTGTAAGTGTGTGTTCTTCCTTCTCACGAAATCCTTACCAGTCAGTCAGTGTGTCATCGTTGGAGTAAATAGTAAGTGCCATTTAAAATTGGAAATATTTGGCGTCGGTCCGGATCGAACCCGGTTCCCCAGATTCGCGACCTGACACTCAGGCACGCAAAACATTTTAAATTGTGAACAGAAATTAATATAGCACACAATTTATTGGAAAATGTCATATTGCGTTTTCAATTAATTCTTCAATATGGTCGCTCATAAATTGTTAATTGCCCAATAATTAGTTTAACAGCTTTGGCAGTTTTTAAGTCAGCCAGATGTAGTTTGCAATCATTCCGAAAGAAGATTGGTTGGCAGCTTTTAAGAAGTGGTAAAGTTTATATTATTGTTGAACTTCGAACTTAATTTAAAAATCAAAATAATATAAATCATGTCTTATTCTTGTTATTTCTAGCGTGACCCTCCTATAAACGTGCAGTGGTCCAGTTATATTTATGTCCACAATAAATTTAATAAAACGAAAATAAATAAAACATTTTCTTGTTAGCTTTAAAAATAATTATATTAATGCAAAATTCTATTGTTTTACAATATAAAAAATTCGCTTATTCATATTTTTCTCCCACTGATTTTCTTTAGAATTATTTGAAGCGTGAAGAATAAAATACCACAATAAATGATTTATAACAATTATTAATCATAAATGCGGTTTTTCAGCCTTGATATTAATAATAACAACTACATGTAAGTGTATTTTTTTTCGTTTTGAGATAAATGAATAGAAAATGAAGTGGTGTAAATTCTATTATTTATAATTATAGGTACTTATGTCTAGTTGCTTTATTAAAAGTCAATCAATGCATTATAATTAATTAAAAAGTACTTTTATTATAATATTTTGTAATAATAGCTATTGGCATGTATTGCTAAGCGATATGACATTTGGTGGCAAAATAATAAACTACAGGTTGACTGCCATAACTCGGTATTAAAGTCTGTAATTTGTTAAATACTATATAGGTACGTATTTGTGTATTTAAATTGACATACAATTTGTAATATCCCGCTTATTAATATACCTATTTTTATATAATTTGTGAAAATTTGATGTAATGTCATTCGAATTGTTGACTTGTTCACTTGTTGTAAGCAAATTCAGACGAAATTATAGAAAAATGTGGCGACCATGCGAAGAAGAAACTTTAGTTTTGTCGGATAAAAAGTATTCAATTTATTACTATTTATTATATATTCTTTGATTTGTATTTCTTTAAAATTTAAATGAAACATTCATTACAAATATTTCGTATGCCGTATTTCAAATATTTTGTTACAACTCTGTTCTGTTCCCCTTAAGCCCATTTAAGAAGCAATCCGCTGCGTAAGTCGGAGAAGGTAAGTTTGCAAATATCTTGTATAGTATGACTAGCGAATGAAAGTTGACGAATTATTTTATAGATGTGGTTTCTTTTGAAACCCTAGAGAAAAATAGAATTTTATGAAATATTTAGATATGAAATTTGTGCATGAACCCATTTAAATACTGGACTAGGAAAGCACAGAAATACATTACTATGTCTGGCTGTAAATAGATGGCCGACTAGGGTAACTCAATATCAAAACAGGGGTGCGTTTAAAATATTTTAAACATTTTTCGTTTATGTTGATTATAACAAAATATTTTGATCTTTAAACTATTTAGTTTGGCAATTCTATAAAGTAGGATTATTCTTAATTTCCTCTCAAAGTAATTACGACTCGAGGGTTGAGACGAACGAACTAGAATTTGCGGTATTAATTTTTTTAAATACATCCCTGAATCCTGTTGCTAAGGTCATTTTAAATGCCTCCTGGTATTGAGTACAATTCTAATCTTCTCTAACAGAATACATAAAGGTAAGTTTCATTTCAAATCAAATATAGGGAAATGTTTTTAAAAGAAACCACATCTATTAAATAATTTGTACGTCAACTTTCATTAACAAACTATACACATTTTATTTTGGTTCTCAAAATTCAAATATTGAATAGGTAAACATTCTATGACCTAAGAATGATTTGTATTTATACATAGTTAAATAAATACGAGTATATTATTGTATGAGAAAGTTTATTAGACGTCACCTCATATGCACACAGCTATAGTGGAAAAAACACCACAAGAATTATTTTAAAAATAAAAACACTTCAATTTGTGTTATAATTATAATATTTAAACATTCTATGAGCCTAGTAGTATAAATTTTTGTTGCTTGGTGGCAGCACCAACTTGTTAAAATACGCAATTTTTATAAATAAATTCAATAAAATAACATATTAATAAAATCATGAATTTATTCATTTCAGGGCGCGTTAACACTAGGATGTAGCAAACTTGTACAAACCAAAGTTCTATTTTTACATTGTTACTTTACTTGTTATCTTGTTTGAAATTAAAATACATATAAACATAAGATCTACTTGTTTTAGCGTAGAAAATATATTGAATTAATATGTACAAAAATTACTACGCGACGCAGCAAGATTTTGCACTATTTCTATCAATTTTTAATATGAAATAAATTAAGAAATGAACACTAGATGGTACTAGATGTTTCGATTTTTATTTTACAAAAGAAATTAATTGAATTAATAATTCAAAAATTACTAAATGAGGACATTGGTTGTTTTTACGTTAAACCACATTAATTTAAAATTATTTTGTTCGAGTGGCGGCGTTCAAAAATGAATTTATTAAGTTTATGGTATTTATCCATAAACCACAATTTTTATTTCTTTGTATATTTGTTGCATGGCAACTTTATATGCCTTCGGGCGAAAAAAGCCAAATCGCGCCCGATTTTGAAGGCAAATAAACAAGTAAGTAAATGATTCCAAAATAAAATAAAAAAATATTTTTGAAATAGTTCAAGTATTTTAAAACTTTACCATGCACAAAGATTTGTATTATGTTTGTCTCGAATTTTTATTCCAAGCACAGACCAAACACATGGTTCGTTACTGTTTTACTTCCTCAGTAACTTGTTACCGGGATTTTTGGTTTCTAAAACTAGGACAGACGGTGAATGACAACAAGAAACGACTTTTGAATAATGTAAAAGTTTCATAAACTTTTCAAAATAAATAAGAATGATTCAAACTTTATATTTATGATTTAAAAACTTCGTATGATGCTTGTAAATATTTTTCAAATATTTTCCAATTTTTCCAAAAGTTGAAAAAATTCTTAACAATGAGATCACAATTGTATTGGTAAAATTTCCGATGATAATAATTGTAATTGTTTACAGGTAAATAAGCCGTGTAATTGTATTTAATTCTTAAGAATTTACCGTAACCATGTAATTATTTAATTTGGTACTCAAAAAGTAACTATGTATTTTGTTGTACGAATTTGTTGACTGCCATTTACATTTAAATTTATAAAATTTCCCGTATTAAATTGTATATATGCAATTCATTGTTTTCCTAGACAAAATTCCTCAAACTTAATTTATTATTATTTTTTGAATATAAATAAATAAATAAATATATCATCACGGCTTATTACCCACTGCTTTTTTATAGATGTGGTTTCTTTTGAAACCCTAGAGAAGAATAGAATTGTACGAAATATTCAGGTATGAAATTTTTGCATGAACCCATTTAAATACTGGACTAGGAAAGCACAGAAATACATTACTATGTTTGACTGAAAATAGATGGCCGACTAGGGCAACTGAATATGAAAACAGGGGTGCGTTTAAAATATTTTAAACATTTTTCGTTTATGTTGATTATAACAAAATATTTTGATCTTTAAACTAACAGTAATTCCGACTCGAGGATTGCTTACACCTGAGACGAACGAACTAGAATTTGCGGTATTAATTTTTTTAAATACATCCCTGAATCCTGTTGCTAAGATCATTTTAAATGCCTCCTGGTATTCTAATCTTCTGTAACGGAATACATAAGGGTCAGTTTCTTTTCAAATCAAATATAGGAAAATGTTTTCAAACGAAACCACAGGGCCGCTGTGCTATGTTACATTTTAGCGACCCTCATGATGTAAAATTTGCAAATTAAAGTTTAAACTATACCTTTTGTTCTTCAAAAATGTTAGATTTAATATATTGATGAAATTTTCCTAGATTCATTCTTGTAATCAATAGGTTATAATCTAAATCGTTTGTTGTAATTAACAATTTTACAACAGATTTCAAAATTGTATATGCATTTGATTCTTTGCAAAATGATAATATGTATTTAAATATTGGATTCATTGTGGGATTAATTCTTGTAATCAATATTCTTGAGTTATAATCAATATATTCATTGTTGTAATCAACATTTATATAGTTATTATTATATAACAATATTTTTTTCTTTACGAATAAGAGCATTTTATAAAAGTTTACTATTATTTACTTTACTGTCAGGCGCCTTTGTGCGGGG
This sequence comes from Harpalus rubripes, assembly GCA_963082715.1. Classification (NCBI taxonomy): domain Eukaryota; kingdom Metazoa; phylum Arthropoda; class Insecta; order Coleoptera; family Carabidae; genus Harpalus; species Harpalus rubripes. Next base: position 2,623,172 of record OY720456.1, on the reverse strand, counting down.
CACAATCTGCCCACCCGCACGGCGCGATCCTGCGAAACCACATCTATTTAATATCTATACGTCAACCAGTGGCGTAACTAAGAGTTCGGGGTCCCGCCCGCAAAAAGTTTTTGGGGCCCGTTTTAATTGTAGCGTTTATCATGAGGAACTGCATACCACAAGAACTTGTGGAAATTGTGACTATGGTCTGCTCCATTTAAGCCATTCAGTAGATGGCACTGGCAACAGCGCAAATTTGAAGTAGCCGAAATTGCATTTGATAAACTTGTCTCTTGTCTCTAATTTCAGCCAATCAGAGATGTCAAAACTATTCCCTATGCTCCGCAATACTGAATGGCTTAAAAGGTATAGGCTCACTTTCATCTGAGTTGACATGTTAAGAAGCAAAATAACCAATATGGGAGGCCTGAAAATCCAAGATTAGGCACCTTTACATCCCATCAAAGTCATTTTATGTTGTGGCATTTACTATGAAAATGTGATTGGCTCATATTTTTTTTAATGAAATTGTTGGCACAGTCCACTTGTGACAGTAACAGGGAATTGATTCATCCATTTTTGATATCCCAAATGAAAGAACTTGGACAAAATATGGTATTAGCAGTAGCAGGACGCATCAGTATCATACAGTTTAAAGAGTAGCAATTTTGCGAAAATCATTCTCGTATCGTTATTTAATCCCACGTTTTAGTAATACACATTGGCCGTCAGGTGTCCTGATTTGACAGCCCCAGACTTCTTTTTACGGGGTTATTTTAAAAGAAAACTCTGGATCAGTTGCAGGAAAATATTGGCTAAGAAATCGAAATTCTACCGGCCGAAATGTGATAGAAAATAAAGAGCTTGATTTTGCATAGCGGATAAGGGGCCCCTTAGTGTAACACGAGGGGGGTGGATCTGGCGAAGATGATGCTACTACTATTGACTGGTGGACGCTTTGATGGCTGGCGTCCACGAACTTTATGACGAAACATTTCGTGAAAAGGATTTCTTGAGAAGGAAGAACACACATACATTTCTCTTTACACTGATGAACACTACGGACATGAACAAATACTTGTGATTTAATATAACTAAACTTTTATTTACATTTAAACTAATACAACTATAACTAACACAACTAATAAGTTACATTCTGTATCCCAGCGGGCGTGCGTCGCCCCAAAAACTAAAAGACACTACATGTCCAAAAACAAGACACGTCTGCCCGACGCGACAATCTAATTTCAACATTTTTACCCCACGACTATCTAATGTCAACTATCTTTAAAAACAAAACGCTATCTTCAGGACAGGATTATCTTAGGGGTACGGGGTGCATAGGCTAGGGCTAGACTAATGATAAACAAATAAATGTCGTGACTATCATAATACAATATGAATTTCTAAACTGAATTTTGACATTTATAACTTAAACAGATAAACAGAGTTAAAATATGATTTTCGAAATTATAATTTAGAAGAGTTTATAAAAAGTTATTTATCTGTTATTGCGCTTACCCTCGCCTTGTCACATTAGCCAATATTATTTTTGGAAATTGACATTTAAAAAAATAAATGTCTAAATAAATTTGTATGTAGCTATAAAAAAAAAAAGATTAAATTCAAAATTTTGTAGTAGTAACAAAATTATAAATCATGTAAATTAGGGCCTCTCTAGAGCCGGGGGCCCGCCCGCAATGTGGGCCCGTTAGTTACGCCACTGACGTCAACTTTCATCGCTAGTCATACCATAAAATTGTTGATTACAACAAACGTTGTGTATTAAACGTGGCTTACCTATATTTATCTCTCTTTACTTGCCTGTTACAATAGGGGTGACGTTTTTTCTACAATCTTGTTCACTCCTTACATATTATATTACTGTATGTGTTAATATCGTCATCATAATATAAATGCACCTTTAGAAATTATTGCATCGATGCATTGCAATGTATATAACACTATCTCCATACTAGGATTGCAAATAAATGATTTAGGTCAGCTTCCGTGAATAAAAAATTAATGTTATAAAGAATGCTAGTAATATTATTTATCTTACAATTTACAATTACTATCTCTACACTAACATCTGAATTTATTGGTAATCTGTAGAAATCATGTAACACCATAAAAGTACATGACTGCGTGTGAATAAAATAATCAAGACGTATTTTAAAACGTACTTGTTTTATTGATGATGAATTATTGATAACCGATTTATAGTAAGCTATCTTGATAATCGAATCGGTAAGACGGTAAGTGAGGTTAACTGCATTGATAGGTGAAAGTGGCGCCTTTTTTGTTCGTCTCTTCGGCCCACACAAGCACAAGCACTGATTCAGTTATGTGCAGAACCGAATTTAAATAATTTCATATGTAAATATTAAATATGTTGCGAAGCATGCTACGCGTTATAATTCCATAGTTACTAATATAGAATACGGCAAAACAGCCTCCTTAGTTTTGAAGGTGAACCTTTAGGAATTGCAAGTTCCTGGGATTTGAGATCTAAGCATTCCCTACCAATATTAAAAAATCAGATGTGGCCAGCACATTACCTTCCGCCAATTCCATATATTTTGTACAAATTTCATACAGAAAATTTCCTGCACAAGATTCCATATTTCAAGTATATTACCTTCTGTCAGTTCTATGTATTTTGTACAAATTCCATACAGAAAGTTTCATGTACCTAAGAGATTCTATATTTCCAGTAAAATTGTAACACATACATGTCAATTGTACTTGACACTGACATCTGTCAATCAGCATTTTCTTAATATAGTAGCGGTTTCCATGGTTATAGCATAACTAGCTGCTTTATGAAATTTAATTTCTTTATAACTCTATTGTCCGGTTGCAGAAACGTTCATCAACGGATTGTTCGGTTAGCGGTTCATTAAAACCAACAAATGTAACGCGATTTCTTGACAGCAATGATTTAAATGTCATAAAACCAAGGAAACTGATTCGAGTTTGTTCGTTTTGATGAACCGTTAACCGAATAATGCGTTGTTGAACGTTTCTGCAACCGGGTATAAATCTATTGAATATGAAAATGTAATCAAATCTTATAGAGAATAAAATATTCGTTAATATTTATAATAACATTAAATATGGAAAAATGTTATTCAACAGTGTTTTTTCATGAAAACTTAAAATGAGGGTACTTCCGGTTGACCAATTATAACCAAAATCTAATCATCTCTTCATATAGTTGTAAAGAAAAGGAATACGAAAGAATTATAATTTTTTAAATAGTAGTATTTGAGTTATCGGATCCGAAAAAATCGTCACACACACACACACACACACACACACACACACATATATATATATATACACACACACACACACACACACACACACACACACACACACACACACACACACACACACACACACACAGAGAGAGAGAGAGAGAGAGAGAGAGAGAGAGAGAGATACGTACATACACGCATACATACAGACATCATCGTAAAAATAGTAAAATCTTATTCCAGGGACTCTAAAATGTGCTTACTTATCAAAAACTCACTGCCGAATTTTTTGACCAAAGACAATACCTTCCTTACCTAAAGGTGACGGAAAGTAAAAATGTGTTTTTCTTCTAATGTATATTTTGTGACATGTTTCGATTCACAAGGAATCCCTAACAACTGTAATCCGCAAACGTATTTGACGTGAAATATTTTTGATTATATTTCTAGTAGCAAATTATTTTTTTCTGTGAATTAATGTTGATTTTTATAAATCGTCTGTTATGTTACCACTGTTACCTTGACAACCATGTACGTCGCGCACGGTTTGGGAATAGGGCCCGAAAATTTGATAGGAAAGGCCCTGGATTTGTCGCGGTTAATTTCACATTTTTTGGATGCTAGTTTAGACTTATTGTACTACAAAAAATTAATGTGTTGGTTAAAAAATACCTACGATATAAACCAATTTATAAAATTAGAAAAAAAGCAACAATGAACCGGCCCATGTGAAAATTTCCACATTCCCGATATGGCCAGTCCGTCACTGTGTATTAGGACAGGAAGAAAAGTATTATGATTAGAAAAATTTACAATCTGCTTACGACAAACAGTCACTGTTTATTTTCGATTTTAACTCCACCCATTCTCTCAAATTCCGTAGTGTCGCTTATTATTCTTTTACCTAAAATATTTAGGGAAGTAGGAAATTACGAAAGTATGATTTTATATATGTTAAAATCCTATGTTTAGTTGTGTAGGTCATTACCCTGTTTCTATATGAATTAACTCCTAAAACCTAAAAAAATATCACTACCAACAAATGAATGCTGCAAACAGCGATACTCTTTTGTTATTTGTTTGTGGGAAATACAAATTAAGCCAACTTGATATGATTGTGTTTTATATTTAATAACCATGCTTAAAATGTAATTACTCTGTCAAGTTCAAGATCTTATTGCGGTAGGTAAATATTTATTATAAATTAACTTTTATTTTAAAATTACAGCTAAGTAGATAATAATTTGTGAGTGGGTCACAGTTTAATGTCGTCATTTGTTGACGGAATAATTTCTAAAGAAACGTCACTAAATTTGTTGACCTTAGAGAAGTGGTACAGAGAAATGAAAATGAAAGTTGTTCACAAGTCACAACCAATAGGTTACAAATGCAATTAGGCGAAATTTTTAAAATTTATGATTTGCAGAGTGAATTCATAACTAAGTTAGGCAGGGTTGGATTAGCCATTTTGCAAGGTTTTGATCGAAACTAGAAAAAAGTACAATGGATCCTATTTAATATTTTTTTGATATATGCTTCATTTAAATTAAAAAAGATATGTTGTAGTTGTAGAAAATCTTTAATTTTTTATATTCTATGCGGTAGAAGCTTATATTTCAAGCTCATTTTGTTCATTGAGTTTCCGCAATAACTAAACATGTTAAATATGTATATTTAAATTAATAAAAATTAAATAGCGGAAGGATTTGTGTTGGCCACATCAGATTTTTGGGTATGAGGATGGTGTGACTTAAAATTTTTTAAAAAAATTAAAAATTCTGATAATTTGTATTGAAGTAGTTTGAAGGGTGTAGATTTAAGATTTTAAAACCACAGGTCGATATCTCTTTTCGTGTCCGAGATATTCGTCCTCAAAACTTTGCTCAAAAATGCCCATTTTTGGGTTATATCCCAAAAATGGTCAATTATACACCGCTGGCGATATCACTATTAGATTCTACGAGCAAAATTACATAAACATACCAATTTTCATAATTTTTGAACAACTATCACAATCTCCAGAAGGAAAAGTCTAAAAATGGCTAAAAATCGCAAAAAATCTAAGGTGTACCCCTTGCGATTTTTTCAGTTTTTGACAATTTTAAGGAATGTTTAATAATTAATGTATCCGTTGGAATATTTTGGTGAAAATTGGTATACCTATGTTTTTTGGTACGAGGAATTTACTGGTGAGGTCGTTGAAGGTGTATCGCACACCCATTTTTGGGTATGAGGATGGTGTGGTTTAAAAAAGGGTGGAAATTTTTAAAAAATTAAAAATTCTGATAATTTGTATTGAAGTAGTTTGAAGGGTGTAGATTTAAGATTTTAAAACCACAGGTCGATATCTCTTTTCGTGTCCGAGATATTCGTCCTCAAAACTTTGCTCAAAAATGCCCATTTTTGGGTCATATCCCAAAAATGGTCAATTATACACCGCTGGCGATATCACCATTAGATTCTACGAGCAAAATTACATAAGCATACCAATTTTCATAATTTTTGAACAACTATTACAATCTCCAGAAGGAAAAGTCTGAAAATGGCCAAAAATCGCAAAAAATCTAAGGTGTACCCCTTGCGATTTTTTCAGTTTTTGACAATTTTAAGGAATGTTTAATAATTAATGTATCCGTTGGAATATTTTGGTGAAAATTGGTATACCTATGTTTTTTGGTACGAGGAATTTACTGGTGAGGTCGTTGAAGGTGTATCGCACACCCATTTTTGGGTATGAGGATGGTGTGGTTTAAAAAAGGGTGGAAATTTTTAAAAAATTAAAAATTCTGATAATTTGTATTGAAGTAGTTTGAAGGGTGTAGATTTAAGATTTTAAAACCACAGGTCGATATCTCTTTTTGTGTCCGAGATATTCGTCCTCAAAACTGAACTACTCCTAAAAAGAACAGTATATTTTTTAAAATAAGAAGTAGAAGATAAAAACATATATAGCATTATATTTATAATATAATAATATGCTGAATTTTCTTGTGGTTATAGTCTGTTGTATATGTAATTTGATTTTGGCATATTAAAATCTTTTGCCTTTGATTTAAATATGGATGTATTTCTTATGGTAATGAAACATGGTATAACGTTTCAAACTAATTAATTTCTTCTATTCATGTCATTTTAATATCAAATACTTACAAAAAAGACAAAATACATAGCAGTCAGTCATATTGACGTGACATTGACATTCGGGATCAGTTCAGGATCTATGAACCTGTTTCAAAGGTGGTGCTTCGCGGGGGTGGGGACGAAGAAAATGGGTAGAAAACGGCTCTAGTATAAAGGTAAAAAATAGTACCTAAATATCAAATGACTATCTATTATCTATATAGAATACTATATTGCAAAAACGAGTTACCATTATTATTCAAGACACGTGTTTTGTTTTTTGTGAGTGGAAAATACCTTTAAAGCAAAACAAAGTACATGTATTGTTTATTACACATTTTAATTAGCGCTGATACGGTTAAATGTGCTAAAAAACAGATTGCATTTTTTTGGAAGTGACAAGTGATATTACGTACTTGATACTTGGAAAAATATCGCCACATAAAGGGAAGTACTGAATACTGGTTACTGGTTAATCTGAAATCGTCAGAACCGAATCCAAATTCATACATTGTCTCCAAAAACCAATACCTTCAAAATTTCAATTTTTACGAGTATATATTTAAAGCGCTGAATTCAAATTTTGAAAATATAGGTCGACATATCTTTTTGTTCGCAAGAGGGGTGATGGGCACGCACTTACTCTATATTCATTAAGAGTTGTTTTATATTTAAATAATTGCCCATACTTTGTGACCAATTGCTTACTTGTCACAATATTTTTTACTTCCTTGTACATAGTAAAAGCATTCAAAACTAAGTCAACTGTAAGTTTATTTGCAAATGTAATAGCTATTAACGTACCTAGGAATGTTATGCACATCATGCCAATTTGGATAATACTATATAAACAATTATATTATTAATATACTCACTGAAACCGGAGTGAATTACTTAATACTTGAAATTTGGAGAAAATACTGCCACATACCTAGAAAAAAAAATATTATTAGTATAATTCCAATGTACAAAGAGCACAAAAGTCTTGTCTCCGTATAGTTGACTACTCATTTCGCAGCCACCATATTTACCAGACATGTCCCCCTTGGGACTTTTTACTTCCTTGTACATAGTAAAGGAAGTATTGTAATCGCGAAAAATTTCAGTTTTCAGATTTCAACGGAAATATCCATTTTGACCATCCCTGAATCCATTTTGACTAATTTCGCCGTGACGTCTGTACGTACGTATCTCGCATAACTCAAAACGGTAAACCGTAGAAAGTTGAAATTTTGTATTTAGGACTGCTAGAACATCTAGCGGAGATTACCGAGCGGTCCTTAAATTTGTAGCACGGAATGTACAAATAATCATTTACCTAGAATTCTATTATTATTTCTTTATTACCTTCCGTCACCTTTAGGTAAGGAAGGTATTGTCTTTGGTCAAAAAATTCGGTGCTGAGTTTTTGATGAATAAGCACGTTTTAGGGTCCCTAGAATATGATTTTTTATTTTTAAGATGATGTCTGTATGTATGTATGTGTATGTGTGTAACAAAATTTTCTAATACGATAACTCTAATACTACAATTCCAAAAATTATAATTCTTTCGTATTCCTCTTCGTTACATTCATGTGAAGAGCTGATTAGATTTTGGTTATAAATGGTCAACCGGAAGTACCCTCATTTGAAGATTTTAACTGTTTTTTTTTAAAAAACGATGTTAAATATCATTTTTTTACATTTAATGTTATTAAAATATTAAAGAATATTTTATTTTCTATACGATTTCAATGCATTTTATACTTTATATTAAATAGATATAGAGTTAAAAAATTATAAAGAAATTAAATATCATATATTAGCCAGCTATGCTATAACTCTGGAAACAGTTGCTATATTAAGAAAATTCCGATTGAAAGGTGTCAGCACGGTGTCCATGCAGTTGACAGTATGTATGTGTTATAATTTTACTGGAAATATAGGATCTTTTGCTAGAAACTTTCTGCATGGAATTTGTATAAAATACATACAATTGCCTTATGGTAATGTACAAGAAATAGAATCTTTTGCAAAGAACTTTCTGCATGACATTTATATAAAATACATAGAACTGACGGAGGGTAATGTGCTGGCCACATCAGATTTTTTTCATAGTGCTATTGCATGTTTTCGTTTGCGTAACCCAGATGAGTTCCAATATTGGCCGACCTGTACTTTACTTCGATTTGTAGTAGAGTACACCCTTACATTTTCTGAGGCAAGTACCCAGGTTTTGGACCTAAAGTCTCTAAGCCGCCACAGTGTTCACCAATATGTTTACTAGATATATTAAATTAAACCTACCAAATATTTAGTGACACATATTTCATTGTTACTATTATACGTTTTAACACAAGTATGTTCGGTTAAATTTGACAATACCTAATAGCAGACTGTTGTATTTTAGGAACTTTTACTTTTTCAAATTAGAATTGTATATTACAGAATCCTCGTTACATACCTATGGGGATTTACAAAGCCAATTGTTGAAAATCATTCACCTTTGCTTCCATTCATTAAATTAAACTATAACATTTAAATTTCATACTGAAAACAAAAATCTATTTCGCAGAAAGTATGCTGCGGAACAACAAGACAACAATAGCGCACCTAACCAACAATATAAATAAAAAATCACACAGTTCATAGTGCATATCTGTTCCCCACTTAATAATCTAGGTTGTTACCTTACAAAATGTTGAATGACTCGCTCAAGTGTTAGTGCTCGGTTGAGCCTTCGATCGCTAGCAAGTGTTAGTTGAGCCGGTGTTAGTGACAATATGATTGTGTGTGGCACTAAATTCGAACGAGCTGGTTGAAGTATAGCGGTTTTAGTGACAATGCTTAGAAAAATGTGGACTTACGTAGGGAACTTTGTAAGTTGATGATTTATCTATCACACAAGTTACTTATTTTATTTTTATTTGTAAATCTGTGCAAATAAATTTAAATTAGTAGAAACCATTGTTGCAAAATCAAAAATGTTTAATTGTTAGTTATACATATATACTCAAAAGTAGGCTAGTGCTTTTGAGATTCGATTCAAGAAACTGAAACAAACCGAAAATTAAAGTTATTGACCTATCTATATTTATATTTTATCACCTAGGTACCTATTTTTTATTTGTTTATCTGTATAGGGAAATTTAAATAAGTAGAAACCATTGTTGCAATCAGAAATATCTTAAATTGTTTTTTATACAGGCTGTCTCAAAAGTGACGGCCATGCCTCTGGGATTTGATACAATGGGGTAAAACAAAATTAATAAATTAAGAATGGAAAACTTTCTGATTGTCCTTAGTTATTGATAAAAAAATCTGATATGGCCAGCAAATTACCTTCCGTCAGTTATATGTATTTTATACAATTTCTATACAGAGAGTTTCTTGCCAAATATTCTATATTTCCAGTACATTGGCTTCCGTCAGTTCTATGTATTTTGTACAAATTCCATACATAAAGTTATTTAGAATTGATTCTATATTTGCAGTAAAATTACAAACATACTATGTCAATCGCACTTGACATTCACATCTGTCTATCAGAATTTTTTGTAGCTATTAACATACCTAGGAATGTTATGCACATCATAACTGCCGCAGATATAAGTTTGAAGTTTTAAGACATCTAAGGCTCGTTATGATTAATAACATCCGTGGTTTGTACAATAGTTTAACGGTTTCAGAAAATTAAGACATTATTGATAAATATAATTTTTTGAAATTCTCTCATTAATGCTACTTTGAGATTGTTATGGTTAACAGAACAATTATTTTGACATATGTCAATATGATAAATATTCAAATTATGTGCTTTATTCCTCATGTCTATTACTTTAGAATAAAGTAGACCGTATTTAGAACGATAGGCTAACGTTATCTGTATGTATTAATGGAGAGCATTAAATTTTCATTTTATTTTATTTTCATTTTGTAGACCGTTGTTGACAAGTCAGTATGGTAATAATATTACCATACAGATACAGTTATTACTTAGTTACCAGCCTACTTTTGTACATGTAAACAATGAAATAATATCCTGAAACCGGTAAAATTATTAACTGTTTCCAGTGTTATTGCATAGCTGGCTGCTTTATGAAATTTAATTTCGTTATAATTTTTTAACTAAATATCTATTGAATATGAAGTATAAAATGTAATCAAATCGTATAGAGAATAAAATATTCTTTAATATTTATAATAACATTAAATGTGAAAAAATAATATTTAACATCGTTTTTTCAAGAAAAACTGTTAAAATGTTCAAATGAGGGTACTTCCGGTCGACCAATTATAACCAAAATCTAATCAGCTCTTCATATGGATGTAACGAAGAGGAATACGAAAGAATTATAATTTTTAGAATTGTAGTGTTGGAGTTATCGTCGGAAAAAAAATCGTCACACACACACACACACACACACACACACAAACACACACACACCCACACACACACCCACACACACACCCACACACACACACACACACACACACACACACACACACACACACACACACACACACACACACACACACACACACACACACACACACACACACATACACACAGACATACAGACTTTATCGCAAAAATAGTAAAATCGTATTCGAGAGACTCTAAAACGTGCTTATTCATTAAAAACTCAAAAACAATACAATTTGTTTTAGCCCCCTGAATCAGGGTGTTACTTTTTGAGACACGTTGTATATGATAATTTTAATAACAGGTTGCATATTTGAATGAAAATAATAAATGATTTCAACAATGAAATTTAAATTGTACACTGTAGTGTTTAAAGAAAAGAAATGTCAAATGATATTGCTAATATTGATTGGTATTGATCTAAATCGAGGCCATAAAACAGATAAATCTATTTGGACTGTAAAATTTATTGTTGTCGCCAATATATCTATAATAATTATTTATCATTACAAAGCAGACTGGCACACCCAACATTGGGTAATATGTAGTGATGATATATTTATTTATTTATTTATAATTATTTACGTAAGAATAATTTATGTATTAATTTTCGCACATCGGGCCATAGAGGATGGTATATTATTATGTAACAAGTCACTTACTATACTTTTTCTACGACTTCAGTCATTGCTTACTAAATCAGCTGTTAGGGATTGCTAGTTTCACGCCGTGTCCAATACATTCGTTCGCAACCACAGCTTGTCAAATTTTAATTCAAAACAACGGAAGTAGATATTTTACAGACATATTATTAAATTATCAAGAGATATTTTGTATATTAGTAAAATTTTACACACTTCAATAAACAGTTTATTGGAAATTGTTTAAAATATAGTAAATAAGAATCAATTTCGCAAAGATAAGTTTTATTATATATTTAACTGGCTGATATTTTTGCACTAAAATAATAACTAGTTTTTTCAAGAAACGAAAATAAACAGAAACAATTAAAAATATGTTTTACTTTTATGTTTACTAACAATTGTTTCTTGTTTGCATTCATTATTTTTTATACTTCCGTTGCTAAAATGTAACTTAAGGCTTTTACCACCTCTGGTCAAAGTATCGGCTAAAACTTAAAAAAAATATTTATATATTTCTGCTGTCTAATTTGCAGTCGTAGAAAAAGTATAGTATCTAACTATCATAAACTCTTTAGATGATAATAATAATCGTTTTTATAAAAGTCGTTGTATACTAGTTTCATTGAAAATAAATAGAATATTTCTATTCAATAAAGTTAAGTATGTGCATTTATTAAAGATTTTCCATTAAATTAATAAATATTGCATACTACTCGTATAATATGTAGATAAATACATACATTAGAAACTGAATTACATAAAGATATAATTATTATTCTTAACAATGTACAAATATGTGAAAAAACTAAGAAAATTAGATTTTTTCATTTTCCGGCATGTAACTACAATGAGCGTGAAATTATAAATAAAAAATAAATGAATACTTCAATAACAAAGTAAGAAAAAGAAAGGTACATTTTTTAATAAACCATAAAATTCATATTTAAATTTGGTCAATAAAATACCCAAACTACACAAATGGTTAGAAATTTCTACAAAACTCTTTTTCGGCTACTTGAAATATATACTTAAAACTTAAAAAAACTGTGGGCCAAATGATGGGTAAAAATAGACCGGCATTTTAGGGGTCAACTTCTTGTCCAGATCTTGCAAGACATATGGGACTATACCCACAGAAAAATTTGCAGGGCTTAGGGATACAATGCCTAATAGAATTAAAGCTGGTATGACTAAAAAAGGCGATGTACCTAACCAATAATAAACGGCGGAAAACTTAAAAAACAAATTCTGTTTTTGTAAGTTTAAAATTTATAAATATTGGTATTACTTGATTGTTAGGTTAGGTTAGGTAGTAATTGTAGGGATGATGAGAAATAATTGGAGATGCAGTCGTGGTAAACAGCGTTTATTAAATAGTAATTTAATTAACTTTCCTACGTTTCGATTCCAAATGAATCATCATTAGTGATACTTAAAGTACAGTTGAAAAATAAAATTATTACATTACAAAATCAAAAATGTAAGGATGAAAATGTCGTCAAAAAATCTGGTGTGGCCAACACAATACCTCCTACCATTTACAGCCCGTCACAAAAAATATTAAGCTGATCCTTATTTTTGGATTACCTTACCTTTTTTGATAATAAAATGTAGATTAAATTTTAAATACCGGGACAGAATAGAATTCACTAACCCAAAAATTAGAATTAGCTTAAACACACACACACACACACACACACAAACACAGACATCATCGTGAAAATGTTAAAATTGGATTCTAGGGATCTTAAAATGTGCTCATTTACCAAAATCTTGATATGCGATTTTTAGCACGATCCCTATACCTCCATTACCAAGGATAGTGGGAGGTAAAAATGTAACGATGAAAATGTCAAAAAATATCAGAGGTAATAAAATACGTGCTTATATCATCCCTACAATTTAAAATCTATATTTTAAACTAGTCTAAATAAATTTGTAGAAACTTCTCAACATATGCGAGTTTTATAATTTTTTTTTGAAAATGTAAACCGCCCGAAATATTATGGCTATGGATTTGGGCTCGTTGTTATTCTTTTGTAGGTGATATTATTTTCATTTTCAATCCAACACCTGTTGTGAACAAATCTATTATAAAATAAGTAATTCTGCTTTCTAATTCATGATGATATTTGCCCAAAAAAGAAAACGGTTTTCTAGTGAAAATATTGTCATCAAGTTAGTGTTTTTAGTTGGCGCCATAAAAAACAAATGAGAAACAATTTTGAAAAATTTCAAACGGGTGTAACCGGAATTTGAATGTTTCAGTTCGTTAATATACATTCTTGAAGGTTATTTTTTTATCAATTGCTACAGAATATGTCAAGATTGGTAATTAAATTCGTTAATCCTTTGTTATCGGTGATGACTGTCATTTTCTTTTATTTTGTTTTTGTATGACAGTATTTCTTGAGGTACTTGTTATACATTGAATAATTGATCTGTTTAAGAATAAAAATTCTGAATAGAAGTCAAATTATTTATTATTATTAGTGTTATTAACTTATATGACTTTAAGAAAACTTGTGGGAAACTCACGATATATCGATGTATGAGTCAAAATACTTTGGTTTTGGTACTCATTATTTTAAGTATAAATAAACAATATCATCCCTAGCAATCATAAAATAATGTCACAATAAGATATTACATAAAACACATTTCCCTCTCTCTACCATAGGATTTTACATCTCATTCCATCCAAATATTTAAGCTTTAAGCAAAAAAAATTTAACATTATAAAATGTTGGTAAAAATACAAAAATTCATTATAAGGTATCAGATTTTAAAATTATAATATTTTATGTACCAAGGGCGTTACGATGATGATAATGCCAGGACGGCGACAAGGATATCGTCCGATGGGCATTATATCTATATTATAGTAACGCTCGTGGTGCATACAAGATTTTATGTCTCACTAGAGTATGTGAAATAAGTTTTCATTTATAATAATTTTGATTACAATAATGCTTATGCTTTGGCGTTGCTAGGATGTTGTTTAATTATTTTGTTTATTATCAACATTTATTTTTTTAAAAACATCAACGTTCTATATCGTTGGAGATGATGGAATGGGTAAATTTCGGAATATGTTTTATCGAAACGGTGTAAAGAAATGATTTTGAATGCTTCTGCATAATTTGAGGAAGAGAAACGCATAAATGATCCCCTAATTATTCCATTCTCATCTGTAGAAAATGTATTATGTTTTGAGGTTCGCTTTCACATGATAGATCTCAGTCCTTTATTTCTTATGCACTTATTTCTGAATATTATTACATTTTAGAGAGTTTGTACTGTTTTGGATGTGTCACATGTGATGGTAAATAATATCAAAAATGAATTCAAACGTGGATAAATATCATCCGTCCAAAATCAATGCAAAACATTTTGTATTTCGACGTACTTACTATTTACATGTGTGGTGAAAGTAAATTGCTTTTTAAGGCCTTTTTCATAATCAATTTTAAGTATTATAATTAAATTAAAAATGATTTCTGTGTTGTGCTTTTAAAGCTGTTTTCTTATTACATTAATTGTTGTAATCAATTAATGTATTAATTGTTGTAATCAGTCATTATAGTAATGTTTTATAATTAAAAAAAAATCATTATATACCGTTGATATTATTTTTAATTTAGAGTCCATAAACGATGATCGGATTATAATTAGGGCATAATAAACTATTATGCCCTCATATAATGCCCCGGTTGTTATAGATATACACCGTATCCTAGCAATAGACAATTCATAATACTTTAGTGATACATAAAATATTTTTTTCTACAGTCTATATACAAAGTAGCCATTTGCGCTCTCTTTTGTCAACGCAAAATGTCACTTTGCCGCTCTATGGAAACATTTAGTCAGGAATTAATAACACTGTAGTTACACATTACCCACTTACATAACCAAACAAAATGCCGCACTGCTGTGGAAATAAAATAGGGCATTCATTTACAAAAACGAAAGTATAAAATTCTTAGATTAGATTGAAGCAATAGCTCAAGAAGAATGGAAAATACCGATAAGTAAAAATAAATAAAAAATATTTTTTTGTTATGGTGGAGGACCCCATTGTGGCGACTTGTGTGTGTTTCGAGCGCAAATGGACATTGTCGATTTCGAGAGAATGCCTCGCTCCTGCGTCGCGCGGCAACAACCTCTCAATCGACAATGTCCCGTTTTGCGCTCTTAATACACAAATAGCTATTTTATTCGACCTTAAATAACATTCCTGAAACAAATTAGAAATGAAACAAATTAGAAATGTGACAGACGAGCAGACGACAATTTCAACACACCAAAATACCGAGTACACATTTGCCAGATAACAGATCTGAAGTTGAATACTGGAGTACTCAGTCAGTAATACCAACATGAATGTAGAGAAAAAACTAAATTTAGTTAAGATAACTTAAATGCCACACGAATGTTGATGGTGCTAGCTCTGTAAATGTGTAAAGTACATCAAATACGAAAATCGTTTATTTTACACACTGTCTGCAGTGATCAAGAATTCCTGACGAAAGTCAAGAGGTCGTAAAGGATCTCAAGAATTCGCAAAGGATCTCAAGAATTCATAAACGATCTCAAGAGTTCCTAGTTATTATAATATGAATATCTTCATGAGTAATAAAGAGAACACACAATAAAAATTTGTTTGGCATCTTTATTTTAAATGTGACATATGTGCATATTAATTTTATAGTAAATACCATATAAAGAAAGTGCTTTGTGTTATAATGATTATAAAACAGCTTGACTTGATGCATATAAGTAGGCGTCCGTATATATATATATATATATATATATATATATATATATATATATATATATATATATATATATATATATATATATATATATATATATATATATTTGAAAATATGCATTAGCAGTTGTGGAGAGTATGTTCCATAAATATATAATCTTAGGTAGATAATCATGTATCTAATGAATTGAGTTGTTAATTTATTCAAACATGTAATTTTAAATGCTAATTATAATCATTACTATTACTATAACTTCAAATAAATTTATAAAATACTTTTATAAATGGAATATTATTATACCATATACAGGCTGAGTCACAAGAGAGTTACTTTGAAAGTCCGTTTGTTTACAACCCAAAATACTAATGACCGCACAGACACTGGATACCATATTTAATTTTATGTCAAAATTAATGCCGAAATAACAGGAACATCATTAGGTAGGCAAAGCAATCGTAGATAAAACATCCCATTTTTTAACCCTCCGTCCGTCGAATGTTGCTTTTTTTAAAATTGTCATATGTGACACTTCGTATTGTGATAAAGATGTACAAGACTAACAAATGTGCGAATACGAGTATTAGGAACAGTATGATTTGGAAACGCTCCGTCTAAATGCGTTGGTAACTCTATAACACTGTCTTTATATCAACCACAAATTAAAATGTAGTAAAGATACGAATAAATAAATAAACCATAGGTAAGTAATTACAATGTCTGTATACTCGCTATTTGTAAACGTAAGCATTTTGACAGAATTTTACCTTATAAACAGGTTTATTACTAATGTCAAAATTTAATTACAACAACTGACAGGACTGTCAATTGTTAAAACAAAAATTTTCAGAGCTATTGCTACTCTATTCAATTATTAGAAAAATACTTGGAACGACTCGTCAATTTACGGGGTTGTAAAAATGCTAAAAAAAATATGCGATTTCGAGAAAAAGTTATTAAGAAATATTGTTGCTCTCGACGAGTTATATTACTGGTTAAATTTAATGTACTTATTTCATTTACAGCCTGTATATATACCGGGTGACGCTCGAAATCCGTTGCATAGGCATTTAACATGGGAAAACCGATTTTCCTAGCGCGTTGCTCCTCAAATTATTTTAGAAAAAAAATCTGATGTGGCCAGCACATTACCTTCCGTCAGTTCTATGTATTTTGTATAAATGTCATACAGAAAGTTGCTTGCATAAGATTATATTTCTTGTACATTACCTTAAGGCAGTTGTATGTAGTTGATACAAATTCCATACAGAAAGTTTCTAACAAAAGATCCTATATTTCCAGTAAAATTATAACACAAACATACTGTCAACTGCACTTGACACTGACACCTTTCAATCAGAATTTTCTTAATGTAGCAGCTGTTTCCAGAGTTATAGCAAAGCTGACTAATATATATGATATTTAATTTCTTTATAATTTTTTAACTCTATGTCCATTTGATATGAAGTATAAAATGCATACAAATCGTATAGAGAATTAATAATTCTTTAATATTTATAATAACATTAAATGTGAAAAAATGATATTTAACATCGTATTTTCAAGAAAAACTGTTAAAATCTTCAAATGAGGGCACTTCCGGTTGACCAATTATAACCAAAATCTAATCAGCTCTTCACATTGATGTAACGAAGATGAATACGAAAGAATTATAATTTTTGGAATTGTAGTATTAGAGTTATCGCATTAGAAAATTTTGTCACACACAGACACAGACACACACACACACACACACACACACACACACACACACACACACATACACACACACGCACACACACACACACACACACACACACATACACACACACACACACACACACACACACACACACACACACACACACACACACACACACAGACATCATTGTAAAAATAGTAAAATCGTATTCTACGGACCCTAAAACGTGCTTATTGATCAAAAACTCACCACCAAATTTTTTGACCAAAGACAATACCTTCCTTACCTAAAGGTGACGGAAGGTAAAAATCTGCGTCGCGCGTCAACAACCTATCAATCGACAATGTCCCATTTTGCGCTCTTAATACACAAATAGCTATTTTACCACCTTTGGTTAGAGCCAGCTAGAAGTTAAAACTGTTAGTTTTTTTACACAAAATACTTGAGATAAATTTTGCAAGGAAATGGATTCTCGTTAATATTTTTACAATACGGTTCTGTATAAATGCAATAAACATTTTTGCGAAAGAATATGAGTTATTATGGCATTATATAAGTGTCATGTCAGTAGGTAAAATGTATGCACTTTCTTGACCGCAATCCACAATCTCTGTGTTGTTGAACATCTTATATCGCTCGTGAGTGGAGTGAGTGTATTGTTCGCAGCTCTAGTTCGCAATAGACAAAACTCTCTTTTTGTTATCACCTCATCTCGACTCTCGTGTCTTAGCTAATATCATTTGCATCAGATAAACGCTATTTACTTCATAGTATTTTGCACCGTTAAACCGCTAAAGGTTACAATGACTGTAAAGTATGTAGTTTATTTCTACCATAGATATTAATGGATAATAAGGTCCTTCAGTGTAGTTAAAAAATTGGTACAGAGATCATTAATATTAAAATTAGACCTTAAAACTGTATGATTATTATTATTAATTAGTTCAGGGCTTTAAGCTCTAGTTACTTTTGTCTGGAAGTAGTTCCAGAATTCTCATGAAGCCAATTCCTGCTCCAGAAGGCTCTATATCCATTTAATATGAAGTATAAAATGCAGTCGAATCATATAGAGAATAAAATATTCCTTAATATTTATAAGAATATTAAATGTGAAAAAATGATATTTAACATAGTTTTTTCAAGAAAAACTGTTATAATCTTAAAATGAGGGTACTTTCGGTTGACCAATTGTAAAAAAAATTTAATCAGATCTTCATATGGATGTAACGAAGAAGAATGCGAAAGAATTATAATTTTTAAATTGTAGTATTAGAGTTATCGCATAGACGAAACTATTGTTACGCACACACATACACACGCACGCACACACACACACACACACACACACACACACACACACACACACATCGTAAAAATAATAAAATCGTATTCTAGAGACCCTAAAACGTGCTTAGTGTCAAAATCTTGAAATTAGGGTACTTCCGGTCGACCAATTATAACCAAAATCTAATTAGCTCTTCATATGGAAGTAAAGAAGAGGAATACGTAAAAATTATAATTTTTGGAAAGGTGGTATTGGAGTTATGCGATCCGAAAGAGTCGTCACACACACACACACTCACACACACTCACACACACACACACACACACACGCACACATACATACATACATACATACATACATACATACATACATACATACATACATACATACATACATACATACATACATACAAACATACAGACATCATCGTAAAAATAGTAAAATTGTATTCTAGGGACCCTAAAACGTGCTTATTCATTAAAAATTCATCGAATTTTTCGACCAAAGACAAGACCTTCCTTACCTAAAGGTGACGGAAGGTAAAAATAAAGAAATTAAATTTCAAAAAGTAGCCATAGCTATGGAGACAGTTACTATATTAAGAAAATTCTGATTGAAAGATGTCAGCAGTCAGTGTCAAGTGAAATTGACATAGTGTGTTTGTCTTATAATTTTACTGGAAATATAGTATCTTTTGCTACAAATTTTCTGTATGAAATTTGTACAAAATACATAGAACTGGCGGAAGGTAATGTGCTGGCCACATTAGATTTTTATTTATTGTTATATTTTAAATTATAAAATAAAAATATGATGTATAATAACCTATCTAACACATATACATGTTTTGAATAAAAATTGTTTATTTTTGTTGTTCTTTTTATTTTTATTTTATTTAACAAAGAAAATATTTAATAATGTACCTACTTTTATTTGGCTTCAAATATTTTTAAATGTTATTGAATATCCATACTTTTCCTATTTATAATCACTAAATATATATATCCACTTATGGGTATATACCCGGGTATTTACCACGTAAAATATATACTTAGGTATCTTCATCACTAATTAAAATACAACTGAAATTGATATTTTAGTACAATATTTAAATGAAAATATTTCACTGTTTGCAATTATTGTATTCGTACAAGTACAAGTATAAATTCTTAAAATAATTTTAAATTGTTAAACTTTCACAAACATAATAAAAATACTGCAATGACAATAAAATTAAAAAATTACAACTAATTGTATATTTCTCATACATATGTATGTATTATGATATTATGACTATTTCACTCATAAATATATAAACCAATCCAAATTCAAGATTCTACCTAGTTACCAAGTATCACTTCCGCAAAACACCGTCACAAAAAATTTTTCGCACCCTTTATGCCAATAAGATGTCGTATTTTTACAAGTAAGTGAGTTTTGATAAGCGACTTTTTTGACGTTTTAGAAATATATTGTTTACATATCTGTCAAAGTCTGTATAATTTCAGTGTTATCAGTTTTTATTAAAAACGAGTCGATTCGGACAGGAATCTATTTAAAACGTTGAAAAAGCTAACTGAAACAGTATACCTCTAAACACAATAAAAATTACAAGATTTTTGTCAAGAAAAAAATTATATAAATGATTACCTGATTTTTATTTTGGAAATAGTCATCCGAATACCATTCGTGGTTAAATTTTATCCTGGAAAAATTTTCCGATTGCTATACTCGAGCCTGTTGCCAATTTACCTCGTGACATTGATCAAAAATCA
Source organism: Harpalus rubripes (assembly GCA_963082715.1). Lineage (NCBI taxonomy): Eukaryota > Metazoa > Arthropoda > Insecta > Coleoptera > Carabidae > Harpalus > Harpalus rubripes. Next base: position 2,602,222 of record OY720456.1, on the reverse strand, counting down.
CTCGTTTGACAACTCGTGATTTTTTTGTCAATGTCACTCAATAAATTGCTAGGCAACCGGCTCTCGTAACAATCTGAAAATTTTTCCGGCAAAAATTTACCACTTATGATATTATATATGAAAAAATAATTCTTGTATAATATGCAAAATATTAACTATAAATCAAAGTGTTACTATCTATTTATCTCACGCGAGGACAATAATTATCTACTTAAAAAATAAAAACTTTGTCCTTAGTACAGATCCTGGTTAAATTTAAATATTCTACTAATATGTTGAAAAATTAGATCAGTATAAATGAGAATTATAACTTATCGAGTAATTTATATATAATTAAATTTTTGAAATTTAGATTGGAATAAATAATTTATGATAACGATATTAATAACTAGAATATATTAGATTTATTAACCAATAAAAGTTGTCCTTGTTGTCCAACTACAAGAAAAAACATATTTTTAAAAATATTTACCCTTTTTCAATAAATTATTAGACATTGAAAGAAATATTAATTATATTGTCATCAATTCGCAAATTTATAATTAAAATTATGTTATTAATATATCAAAGTCTTTTTAATAAAAATAAATAGTGAAAGATATCTCAAGTTTTTTATCTCTAATGAATTCAGTCTGAAATATCTGTTTTCCTATTAATCAAATTATTATTAATATCATAATAAAAATAAATGGAATTTCTATTTATAACATCGAATATCTAAAATAAAATCGCCACTGTACAATGCATTTGTATTTCCTGATTTCGACTGTTGTAAATGTACGATCTGCATCTCATGTATTCTGTTAGAGTATCTCATTTAATTAGCATAAAATCGCGATTAAATTTGGGCGTACTCGTTGGATTAGTATTCATGTTAGTAATGCGTACCTACTTCAAATGTTGGAATAAAATCAAGAACATTCCAATAAATTTTATAATCAAGATAAAGAAATTTATTACTATTGTACTTTATTCAAGGCATTGACAAATAGAAATGGGAGTAAATAAATTAAATAAATACATATTTTAATATAAATTGAATATGGAAATTAATAAACTAAATTGAAAAGCAAAAACAACTTTAGTCTATTTTTACCTTCCGTCACCTTTAGGTAAGGAAGGTATAATACTGAGTTTACATGTAGTTTTCAAACCGTTTTCAAAACGTTTTTAGTTTTGAAAACGCCATGTTTACAGTGTCAAAACGGTTTTGAGTTATCTGAAACCAAAACTAAAATTCACGGGTTTGACTTGGAAACTAGTGTCAAATCTACTCATGTAAACACTTAAAATGCAGTTTCGAGATTGCGCATACGTATATAGCATGACGTTTCTGTCGCCTTGTGTTACTTGGTGTTACTAACCTACAAATAAACTGACAGCTGTATGGTTTTAGTGCGTAGTGCTACAAAGAAAAAATAATTGGAATAATAGCAAAACGAAGAATTTGGAGTGAAGAGGATCTGTTACTTACATCGGTCAAATGCGCATGCTCCGAAACTGTTTCCAAATCAATCTGTAAACCTGTTTTGAAAATTTCATGTAAACAGTTTCGCGTAATTTTGACTGAAAACTGAAACCATTCTCAAAACTGCATGTAAACGTAGTAATTGTATTTGGTCGAAAAATTCGATGATGAGTTTTTAATGATAAGCAAGTTTTAGGGTCCCTAGAATACAATTTTAATATTTTTACGATGATATCTGTATGTTTGTATGTATGGATGGATGTGTGTGTGTGTGTATGTGTGTGTGTGTATGTGTGTGTGTGTGTGTTTGTGTGTGTGTCTGTGTGTGTGTGTGTGTGTGTGTGTGCGTGCGTGCGCGTGCGTGCGTGCGTGCGTGCGTGCGTGCGTGTGTGCGTGCGTGCGTGTGAGTGAGTGAGTGAGTGTGTGTGTGTGTGTGTGTGTGTGTGTGTGTGTGCGTGCGTGCGTGCGTGCGTGCGTGCGTGTGTGTGTGTGACGACTCTTTCGGATCGCATAACTCCAATACCACCTTTCCAAAAATTATAATTTTTGCGTATTCCTCTTCCTTACATCCATATGAAGAGCTGATTATATTTTGGTTATAATTGGTCGACCGGAAGTACCCTAATTTCAAGATTTTAACATTTTTTCTTGAAATAACGCTGTTAAATATCATTTTTTCATATTAAAGAATTTTAAATGGCACAAATTGACTCCTGTGCTGCAATCTCCACGCCAGCAATGAGTGTCCGTGAGGTGACGCTCGCACAGTACAAATATGTCATCATTGCCGAAATCTATGTGCAAAGCAGATTGGCATACCCAGGAATGGGTAATATGCCGTGATGATATATTTATTTATTTTTATTTTATTTATAAAAAATCTGATGTGGCCAGCACATTACCTTCCGTCAGTTCTATGTATTTTGTATAAATGTCATACAGAAAGTTCCTTGCAAAAGATTATATTTCTTGTACATTACCTTAAAGCAGTTATATGTATTTTATACTAATTCCATACAGAAAGTTTCTAACAAAAGATCCTATATTTCCAGTAAAATTATAACATAAACATACTGTCAACTGCACTTGACACTGACACCTTTCAATCAGAATTTTCTTAATGTAGCAGCTGTTTCCAGAGTTATAGCAAAGCAGACTAATATATATGATATTTAATTTCTTTATAATTTTTTAACTCTATGTCCATTTAATATGAAGTATAAAATGCATTTAAATTGTATAGAGAATAAATAATTCTTTAATATTTATAATAACATTAAAAGTGAAAAAATAATATTTAACATCGTTTTTTCAAGAAAAATTGTTAAAATCTTCAAATGAGGGTACTTCCGGTTGACCAATTATAACCAAAATCTAATCAGCTCTTCACATGGATGTAACGAAGAGGAATACGAAAGAATTATAATTTTTGGAATTGTATTATTCGAGTTATCGCATTAGAAAATTTTGTCACACACAGACACACACACACACACACACACACATACATACACACACACACACATACAGACATCATCGTAAAAATAGTAAAATCGTATTCTAGGGACCCTAAAACGTGCTTATTCATCAAAAACTCACCACTGAATTTTTTGACCAAAGACAATACCTTCCTTACCTAAAGGTGACGGAAGGTAAAAAAATTGTAGTCAAAGAATATAAAATAAATGTTACTAATTTAATCTTGTAAAAGTGCCTACTGTTGCGAAAGAAGAGAAATTTATTTGTATCATTTCGCATAAATTATAATATATTTACAGAATCTAAGAAAATATTTAAATATGATAAGAATCACATGCTAACTTTTTCTAATAATTTGACCCATTTTGTGTGATGTACTTGAAACACTAAAAAATATTTACATAGGTATAAAAAATATTCCGTAGGTACTATTTGTGTAAATAATGGATGTTTTTTAAGTACTTAGATACTACATCCTGTTCCATTTGACCCATTCAGTATTGTAGAGGATAGGGCATAGTTTTGACTCTCTGATTAGGAGAAATTGGAGACTAGAGACAAGTTTACTCAATGTAATTTTGGCTACTTAGGGTCCTCTACTTTAATTTTTTACCTTCCGTTACCTTGAGGTAAGGAAGGTATTGTCTTTGGTCAAAAAATTCTATGCTAATGAAGAAGCACGGTTTAGGGTCCGTAGAATACGATTTTACTATTTTTACGATGATGTCTGTATGTATGCGTGTGTGTGACGATTCTTTCGCATCGCATAACTCCAATACCACCTATCCAAAAATTATATTTTTTTCGTATTTCTTTACATCCAAATGAAGAGCTGATTAGATTTTGGTTATAATTGGTCGACCGGAAGTACCCTAATTTGAAGATTTTTCTTAAAAAAACGCTGTTAAATATAATTTTTTCATATTTAATGTTATAATTATTAAAGAATATTTTATTCTCTATACGATTTGATTACATTTTATACTTTATATTCAATAGATATAGAGTTAAAAATTATAAAGAAATTAAATTTCATAAAACAGCCAGCTTTGCTATAAACATGGAAACATCTACTATATTAAGAAAATTCTGATTGACAGTTGTCAGTGTCAGTATGTTTGTGTTATAATTTTGCAGGAAATATAGAAATATAAATATTAAAGAATATTTTATTCTCTTTACGATTTGATTACATTGGGTCGATTCTGTTCACATCCGAAGTCTTACAGATCTGTACATCTGTAAAAACATGACAAAAACGCATCTATTTTTGTTGATTAATATAAAATTAGAGTGGCAGGCTTCGTTGCGATTTTGTTCATTATTTACAAATTTACAGATCTGTAAGACTTACAGATGTCAACAGAATCGACCCAATAGAGTTAAAAAATTATAAAGAAATTCAATTTCATAAAATAGCCAGCTTTGCTATAAACATGGAAACATTTACTATATTAAGAAAATTCTGATTGACAGATGTCAGTGTCAAGTGCAATTAACATAGTATGTTACTGGAAATATAGAGACTTTCTGTATGGAATTTGTACAAAATACCTAGAACTGACTTAAAGTAATGTACTGGAAATATTGAATCTTTTGCAAGAAACTTTCTGTTAATTATCAATTAAATCCCGAAGCCTACGCTTTAAACAAATAAAACTCCTTGGTTACGCAGTTATTCAAATGTATGTAACTGACAGATAAATGACACTGTCAAAGAACTAATCATTTTAAATTAATAATAGTAACTTTTAAAAAGAAAAAAGTAGATAGAACAATAGCAAAGGAATTCAATACAGTTTCCAGTATAACTCTCGTGGCCGCGTGCCTGAGTGTCAGGTCGCAAATCTGGGGAACCGGGTTCGATCCCGACCGACGCCAAATATTTCGAAATTTAAATGGCACAAAATTGACTCCTGTGGTGCACTCTCCACGCTAGCAATGAGTGCCCGTGAGGTGACGCCTGGTAAGCGTCCACACAGTCAAATATTTCATCATTACCGATATCTGTGTACAAAACAGATTAGCACACCCAGCAATGGGTAATAGGCTGTAATGATTATTTATTTATTTATTTAGATTAATAAAAATTAACGATTCGCAAAAAAGTTTAAGGTATTTAATCCTCATTTTTGGATTAGAGAATTCTATTCTATCCCGGTATTTAAAATTTAATATTCATTTTATTATCAAAAAAGGTAGTTACTTGGATTAGACTATATTTTAAGAAATAAACTGCCAAAATTAGAGTAAAATTCGCTAATCCAAAAATAAGGATTAGCTTAATCTTTTTTGTGACTCGGGCTGTGAATGGCGGGAGGTATTGTGTTGGCCACACCAGATTTTTTTTACATAGGTAATATTTGTTTTCTATTTTGGCTAGGTGACTACGTATGCATAGTTAAGGTGGAGTACTTAATTAAAATATATATTTCTGATTAATTATTACCTTCGATTATCAATCACAAATATATTTTTTGCACCAAAGACACTTATTAATTAACTATTTACGTTTCTAGTATAAAATATGATAAATAATTCAGTCGCATATTATAAAATAAATCATAACACATGTTTCTTAAAAAAATAACATTAATTCAGGAAGTTTCTATGAAATTATTTATTACACTTTTGTAATTTGTTACACTATGCATGTATAATTGATAAATAATATTGTTATATATCCGTCAACCTGTCATAATAACAACGACAACTGTTACTGCTTATTCACCATTAATAATAATTATAACAATAAATGAAACTCGCACAATCATCGCCTACTAATAAATTAAATAAGTGCTCTATTTTGTGTCACTGAAGAATTTGAAAGGGTAAGTGGGCGGGGCCGACCCTGGGCGAGATATAGGTGGAAGATATTGTTAAGTCAATCACCTTTTCATAGTAATCCTTGGCTATTTCCGGTTGAATGTGGTATGACGTATGCTCAAATCCGGGTATTATTTAAAATTTTATTGCCTTAACATAGTTGGCGTACAACTTTCTTACTCTAATTGTTTTAAACAATTGAATTATAATTATTATCATACAACAAGGTGAAGTTACATTAACATACAAGTTATTATGTTTTGATGCTTGGTCCAGTAACATAATTTTTCATTCATTTAGAGTCAATGGGGTCTCGTGGCCGCGTGCCTAAGTGTCAGGTTGCGAATCTGGGGAACCGGGTTCGATCCCGACCGACGCCAAATATTTCCAATTTTAAATGGCACAAAATTGACTCCTGTGGTGCATTCTCCACGCCAGCAATGAGTGCCCGTGAGGTGACGCCTGGTAAGCGCCCAAACGGTGCAAATATTTCATCATTACCGATATATGTGTACAAAGCAGATTGGCACACCCAGCAATGGGTAATAAGCCGTGATGATATATTTATTTATTTATGTTTTGATGTTTGGTCTAATAACCTCAAATAACAGTTATAGAAAAAATAATTATACGCATCTATTATTTGATTTATTTTTTTCTAAAATAATTCATAAACGATTAACAAAAAAAAAACAATGCTAGTCACTTGCTCGCTAAACACTCTTAATATTTTTTTTATTTGATAAATAAATAAATATCATCAGGGCTTGTACGCAGATATCGGTAATTATGATGATATTCGTACCGTGCAGGCGCTTTTCCAAGCGTCACCCACGGGCACTCATTGCTGCCGTGGAGAGTGTACCACACAACTGGTTAAAAATTATATCCAATAGCTATTGATCTTACAACCAAAAATTCTATTTTTTATTATACATGGTGTCTTGGAAATAGGGGAACATGTGGCTTAACAACAGATTCCTGGGTCCAAAATAAAGACGATTTAACTAAAGTTACCTTTATCCGAAAGTGCACCGGTTAGCCAGTATTCTGCTTCAAAGTCTTTCCAAAAAAATAATTTTGCTTGTATTAATGAAACGCTTTGTTCGATTTGAATAAAATTTGGTATGACAATCCAAATGGATATAGTCCATGTTTTAAGATGGTATTTGTTATTGTTAGTGAACCACTAGTGTATGAAACTTCGATGTCACGACCATGATTAGACCATAACTTTTTAATGGCAACGTCAGTAAAGTCATGGTCGCGTGCCTGAGTGTCAGGTAGCGAATCTGGAGAACCGGGTTCGATTCCGATTAACACCCAATATTTCAAATTTTAAATGTCACAAAATTGACCCCTGTGGTGCACTCTCCACGCCAGCAATGAGTTCCCGTGAGGTGATGTCTAGTAAGCGCCTGCACGGTGCAAATATGTCATCATCATTACCGAAGCAGATTGACACTGAGTTACAGAATAGTCCCGATTTGGAGTTAATAACACCAGAAAGCATTTTTAAATAATGATTTATCATTTGAAAGCTTTTACAGTTTTTAGGTTATCTTGATATTAATTTAAGAGTTTTTAATATCCTCAGTAATTAGTTTTGGCCGTTTGAAGTCACGTGAAATTAAATAGACAGCTTTGACATTTTTTAAGGCCTCCCAGATAATATTTTGAAAGCATTCTAAAAAAATCTGATGTGGCCAGCACATTACCTCTGCCGTCAGTTCTATGTACTTTGTACAAATTCCACGCAGAAAGTTTCTTGCAGAAGATTCAATTATTCCAGTACATTACCTTAAGTCAGTTCTATGTACTTTGTATAAATTCCATACAGACAGTTTCTATATTTCCAGTAAAATTATAACACAAACATTCTGATACAGAATTTTCTTAATATAGATGTTTCCATGTTTATAGCAAAGCTGGCTGTTTTATGAAATTTAATTTCTTTATAATTTTTTAACTCTATATCTATAGAATATAAAGTATAAAATGTAATCAAACACGAATAAAAAATCTTCCGTCAGTACTATGTATTTTGTGCAAATTTCATACATAAAGTTCCTTGCAAAAGATTATATTTTTTGTACATTACCTTCCGGCAGTTGTATGTATTTTATACAAATTCCACTTGACACTGACATCTTTCAATTATAATTTTCTTGATATAGTAGCTGTTTCCATAGTTATAGCACACCTGGCTAATTTATGAAATTTAATTTCTTTATAATTTTTAACTCTATATCTATTTAATATGAAAAATAAAATGCAGTCAAATCGTATAGAGAATAAAATATTCTTTAATATTTATAATAACATTAAATATGAAAAAATGATATTTATCAGCGTTTTTCAAGAAAAACTGTCAAAATTTTCAAATTAGAGTACTTCCGGCCGACCAATTATAACCAAAATCTAATCAGCTCTTCATTTGGTTGTAAAGAAGAGAAATACGAAAAAAATTTAATTTTTGGAAAGGTGGTATTGGAGTTATGCGATCCGAAAGAATCGTCTCACACACACACACCTACATACATACATACAGGCATCATCGTAAAAATAGTAAAATCGTATTCTAGGGACCCTAAAACCTGCTTATTCATTGAAAACTCATCATGGATATTTTGACCAAAGACAATATGACGGAAGGTAAAAAAATTGGTTAGAAGCTTTTAAGACGAGGAAGGAAAAAATAGTAAATTGTATTATTATTTGAAATATATGGGAATTAATTCTTTAAATTAAAATCGTAAAATTAGAGGAAATATTAAGAAATATCTGATACGTACGCCAAATACCCACTTACTAAATCGTATTACAAAAATTTCTTAGAAAAGCTGACGAAATTATATATTTATTTAGTTTCTATTTGATTCATATTGCCTTCATAGTTTAGTTTGCGTGTTAATGCAACCTATTTTTTGTTTGTATGATATCAGTTTATGTTTTTATTATTAATTACGTTGTTTAACCGAAATAAGAATGACTACAACGAATCGTTCATAGTTTACAGATATATTGACACTTTTAGGTTAGATTACATATTACGGAATACACGTATACAGAATATAAATGCATTTCGAAAGTTTAACGAATCTATTGATCATACAAATGTTTATGGTCCATTGACTAATACCCATGATGCCGGTATATGAAATTCGGGTGTCTGAATTTTCAATAGTTTAGAATATACCGGAAACTGGGCCATTCATTGACAGTTGCAAACTGGCATTCCATGTAATTTAATTACAATTTACAATGTAACACTGTTTAATTAGTGATACACCAACAGGGCAACAAGGCAACAAGACTTAAATTTTAAGCGAACAAAAATGCAATTCCAATTTTGACAGCAGTACATATTATTTCATTAGACATTATTTGATGCAATATTGTCTAGTTAAGAAAGGCTTAAAATTAAGTTACGTTGATGCAAACGACCAAAAAGAATTAATTTAAAACATATATTTGTTTGTCTTTTTGTTTTTATATCCATGGTTAGCGTTAGCATTTTTATGGCCGTATTACACTTAACGATAAATCGACCGATTTATTGATCGACTGCGACCTTCAATTTATTGGTACGTGTAATACAAAAAAATCGATCGATTTATTTACGAAAATAAATTGAGGAAATAGAACAGGTTCTAATTTTTGGTTACTTTTCTAGTGCCAACTCTATAATATTTGAAATTTCAAAGTATATTTGACGTATTGCATTAAGGATATAAGTTTTTACACAAAAATTGCAAAATATCGTTGCTTAACACTTGAAGAAGAATCGAAAATCTAAAAATCTGATGTGGCCAGCACATACCCTCTAGCCAGATATTTTACCTGGTTGTACACATAAGACGAAAAATATTTTTAAATACAAACACATATATTCATGTCTCACTACAAAATAATTCTCACATATATTTACAAAATCTATGGGATATTTTAATATAAATTATGTACAATACATACATTTTCTTTATATTCAATATCCTAAAATTTTCTTTTTCTACTTTCCTTTTCTTTTTCTTTATATTCGTCATTTTTTCGCAAATTCCTTTTATATTCTTTTTTACGTATATTCTTTTCATAATCTTCATAATGATGTACAAATATTTTTGACAATGGCATACAAATATTTTTGACAGTGATATTTATGTATCAATTACAAACATTTAAATTTCTTGTCTTGAAGTAGTTTGATCTGAGATTTTTTACATCAAATTATTTTATATGCATTTCTTTATCTCTTCCCATTATTGTTAGATTGAGGAATCTGTAGTTAAAAATGTCTTAAGTCTTATAGTATTTGCGAAATCGTGAATCCAACATCCACACACACACACACACACACACACACACATACACACACACACGCACACGCACACGCGCACACGCACACGTACACGCACACGCACACGCACACGCACACACACACACACATACACATACACACACATACACACACATACACACACACACACATACACACACACACACACACACTTACGGCCATCATCGTAAAAATGTTATAATCGGATTCTAGGGACCTTAAAACGTGCTTATTCACTATAATCTGGATATGCGATTTTTAGCATGAATTCAATACCTCTCTTAGCGAGAGGTAAAAAGGATAACGTTTGCGTTGATGGTTATTTAATATTTGAAAGAAAGGTGAGAAGTGAGACCATGGTTTGATAAACCTAAAGGAAATTTACATTTGGCCAGCAATGACTTTGTTAACGACTAGTTTAAATTATTTTTAAGATTGGATAAACCAGCTCTTGACAAACTGATAAAATTAATATTACCATTACTTACAAAGTTACTTACACAGTTTCTGTTGATGATGAATTAATAATTACATTAAGATATCTGGCAACAGAGAGTTGTTAAGACCTCTGGTACGGTTGATATATTGAGTAATCTTTTTCAATTTAAGCAAATGGCCACTAAGTGTATTAAAAACTAAAAAAAAAAAAATGTCCCTATTTTTTTAAGCACCCTGTGTAGATTATTATGCGTGTGTTATTTAACTTTTACTCAATTTCTTTCTCTAAAGAAAATATTTTTCCTTTGATAATGTCAAATAGTAGATGGTTAAGTAATAGTAATAGAAATGATCGTAAAAATAATAAAAGTAAATATAGCATACATGCTTCCATGTATGTAAGTGTACTTAGAAATCCATTCGTTGCTTTTAATTTCTAATTACTGTTAAATAATGAAGATATTCCATAGTTCATAAGTTCATCACTCAACCTCATTCTATGCTGAAAATAATGTGAATATTAGGTTTATTCCTTCAAGAGAAATGAGTGCCCGAGAGGTGACGCTTCAAATAAATAAAATATTAAGGATGTTTAGCGAGCAAGTGACTAGTATTGTTTTTTTCTGTTAATCGTTTCTAAATTATTTTAGAAAAAAATAAATCAAATAAAAGATGCGTACAATTATTTTTTCTATAACTGTTATTTGAGGTATTTTAATTTTAATTTAAAATTCATTGACAGAAAATGAAGACTGGCACACCCAGCAATGGGTAATATGCCGTGATATATATATATATATATATATATATATATATATATATATATATATATATATATATACAGGGTGTTAATTAAAAAGCGGGCCATAGGCGTTTAACATGAGAAATCAGTTTTTCCTTGCGCAAAACTTCCCATTTAATTTTAAACAAAAATGTTTCAAATAAATGATTTAGAGAATTAAATTCTACACCAGCATCACTAAAGAAGATTTTATTTTGCATGTTTAGTAACCTGTAAAATCCAATATGAAATTTTATAAATATTACTCATTTGTAGTGATAACCATGAAATTTAAACAAAATAACAAAGAAATGCATATCGTTTGAATTGTCAGAATTTCGATTTTGCAAGTTACAAAATAAAAATAAATAAAATCTAAGCAATAATTTAGATGTAGATTATAAAAACAAAATAGTTTGAAGGACTTAGGATAGAATATAATTATCAGTAAATTTTATTTGAAAATCGAATTTCTGACAGTTCAAATATGTATTTCTTTGTAATTTTGTTTAAATTCCATGGCTATCACTACAAATGAGCAATATTTATAGAATTTCAATTCGGATTTTACAGGTTACTAACCATGCAAAATAAAATCTGTTTAGTGATGTTGGTGTATAATTTAAATATCTACAACTTTTATTTGAAACACTATTATCTAAAATTAAATGGGAACTTTTGCGCAAGGAAAAACTGATTTCCCATGTTAAACACCTATGGCCCGCTTTTTAATTAACACCCTGTATATATATATATATATATTAAGTAAGATCCGAACGCGCTTATTTTAAACTTTCAAACCGATATTAATTTGCGGATAAAAATTGGTATTTTGAAGATTTTTCTGAAAATATATGTATTTATGTAGTCGTCTGCACTTTCATTATTTTTCAATAATATCTCTTTGTTATGCAGTTTCTTTTAGAAACTATCGAAATATATTGTAACTCTTACGAAAATTACACAATTTTGATTTATCAAACAATTTACACTTTCCAGAGCTATCAGTGAAAAATTTTGTAATGGAAGCACCATCAAATTGCTTGTAATCGTATTTATAATAGCTTTTGCTGTTTTGTACCTAATTTAAGGATAAGCAAACAAAAAAAACTAATTGTTGTACTGCCTGTCATTTGTTCGATTGTGTTAAGAAAAAAGTGTATAATTAGTAATTGCTAAATTGTTTCTATTTACATGCTACATGGTTGCTAAGGTATGTTGGTATCCGTAATCGATCTTATCACTTCATACCAATCCTTGATTAATTATATATAATTGTTTATTGATTAATGTCCGGTTCGCAGAAAATGTAGATCAGATTGATACATATAAATTAAACAGAAACTGCGTGTTAATTGTATATATTTACGCATTATATTTTTGTTAGATTATTATCACGTTTTATGTCAATGAATATAGATCATGTATCAAATTTATAAATGACAGTTCTAGGTAACAAAACTTTCTAGGACAAAAATTGTGACACTGAAATTGTCTATAATAAAATATTAAACGGTCATTGTTATGTTTTTTAATACTAATGACTGTTACAATTGCAATTTAAATACGACTGAGTTTTTTTTTTTACCTTTCGCTACCCTTGGTAAAAATCGCATATCAAGATTTTGATAAATGACCACGTTTTACGGTCCCTAGAATCCAATTTTAACATTTTCTCGATGATGTCTGTGTGTATGTGTGTGTGGATCCTCCACTCTAACTCAAATACTATCATTCAAAAAAAATTTAAACCTTGTATTTCGAACTTTTTCTGTAATGGAATAGCTCATTAGATTTTGGGGAAAATCGGATAACCGGAAATGGCACTTTACTAGAAGCTCAAAATAGTTTTTCATCGAAAAATACCTTTAAAGATTATTAAATTTACTATAGATTTGCATTAATACTTTTTCTATATATTTTATGGATAAATTTATAAAATTATCTATAATTTAAATCCCAGAGCCTACGCTTTAAACAAACAAAACGCAGTTATTCAAATGTATGTAACTGACAGATAAATGTCACTATCAAATAACTAATCATTTCAAAGTAATATTAGTAACGTTTTAAAAAGAAAAAAGTAAATAGAACAATAGAAAAGGAATTTAATACAGTTTCCAGCATATGTAAATATGTAGGTATGTATTTAGATTAATAAAAATTAACGATTCACAAAAATGTTTAAGCTAATCCTCATTTTTGGATTAGATTCTATTATATCCCGGTATTTAAAATTTAATCTCCATTTTATTATAGTTCCAGTGGCTCAATGGTTAGAGCATTGCCTTATGTCATGAGTGCCTACTAAGGCATGGATGTGTGTGAATGTAAACCCACTCTGTACTTGGGATTTAATCCTGTTGAGGGGTTTAAAAAAAGGTAGTTACTCGGCGAGAGTGAAAACGGTCATTCATGTTTTGGGGACGAACTTACGAATTAATGTTTATTTGGTTTATGCACTTTGGCATTATTGAAAGTTTAGTATGACTTATTGTAATTCAGTATTTTTGTATTTTGTGTACATTGTAACCTTTAATTTTTTGAACAATTGTTGTGTAATTGGAGCCCTCAGCTTATTGTTTTTATACTGTTGCAGACCTATTATTTTTGTATTGTAGCATTGCTCGATATTTTGTTTGATTACATTGTTGCCCTTATTGTTGCAACTTGTAATTTAGCGAGGACGCACGTATCAACTGGCAAGTAGCCCAAGTTTGAACTGGTACCACTTCGAATAGTTGTAGGTGTAAATCCGAAACAATCTTTTGCAGTTATTAATTTATTACTATTATTACAATCTTAGTTTTGCGTTTATTTTTATTGGTACATTGTTGTACACGTTTTTCTACAATTTTACAATTTTTAACTGTGCCTTTTGCACGCTTTAACTTGCTTTTATTAAATTATGTTTTACAAATTAATTCTTTTATTTCACAAACCTCAGTCGTTTACAGGCAACAACGTTACGGTAGGTAAGAACTTTTAGGGCCAGTTGCATAAAACGTTGTTAGCTGATCATGTGTTTAACTACACATTGTGATCATGGATACGTATCAAAAATATATTGGAAAAGAAGCACGGAGAGAAATGTATTGTAAGAATATTATTATAAAGTGTTATATTATAAAACGTATCACAAACATATTTAAATTTAAAATACGGTGTTATAGAACTTACAAAACCGCAGTATATCTTTTACATAACTTCTGTTGTTAAACCGTTTATTGTATATCTTACAATAAATATTTTATACTTGGCACATTAATTGTACGTTACAACAAAATTATTTTAAGTGGTAAAAAATATATTGTTTAAAATTACTTATAACTTAACATAGCAAATAATACAATAAATATTATAAAAACTAAATATTTCTATAATGTATGTATTACATATTACAACGTAATTTTGTATACACAAAAGCAAGTTGCAACTTATATGGTTCTGTACCAGTCATCAGTCGTTTCTATCTCTAGACAGACAGTCGTCTGTAGCCTATTACTGATTACTGTGCTGCAATACGTATATTTCTTCAACGATCAACGAACAAGAATAAAGATATTTAATAATCAAGTGCATTGTGTTGTGTAGTTCGTGGCAGAATGGCACACGAATTTGTTAGACATGTTGGATTAATAAATTTACGGTGCATGCGGTTCGAAGCAAAATATCAAGAGTTGAAAAAACTGTCAATAACATTGCATCAATAATAAATATTAGTAATTCTCTTGCGATAAGACATCAACTAAAAGTAGCTAACAGATTCCTAAATAAAATTGGCTTTGAAGAAGACATAAAATTTTCAAAACATAGTTGCGCAGTTGTTAATCTCAATGATATTATCTGTGATGTAGAATTAACAGAGAACTACAACAGTGTAAATTGGGTTGGTGTATTCGGAACGTTATACAAAATAGGTTACTATTTATATATCGACATAGATGAGTTACCTGTTTTCGGAAACATATCTCTTATACTTATTAAAGAAAATATTGTAAGATTTGTTTGCATTCAATTACGTACAGTATGCTTTTTTTCTCATATTTATGGTTATGAAAAAGAACCAACGGCTAAATATTAAGTATGTATCCAGTAGTACATAAAACATACAAAAATGGAAAATTATGTCTATGTATGCGCTCAAATTAATTCTTATGTGAACGTAATGTATTTTTATTTATATGTATACTAAATTATTCTTTTACATTTTTGACATGTACTTATTTTCTTATTAATAAATACTATAAGTAATAATCTTTTTTTATTTATTTTAACATTTTAAATTATTAAAGGTATATACACAGTACAAGATATATTATAAAAGTTATAGTATACTTTCCTGTGTTAAAAATAACAATTTTTAAATTTTATCGGATACAATTCAGTATTGTAAAACTTACAATTTAATATAGTACTAACGTATACTATTAAATTGTATCACTTATAATAACATTTATTTTAAGGTTTACAATGGTACATAGTACAAATTTCTATAATAAAATATTATAAAATTTGTATAATATTCATGTTGTATATTGTACAATGGTTACTTTGTTGTCCCTAACGTATTATAATTTATTTTATGTTATATAATATTTATTTTATGTGGTACAATGGTTTTCTCTCCGTGAGCCTTGCCAAAGTTAACAACGTGATTAAAGTTAACAATGCTTTATGCAACTGGGCCTTAGTATTTTGTTTGGTACCGTACTTTTTGTAATTTTGTGGTTAAAGTTACGGGGCGCCCTTATTTTTATAACCATTCCTGTGGTTTCAACCCAGCCTGTCTTCACTGTCGAAAAGATAGCGGCCTCCCAACAGAACATCCATGTGGAGTATCCGTGACTCAATAAACCCTACAGCGAAAAGTTACGTCACATGCCCTTCTGATGGTCTGGGCCAAATCCTTGCCAACGTGTATACGCAAAATATTTGCACCGACTCGCATTGTTTTACCTCGCCTTTAATTGTTTATATTAGTTTATTAGCGTTAATTGGCCAACGTGTAGATGAGGATTTATTCCAAATCTCAGTTTGGACATTATTATACTCACAGATGTTTCAATTTATGTTGGACCTAATAGAATTTTACCAATCTTCCGAATAATTCTAGCGTATTATATGTTGTTTAATTATTATTGCAGGTGGTATGTGTGTGCGTGTTATCCGTGGTATCAGTGGTGGGCACTTCAGCCATGTGTTCATCTGTGTACGGATCCACGGAACCATGTACGTTTGTACCGGCTCCACCAGGACACACTCCCCCTTGTGCCAGACCTGGTGAAACCTTCTGCGAACGTGTCGACCAGTACCCCATGTAAGTTAACTTTCTTCCTAGTTAAAATTTTTATTGTTAAGAAGAAAGTTCAATGAAATATAACTGAATAAGGTAAAGTAGTACTTTCTTAAAATCTACGTCTGAGTAAGTCAACCAGTACATTATCTTCCGGCAGTTGTATGTATTTTGTACAAATTCCAAACAGAAAGTTTCTAGCAAAAGATCCTATATTTCCAGTAAAATTATTACACAAACATACTATGTCAATTGCACTTGACACTGACATCTTTCAATCGGAATTTTCTTAATATAGTAGCTGTTTCCATAGATGGCTACTTTATGAAATTTAATGTTTTACCTATATCCATTTAATATGAAGTATGAAATCGTATAGAGAATAAAATATTTTTTAATATTTATCATAATATTAAATGTGAAAAAATTATATTTGACAAAGTTTTTTCAAGAAAAACTGTTAAAATCTTCAAATTAGGATACTTCCGGTTGACCAGTTGTAACCAAAATCTAATCAGCTCTTCATATTGATGAAGCGAAGAAGAATAAGAAAGAATTATAATTTTTGAAATTGTAGTATTAGAGTTATCGCAGCCGAAAGTTCTGTTACACACACACACACACACACACACACACACACACACACACACACACACACACACACACACACACATATATATATATATACAGACTACTGTCACAAAATGACAGCAATGTAATATTTGTCCATTTTAAAATGCAACATTATAAATAGTATTGCAGCACAGGAGATACTTCCAGAACACATCACAAATAGTATTAATTCTTTCTACGAGCGACTAGGATATTGCCTCAGTGTGAATGGAGGTATTCTTGAACATTTATTACATTAAAATTATGAATTTTTGTAAGCCAAAGTTTGTTAAGATGTGCTACGTTAAAGTTTTGATTTTTTATTAATAGTATGTAGGCTAATTTATTGGAAATTAGAATTGAAAATACATAACTACAAATTTCTGTATGTTGCATTTTAAAATGGACAAATATTACATTGCTGTCATATTTTGACAGTAGTGTGTAGTAACCATGGAAGTGATTGACGATATGTTGCGCGTTAAAATAAATTCACTGTATATATATATATATATATATATATATATATATATATATATATATATATATATATATATATATATATATATAT
The DNA here is from genome assembly GCA_963082715.1 of Harpalus rubripes. Lineage (NCBI taxonomy): Eukaryota > Metazoa > Arthropoda > Insecta > Coleoptera > Carabidae > Harpalus > Harpalus rubripes. Next base: position 2,584,415 of record OY720456.1, on the reverse strand, counting down.
ATATATATATATATATATACATACATCATCGTAAAAATAGTAAAATCGTATTCTAGGGACGCTAAAATGTGCTTATTGATTAAAAACTCTTCATCGAATTTTTTGACCAAAGACAATACCTTCCTTACCTAAAGGTGACGGAAGGTAAAAATATTGACTAGATTGTTTTATGAGTAGAAACCATAATTTTGATTTCCAATAAACCATAGTAAAACTAACTACCATGGCGTGAAAATTGCATTTCTTATTGTTAATAAAATGTGCAACCGAAACATTAATGATAATACGTTTATAATAAAATCATTAAACATGCCAAACATGGAGACAGATTAAGATTATTTATGTTACTATCCTTATCCTCTGGCACAAATTTCTCTGGTGATTTCAAACTCTGTAACGATTGGACAACCGTATAATAAATATAATTGACAGTTACATGTGAAGAGGAGTTACTGTTTACTTTTTATGTGTTGAAGCAATGTGGGGATTCCAAATGGAAAGCAATAATTATCACACACTCAATGTACGGTTTATTATACCTAATGACAAATGCGGAGAAAGTGGCATGATTGTGATTGTCACCTTCGCAATCTTTGCTTTTTATCTTAACTCTTATAATAACATAATAAGAGTACTTTTCATTTTCTTTAACGGAAACCATATATTTCAATTATCTTGCAAATAACATAGTGAGATGATCATATGTGTATACCGATTGCTAATGTTTGTTTTTGTTAACAAACATCATTCATGGAGACATGTAATCCACGCTTTTGGGTCTTCCAAAATGAGTGTTATGATTCCTGAAAAAGCCATAATAAGAAAATGATCGCTGTTTTTACCTTCCGTCACCTTTAGGTAAGGAAGGTATTGTCTTTGGTCAAAAAATTCGGTGGTGAGTTTTTGATGAATAAGCACGTTTTAGGGTCCCTAGAATACGATTTTGTCTGTATGTGTGTGTGTGTGTATGTATGTGTGTGCGTGTGTGTGTGTCTGTGTGTGACAAAATTTTCTAATGCGATAACTCTAATACTACAATTCCAAAAATTATAATTCTTTCGTATTCCTCTTCGCTACATCCATGTGAAGAGCTGATTAGATTTTGGTTATAATTGGTCAACCGGAAGTACCCTCATTTGAAGATTTTAACAGTTTTTCTTGAAAAAACGATGTTAAATATCATTTTTTCACATTTAATGTTATTATAAATATTAAAGAATTATTTATTCTCTATAGGATTTGAATGCATTTTATACTTCATATTAAATGGAATAGAGAAAGAAATTAAATATCATATATATTAGTCAGCTTTGCTATAACTTTGGAAACAGCTGCTACATTAAGAAAATTCTGATTGAAAGGTGTCAGTGTCAAGTGCAGTTGACAGTATATTTATGTTATAATTTTACTGGAAATATAGGATCTTTTGATAGAAACTTTCTGTATAGAATTTGTATAAAATACATACAACTGCCTTAAGGTAATGTACAAGAAATATAATCTTTTGCAAGGAACTTTCTGTATGACATTTATACAAAATACATAGAACTGACGGAAGGTAATGTGCTGGCCACATCAGATTTTTTACCTCTCGCTAAGAGAGGTAGTGAATTCATGCGAAAAATCGCATATCCAGATTTTAGTGAATAAGAACGTCGTAAGGTCCCCAGAATCCGATTATAACATTTTTACGATGATGTCCGTGTGTGTGTGGATGTGTGTGTGTGTGTGTGTGTGTGTGTGTGTGCGCGCGCGCGCGCGCGCGTGTGCGTGTGTGTGTGTGGGTGTGTGTGTGTGTGTACGCGCGTGTGCGTGTGTGTGGGTGTGTGTGTGTGAGTGGATATGTGTGTGTGTGTGTGTGTGTGTGTGTGTGTGTGTGTGTGTGTGTGGATGTTGGATCCACGATTTCTCAAATTCTACAAGACTTAAGACATTTTTAACTACGGATTCCTCAATCTAACAATAATGGGAAGATTTGATTAAGTTTTGGTAACAATTGGACACCGGAAGTAGTAGTTACAAGAAAAAAATCATCTAAATATTATTTATCGGAAATTTATATAAATACTTATATTAAAGAACGTTAAATTCTTTATTCAATAAATATAAATTCATTATTATATCTTCTATAGATTTAGAGATAAAGAAATGCATATAAAATAATTTGATGTAAAAAATCTCAGATCAAACTACTTCAAGCCAAGAAATTCAAAGGTTTGTAATTGACACATAAATGTCACTGTCAAAAATATTTGTATGCCACTGTCAAAAATATTTGTACATTATTATGAAGATTATGAAAATAAAAAAAAGTCAACAACGCAAAAGAATATACGTAAAAAGAATATAAAAGGAATTTGCGAAAAAATGACGAATATAAAGAAAAATAAATGGAAAGTAGAAAAAGAATATTTCAGGATATTGAATATAAAGAAAATGTATGTATTTTACATAATTTATATTAAAATATCCATAGATTTTGCAAATATATGTGAGAATTATTTTGTAGTGAGACATGAATATATGTATTTGTAATTAAAAGTATTTTTCGTTTTATGCGTACAACCAGGTAAAATATCTGGCGAGAGGTTATGTGCTGGCCACATCAGATTTTTGATATTATTTTATTAAAACTATAACCCTGGAAGATTATAACACAATCAATTCTGAAATTCTTATGGTAGTAAATACTGCAGTTCCAAAAATTATTTCAAACAAAAATAGCATTTATGTTAAAGGAAGAATAAGATTATTTTACTGTACAAAGTAGGCAGGGAATCTATTCAATTCATGTCTTCATTTTAATAAAGCGGCACAAATAATAACAGTCAATTTCTGACTATATCTGTTTTATTTACGTCCGTGCCACATTAGTACCATATGATTAATCTTTAATAAAACCTCGGTTACAACGTTTTAATTTGAATCAATTACTGGGTAATCTTCCATCAACAATCTCTCATTACATCTAATGATCCATAAGAAAACATCACTATAATTATTATCTTGAAGGAAGGTTAAAATTCCTAACCAACAATCAAACAATCTCAATCAGATCGGCTCATCATCAGAATCCGAATCTGAGTTATAAATTTCACTGTTGCCTGTTGAAACCGTATTGTGAGGTGACCGGTTGACCTCTATCGGGGTCTTCCCGCGACCTCTAAGGCCGAGCAATGCCATGGCCCCGTACAAATGCCGTGAGTTGTGTCGTGGATTCGACGCGCCAAGAATGCCAAATCCAAATTCAACTATCGGCAACAGTATCGATGAAGAACAGGAGGATTTACATACCATATTATACCAGGGTGGCAAATTATTGGGTTGATGCATAAGTTCGTAACGTTTTTAGTTTCTGGGGCAAGAGTGTCTTGGAAAAGAATTTGTTATACCTTGTTCCACTTAAGCCATTCAGTATTGCGGAGCATAGGGCATAGTTTTGACCTCTCTGATTGGCTGAAATTAGAGACAAGAGACAAGTTTACCCAATGTAATTTCGGGTACTTCAGATTTGCGATGTTGCCAGTGCCATCTACTGAATAGCTTAAATGGAACAGAGCATAGACATTATGTCAACTTTGTTTTATGTTATACAGTGTGTTTAGAAAAAATCCTAACTCGGGGTAGGCTATGAACAGGAAATATATGTCTGACCATACTCAGTTCAAAAGTCATGTCGTCAAAATTGATCTTGAAATGTAATTTTAAGGAGAAAAGACAATAATGAAGAAAACACAATATTTCCACTCACCGTTTTCTAATTTATTTTACCTTCCGTCATACCTTCAGGTAAGGAAGGTATTGATTTTGGTCAAAAAAATTCGGTGGTGAGTTTTTAAAGAATAAGCACGTTTAAGAGTCCCTAGATTACGATTTTACTATTTTTGCCATGATGTCTGTGTGTATGTATATTCAGGGTGTAAATGAAATAACTACATTAAATTTAACAAGTAATACAACTCGTCGAGAGCAACAATATTTCTTAATAACTTTTTCTCGAAATCGCATATTTTTTTAGCATTTTTACCACCCCGTAAATTGACGAGTCGTTCCAAATATTTTTGTGATAATTGAATGCAGTAGCAATAGCTTTAAAAAAATTTATTTTAGCGATTGACAGTCCTATTAATTGTTCCAATTAAATTTTGATATTAGTAATAAACTTGTTTATAAGGTAAAATTCTGTCAAAATGTGAGTACACAGACATTGTAATTACTTACCCATGGTTTATTTATTTATTTTTTTATTCGTATCTGTACTACATTTTACTTGACATCACGGTTGACATAAACACAGTGTCATGGAGTTGTCAACGCATTAATTGTTCCAATTAAATTTTGATATTAGTAATAAACTTGTTTATAAGGTAAAATTCTGTCAAAATGCGAGTACACAGACATTGTAATTACTTACCCATGGTTTATTTATTTATTTTTTTATTCGTATCTGTACTACATTTTACTTGACATCACGGTTGACATAAACACAGTGTCATGGAGTTGTCAACGCATTTACACGGAGCGGATTTGTTAATCTTGTACATCTTTATCACATCACAATACGGAGTGTCACATATGACAATTTTAAAAAAGCAACAGTTATATCCATAACATGTGCAAAAAGTTCTATGTTTTCAGCACATAACAGACTCCAATTTTGGGAATGGCTCATAATGTTCATTAATGAGACTGAATTTACTTGGGAAGGTGTATTTATTATGCACAATACACATCTCGACAGACGAAACTGCTGTAAAAATTTTCATTAAAAAATGTTTTGGGCGGGAACAATAAATGGACGACTAATTATGGGTACTCATGTACCTCTTTTAATGGAATAACGTATTTAAACTATTATGATTTGTCGACGATAAATAATCATCTCATAACCTAACAACTATGCTTTTGCTCTTCCTCGTCCCTCCTTGTCTTCCTCTATTCACACTATTCATAGGTGATTAAAAGCCTGGTTTATTAATTACTGTGACTGTAAGTGTAACCGATAACCGACAATTTTTGAGCTGTTTGTATCTTACTTGAATACGGCAACAGCCATTTGTTCTCTATGAGCGGGTAACGAAATATGCAGCAAATCTTTAAAGAATTTTAACTCAAAATGTAAAAGACTTAGAAAAAAAAGTTATTAAGAAATATTGTTCCTCTCATCGAGTTACATTACTGGTTAAATTTAATGCACTTATTTCATTTACACCCTATATATATATATATATATATATATATATATATATATATATATATATATATATATATATATATATATATATATATATATATTATTATTATTATTATTAAGCATAAAGGTAATTCTGTTTATTGATTTAGATGCAGAATTTTATGCCCTACAACTTTTATTTGATGCGTTTTTGCTTAAAATAATTAGGCGGGCAGGAAATTGCAGAAAACTGTTTTCCCATGTTAATCTCCTATTTACACCTTTAAAATAGACACACGGTATGTATAACTACACCTGATTAAAAAAAAATTCCATGTATTAGGACAGGGACAGTCTGCTTTGAAGGTGAAATGTAAATATGTACAATTACAGTTTGTATTGTATTTAGATTAAATGCGGTTACAATCCTATCCAAGAATCAGTAGGTGTTAGTATTGTGTCAAATACATTTAATTGTTTTTACTACACCGTTTAATACCATTCCTGTGAGATAAGTACATTTTGGTGTTATGGCAGGAAATTACTTATTAAATTGCTTTTTATATTAGCATGCAAAATACAGGATGATAAAAAAACAACTCAGAGTGGACTATGAATAGAGAAACGTATGACTGATCAGTATTCAATTCAAAAGTTAAGTTGTCTACTTGTTTTTAATATTGTTTGAAAGTAAAAGAACTATTTATAATATGTGAAACTCAAACACATCAATCTTACAGTAATTTATGGCAAAACTTTTTGTTTTATTTACAGATATTAAAATATTTATATATGTCACAGACATAAAATAAAACATAAACTATAAGACAAATTCTCGTGGTGGAACAAATTTAAATATTTTTTCCAAGTTTTATTTTATGTGTTTTTCACGTGTATAATAAGTACGCTGACCTGGTTGCATTAATAACTATCTGAAAATCAAAATACTTCAGAAAATATTTTACATTCAATTGATATGATCTAATGATGATCTAATAAAGTGTATCGTATGTAAATTACAGTTACATACATTAAAAAGCAATAGCATATGTTTGTAAAGTACAGAATTACTTTGCCTTGTCATGTTTATTTTGCAAATAAAATTCACCCACGTGTGTTTTATTATGGAGATAAAGATCAGAAATGCACCGACTCTTACCTTGAATTCCTAAACGAAAAAATCTAGAGCTACTCTGAAAAACTTATTACAAAATATTATAATAAACTACGCGCAGCAATAGTATATTATGTTATTAGGAGTAGAAAACGGTCTTTTTGTGTTGAACCCAGCTATTGCGGCCGAGGCGCTAGCCGAGGCTAGGCAAGCTGGGTAAAACACAAAAAGGGCCTTCTACTCCGAATGACATATACTATTTTTTCTTCAAGTGTTTCAAAGAATAATTTGACATTTTTTTGGAATTTTTTAATTGTAGTGTTAGCAATTTCAGCCAAAGCTGGCTGTGTATACTACAAAACAAAAGCGACACAACTGTCAAATAACAATTTTCAATATAATATGTGTTGCTGTGACAACTGCCGCTGCCAGCGGTGAACTAAAACACTAACATTTTTTTTACTAGTACAACAATATCAACATTTTTATACTAGTAAGACAATGAACTTCTTCTATAGTGTGTGTACAGGAGCATAATATGAATATTATAATACGCTTGAAGAAAAAAGTATTTATTCTTCCCATACAGTATTTATAATTCATTTCAAAATCAGCTGGAGTAAAAAATCAAAATTTGCAAGAATAGTATTGTACATAATTCTTACTTCTCTTAGAAATAAATTGTGAAGAGATCATGTTTTCGGGATTCGAACCCAAGACCTCTACTTTGCCGGAATAGCGCTCTTACTAACTAAGCTATTGGACGCTCTAACAATAGCTGAACCGATCTTCCACTTAGCACTTAACGTATAGCTGCTATGTATCTCTCATTTGATATTTCTATGGTCACGATATTAGATGTGGAGGTTGTGGTACTGCACTCTGATTTTTTTATTATTTTAAATGAAAGTTCTTTTAATTTTGATGCAATTCGTGGAATTAAAATGTCTTTATTGTTTTTTGTTTAACTGCATTTGACTTTTAATGTCAACATGACGTCACGGCGACACCTATTGCTATATCTTTCTCTCGAACAAGCTCTATAGTAAGCAGCGAGAGAAAGGTAGCACTAATGTGACGTCACAGTGACACTGACAACAAACCTCAAATATCTAGCAAAGTAATTATTTAAAAAAATATTTTTTTTTCATCTCAATCGCTATTTATTGAGTAATACTTTAAGCATAAAGGCTACATTATATTATTTTTTTGTTATGATGCAGGACCCCATTTATTTCAAATACAGAATGTCTTACAACTCGCGCCTCAGAGCGAATGAGGAAACACGAGACTGCACTCGGATGTGTAATTTCGAAGAAAAAAAATCTAGCTTTAAAGATATTCGAGAAAAGATGTCTTAAAATTGACCAATTAGAGACCTACACCTTCAACGTGTGTTTGCCGTAATTTTACGTTACTATGGTTTTATACAAATCAAATCTTCTTTAAAATGTGTGGGCGACTGTAGTTTTCGAAATATGTCAGTGTAAAATTAAATTTGACAAGGTGAATAAAAAAGGCAAATTTTTACCATGTATTCAGCCGCTGATTACTTAAAAATGATTATAATTTTCGGAGAATGTGGACGTAACGCCAAAGAGGCAGCACGAGTCTATTCGCAACGTTTTCCGGATAGAAATCTTGTGGATCATAAAGTGATATTGAGACCCATCGCAAGGACGCATGAGACCGGTCAAGTTATGCCAGATCAAATGACAATAATATTTTCGTTTAACACATTTTACACAACTGCTACAACACGTTGCACTGTACGATACAAATGACGATCTCGGATGACACCTTCGCTAACCTAAATTTGTTGACAGTGAAAAGTCAACTCTAAAGTGTCAAAATTACAGTAAGTCAAACAAATTTTGTAACTCACTAATAGTATTTTTAAAACCTAGCAACCAGTTTTATTTTGTAATAATATCATCACACCTCAAGATATCCTTCCGGGATTGGTGGATTAAAAAGTCTTGTAACTCCGTTATGCAAGCAGCCGCAAATAATTTTCTTCTATTTGTTGGCAACCTATTGTCGTCGGCAAGTGTCATTTTCGTCTGGGGCGCGAGTTGTGAGACAACCTATATACAGATTGTTAACTCATTCTTAAATTTACTTTTCTTACAATAGAAATAACTCAAATCGTTATGATAGTGCGTTTTGAAGAGTTAAATAGGCGTAGATAGAAGTATTCAGAGAGATCTGTTTATGTATTTATATTATTTGCAAATAAAAGTTCTTTATCAAAATTTATATTTATTACAATATAACGTGACTTCAGCTGATCTCAAAAAATAATTGACGAGTGAATTGGTCGATCTCTATTGAATTCACTCTTTTCGACTATCCCTTAGCAAAGAATTATTGACGCGCCACTGGAATATCTTTAACGGACTAATTCCAGTTCATTTTGAAATAAAGTATAATAATTGAAATTTACAGCTGATCACCAAGAAATAAATTTTTATTTATGGTGACTTGACAGAATGCAGAATACATTTTGCATAGTATGTATAAAGTATAATTTTTTGTTATAATTTTATTATAACTATTATTCATGTTGTGTTTATGTGATAATGAAAAAAAGAATGTAGGCACATCAATATTTATAATATGATCATATATTTATTTCAAGGTAATTGAGATCATAAAATAATATAGAGCACCAGAAAGGAAAGGAGAAGCAAAATATGTTCGCATACTGTAGGTGATAATAAATTTATATCTCCTAATAAATCTGAATCATAAAAATGAGATACATTTTTCTGTAGTGCTGTTATATTACGATAGAAGGTAATAAGTAACTTTACTTTCAAAGTAAGTTTATTTAATTAAGCAGCCTACGAGGTAGAAGGTGGAAGCCATGGCGCTTCACTTGTCCAAGGATTCTAAGTACAGTAATTTTTTTAAGATGAAGATCATCTACGAATTGCATGAATTACGAATTAGACGTTTTTAATTCAGACCGGTTATCTCCTGTTACATGGTAACCGAATTTTATTCAGTATACCGGTTACTTGCGGTTACGTCAAAGATGTAACCGCGGTATGCTGGGCGGTTACATCTCAGGTTACTATTGCTATCCTTTTATAGCTGTCAAAACGCTGACATTTTGGCAGTTAGGTAACTTTCAGTAAAAGTAAAAATCAACGTATTTTGTATTAGATCAATACGCTTTAAATTTAAATGTATCATACTATGAACAAAATAAATATCGGACAAATGTCAAATAATTAATTTGACAGAAACGTCTGTAGTAACCTGGCATTTTTATTCACACCTATTACGTGCGATTAACCATATGTAACCCGGTTATATGAATAAAAAATCTGATGTGGCCAGCACATAACCTCCCGCCAGATATTTTACCTGATTGTACGCATAAAACGAAAAATATTTTTAAATACAAATACATATATTCATGTCTCACTACAAAATAATTCTCACATATATTTGCAAAATCTATGGGATATTTTAATATAAATTATGTACAATACATACATTTTCTATATATTCAATATCCTGAAATTTTCTTTTTCTACTTTCCTTTTCTTTTTCTTTAAATTCGTCATTTTTTCACAAATTCCTTTTATATTCTTTTTTACGTATATTCTTTTGTGTTGTTGACTTTTTATTTATTTTCATAATCTTCATAATGATGTTCAAATATTTTTGACAGTGGCATACAAATATTTTTGACAGTGACATTTATGTGTCAACTACAAACACTTTAATTTCTTGCCTTGAAGTAGTTTGATCTGAGATTTTTTTAATCAAATTATTTTATATGCATTTCTTTATCTCTAAATCTATAGAAGTTAGAATAATGAATTTATAATTATCGAATAAAGAATTTAACGTTTTTTAATATAAATATTTACATAAATTTTCGATAAATAATATTTAGATGATTTTTTTCTTGTAACTACTACTTCCGGTTGTCCAATTGTTACCAAAACTTAATCAACTCTTCCCATTATTGTTAGATTGAGGAATCCGTAGTTAAAAATGTTTTAAGTCTTATAGTATTTGAGAAATCGTGGATCCAACATCCACACACACACATCCATACGGACATCATCGTAAAAATGTTATAATCGGATTTTAGGGACCTTAAAACGTGCTTATTCAATAAATCTGAATATGCGATTTTTAGCTTGAATTCAATACCTCTCTTAGCGAGAGGTAAAAACGCCCGGAAATGTCAGCCGTCATAATCAAATCACTAAAATTTGATATTTGGATTGTCAAAACGTATGGCCCAATATTGCCATAAAAATCAACTCACTGAGCAGCTACAGAACTGAAAATGTATAATTAAGAGAATTTGAATATATCACTAAAACCAATATTAAATTTAATGTGAATATTTGGATTTAATCATTGATTATATTGTTCTTTAATCAAAATAATGAAATGTTTATGTTTGCTGTTACTTTGAAACATACAAGTGCTCGTACCTTCTCCATAAATAAACAAATGAATTGGAATTGAATTGTAAAAGTTCAATGGCAAATGATAAAGTGCTGTTGAATCATTGGTACGTCAAGTACTTTTGAATGACTCACTCAGAGTAAAACAAATCATTTAAATATGAAATCAATGAATAATAATTTGGAAACATTACTTGCTCATAACTGCAACCTACAGTCTGCAGTTTACTCATTTGAATTTACTCTTTACTCTATCGTAATAATTAGTGAATAATGTCGGTGCATATAGCTTTGTCTCAATATATAGTGCATTGACTTGACTTTCCTGATTATATGATCAACCGTGGTAGCGGTAGACTGTGTTACCAACCACCCAGAGTAGGATTAGCAAAATTTAATTTGAAAAATTTTGTTCCTCTACTTCTATCATAATCATCATGTATTATTTAAACAACACTAAATAATTTAAAGTAAAACATGAGTTTATTCGTATATTTAGGCCATTTATAATTGGTTTTTTATTTAATTTTATATCTTTATAATTGTATATCTTTATAAATCACATTTTACAATCCTATTTGTTTAAAATACCGTATATTTCCTATGCTTACATTGCTGTCGATCGAGGCTTGGCGTGACTGCAAAAGGCTAACTGTGACGTCACGAAGACCTAAAGACAACTGGGGTACGTTCTAAAACGCGGAGTAATGGGGTAAGAGTGCACTCTAGTCGTTCTAAAACACAGAGTGAAGTTAGACGGGTAACATTACATCGTATTTGTGAACGATGTAGTGTACACTCCGAGTGTCCTTTTCTTTCCTCACTCAGTCAGTGCGGTAATTTGTACCCGTCATGCGCAGTAGCAATTTTTATTGAAATCCACATGTTTTGAAGTGTTTGGCATTTGAGATTTATTTCTTATTAAGTTCATATTTAATTCATATGTTTAAATTAATTTAACACGATCTATTTCATAATGTGTAGGCCATTTTATAATATTTTCTGCTATTGAATTGAATTTTAAACCATCACTATTCTAAAGAAAGTAGACGATAATGATTATTTCCCATGTCAAATACTTTGCCAGTAAATCAAAAAATAATTGAAACATAATTTTTTGCTTAATATATAAAAAATACTACTAATAATTGTATTTTTCAAATCTATTTTGAACTGATAAAAGGAGTACACTCTTTTCACACTCTGCATCGTTCTAAATGAGCAAGAGAAGAGAAATCACGTGATACTACATTCACTCTATCTTTACTCTACCTTTTCATTACGTTTTAGAACGTACCCCTGGGGTAAGGTATAATACTGAAGATCTTGGAGAAGAAAAACACCACGATTTAAGACATTCGAAAGATGGCAAGGAATAAGAAGCAATGTGCGTAAAACAATGTCTGACAATATAAGGTTTAAATTTCATAATTTTGAAATTTCAGAGCACATTTGTTAGCAGTGTTGTTATATTTTGATCTGCGCTTTTCATCTATCTTCAGTTTATCATATCTTTTAGTGGTAGAGTGGTACCTTAAGAACAATGCCAAGTCCTTAAAAAATATTTAACTAAAAAAATTAAATATGCATAAATCATCTTTTCAATTAAAATCTTTGACAGACAATCATAAAAAAAATTAAATACATTCAATTCTCATTAGAATCGTTTATATGTTAACAGTGTATTAGAAATCAACAATCTATTTGCAAAGTAAATGACTTCAGCTGTCATCATTTTACAATTTATAAGTATTCATCATAATTTACCTACCTATTACCACTATTAGTAATCCTTTCCCAATTCCTAGTACATATTTACTTGTTATATGTCATGAACGTTACAATTCAATGTCGAGTGGAAGTGTTACAGTTTATCAGGTCATTCCCACGTTCGTACAACCGAATACTAGCAGAGAAACAGTCAGAACTAACAGACTAACACCAATATAATGAGTAACGTACTCTACGGGTTTTCCAAAATAATTAGTGTGCACAGTACGTATAAGAAGTTGTAAACATGGCATGAATGTAAAGTATTCAATTTCATGGATTGCCAACGAAAATTAAGATGTATTGTTTGCTTTTAGGATGAGGTGGTTTGATCTATATTTTGTCGCTAAGTAAAAACAATGTATACTGTTATTCACGAAAGATGACTATTCAAGGTCAGTTGTTCAAAGAAGGAATACACATCACTTTATAGCAGTAGCTTAGCAACATTTTTTATTAGAAAGAGAAAGATTATTTGACGTATGTCTATTTAATTTATGTGGTGTGACAGATATACGTAAATAGTGGCATTACTTACACACTATAAATAATAATGACGTATGTCGTAGATTTACAGATACCTAATTATCTACTACACTGCCCTCTGTGCTAATATTTACCCAATGGCGTTGACGTTTAAATCAAATTATTATTCCTTGGTTTATAAGTTAAGTCTATTTTGTATTTTGCAAAAACATAAGTGAAGAACATAAATCTTTCAAAAAGGCAAAACATAATTTTCAAATGAATTACTCTTATTTTTTAATTTAAAATGTGTCCATAAATATTTTATGTTGCACGCCTATGCATAAGAAATGCAATGAAGTTATCTGCAAGTAATATCAGACGGCTCACAAATGACCTTGAATAGTCATCTTTCGTGAATAATAGTTTACATGTGTTTAGTTGCAAACAATTATTTAAAAAGAAACATATTTTACTGGACTCTGCATTAGAGATGCAACGGATATCCGGTTACTATCCGGTTTCGACTAACCCGATCTACTTATTACAATCCTGCCGAATACAGACAACTTTGGCTAGTTGTTGAAATAAAAAAAATGTGTAGCATATTTTTGTCTGATGAAGAAATTAATGATGCAATGGAGTATTTGACAAATTTTTTATTTTTCACATAATGGACCCGTTTAGTGATGACGTAGGCGGCGTAGGCCAGGTTTCCAAACAAGAAAATGGCTGCCGCCTTGGTAACGGTTGCTATGTTATTTAAAATTGACCGCGAAACTAGTAGTGAGAGATTTCAGTTTCTTAAAATTTTAGAAATTAATAATAAATGAAGTCTAAGGTTGAATATAATTAAAACTATTAAGGTGCATTCACAAATGAAAATTAGGTTTATGGTTTTTGTTTAGGTTTAAGTAAGTCATTCACAAATGTAAGTTTAAATTACCTGAAAATTAATTTTGATATGTACAGACATCTGTGTAAATGCTTCAAGGCACCTGTGCGTCCTGAAACTGTCATTCACTTGGCATTATTGGTTATATTTCTGCAATTAAGTTATGGCAGTCTCCATGTTCTTCTCGCATTTGCCGAATCCACCAAGTGGATACTAAATAAAGATGGGTGTATATATCTATATCATTTCAGACTCGTTCTCATTGGTGAAGTTTGTGACGTCAAACTAAATCATAAACCTAAAGTTTGGACCTTGCAATGTTTAGCTTTATGGTTTGGATTTAGAGACCCTAAATTCTGAAGTGTGAATGGAGTCATTAAATAATATTGGGCCAAAGTCTTTAAATCTAAAGTATAAACCATAAATCTAAACCTAATTTTCATTTGTGAATGCACCTTATTAATTACCTTAAAATGAATTTTAATAAAAACTAAATACGTATTTCGAGAACTAAGTTGTCATCATCAGTAGCACAACAAGGGAAAGTTGAACAGAGTAGTCAAGATTACTCAACATGTCAACCATGCCAGAGGTCCTAACAACTCTGAAAAACAAGCGAGAGAACTGGGATTATATAGGGACAGGAGTCACAGGTGAATGATTACCTATAAACTAAGATAAATTTGTTTCTATATGTAATTTTAAATTTGGCGCGTATTTTGCCTTTTCTGCAAATGGCTGCCTTCCAGTTGCTTGCCTCATAGATGACTACGTGCACAACATACAAGTTAGCAATCCAGTATATATTTTAATATCCTTGCGTGAAGCTAGTTGCATTCAAAATTATTTTTTTATCTAGGAAAATAGTTCCTAATAACAGCGTAGGTGTAAATTATTACATCCGGTATGAAACTACCACCTGATGTAAATAACATTTTAATCACGTCATTACAGTTTACAAATTATACACTATGTAATTTGTACTGTAAATGACCATAAACCATAAATGTTTAATTAAAGTAACTGCACTATCTCTCCTATGCAAATCATAATGACGCAGGTTGCTTTATCTTTCATATTTGTTTATTAGCGTAATTTGTTATCTCCGAACTCAGTAGGCGGCGACAATATTTTATAGCGTAATTTTTGTAGAGCAAATAAAAACAACGATAAGTAATGATTTTTAGAAAATAATGAAAAGTTTAATGTTTAATATAAGTTCTATTTTAGTAGCTGGCACGATGCCATTAGTTTTTATTTATTTGTTTTTCTTTACTACAGACAAAGGCCTGAAAATGTGAAAATAGGAGAATAAAAAGTAAATTTATGGTGCAACCAATTCATACTTTCTTGGAAAAATATAGAACAAAACGTTATTTCTAAGATATTTGAAACTATGATATACAAATTTTTATTTTTAAAATACCGTTGACGTTCTCTTAAAATATTTCTTTCAGATTTTGAAAATTTATGTTTTATAATAATATCTGAAAGTATTTTTGTTTGAAATAATTTCTTAAAGGAATGAATATACCGTATATACCGATTTTTCTCACTTGACCCTCACGTCATTGATTTCTGAACCACAAAGTAACAAGTAATTGTATATTTATCTCAGTCTTCCTTATGGTTTCCCACATTCTATCTTCGATACGTATGTCTAATAGCTTCATCTTTGTTTTACTAACGCATTTAGAGAAAGATAGTTATACGAAATTTGAGTATGACATTTGACAGCAGTGGTATATACTTAATATTTTTGCATGCTCGTTCGCAACTCAAATTCAGGCGAAATTATTGAAGTTACCCTTTTGGCTCACTCTTTTTACGTTGTGTCACGAAATTCGAGAAGAATGAATTTCATTTTGGACAAAAAATGTGTAACATATCTCAAATATAGGTTTGACATTTTAGATGTACATATTTGTCAATGTCAATGTTATTTTTATAATTTTTGGCAATATTTACCTACAATGATTTTCGTTCTCGGAGCGAATGTGAATAATTAAGAACGTGGCCTGAAATAGGGGTTTCCACCATTTTTTTTTTAATTTCATCTGAGCGTGTAAGTAAAAGTAAGATTGTCGGTGAAAATCCTCCGAAATTTGAAAATAGAAATGTGACGTCACGTATATGTATAAGTTTTTATATAAAATTATTTTCTTCGTGGACCTGAATGTTCTTGAAATATATGCTATTTCTAAATTATATTTATAAAAAATAAATGAATATTATTATACTGTACAAGTCGACATGAATTATAATTGGAAATGTATTTAAATTATTAAGTTCAATGCAAAATATTTATATTCAAATAAAAACTGTTTGAGAATTGCACTTCTGGACTGATATCCACGCCTCCGCTATTTGAATTTCTCTACTTCCATTGTTACTAGACTCCACCCCCTAACTCGGTATTCGTTATATATTTATAGGTGGTCTTTGAGTCGCCAATCAAAATATTATATATGGATTTCATATGAGTGACGAGCTGCTAAAACAAAAACCCCCTCATTTCCGAAGTATTTAAAATATATCAGTTTATTTCTTTATTAATATTCATTATTAAGCATATACTTTCACTATTTTTTACTAATTTCTCTTAATTTGATTGAGCTGTAATCCCCTATTGCCCTGTACACAAAACTGTTTGAGATCTGCTGGTAAGCAGGTTTCCATCACTACAAGTACCATTTGATTCATACAAACATCAAACTATGACGTGAGAGGGTCAAGTGAAAAAAAACGGTGCCTAGTTTATATTTTTACTGCTAGTCAATTTTTCTGACTATAGTAGTTGGTCTTTGAAAAAATAAATGTCACGTCATAATATGAGTCAAAGACGAAAAATCTTAAAGCTTATTATTATTATTATCATATTTACTAATTTGTGGTGCTATCATATTTGTTATTAAATATTATATCACGCATTGTGAAATATATTATAAATAAAGTTTATGCTTTGAGATTCGTCTAAAAATGATTCAACAACAGATATATTTAAAAATAAAAGTATTACATAAATATCTTACCTTATCAGTCGACACCCGCGCAACAATCTGTAACAAGAAAAAAGTTAGTGCATTTTGTCAAACTTTAAAATTTAACTAAACATTAAAAAACTTTTAAATAAAACCTGCCTTAAATACTAAACATGTTTTCTTTTTAAAATATTTATCAAAGTCAAAACCTTTTCGGTTGGTCAAAAATCAAGTGACCTACTTATTTTACTATGTAAACCTACCCTTAATTCGGAGGTGAAAGACCAACGAAGAATCCTTGTACCTATAGTCACCACTGAAATTTTGCCCACACATAGTTTTTCACCGTTGAAACGCACTAAAACTCCCGAAATTTTGCCCACAAACATGGAAAGCAGAAACTTGTTACAAAAATCTAGATTGCCAGCATAAATATATATAATAATCACTATATTTGTAAATAAACAAACATTAAACATTTTTCTCATAATCCTTTTACATAATTATAGTTATTTACTAAGCTGAAAATGTCCTTCGATAGTCCAGTTAATTGTCCTTGTAAAATTAACGCCGCAAATGTCACTAGCAAATGTTTAAACAAATCGCATGGCATCCATTTTGATCCAAATGTCAAACAATCAATGAAATCAATAAATATCTGTTTTCTTTATTTGGTTATTATAAATTCTGAGTATTTATACTTGGCAATAAAATAAATAAATATAAACATTTGTGAAGTTAGATTTGACTATTTTTTTTAAAAAAATTGGAAAATATTTTCATAAAAGCATAATTCAGTATTACTATGGTCATCTGTTAGTAGTTTGACAAACTAAAAAAATGATTTTGGCCCATATTACGAGGGCACATATAATAAAAGCGCTTTTATGGAGCACACTCATAATAATATAATGTAAAAGCGCTTTTATTATAAAAGTATGCTCGAAATACGGGCCTTTGTGTTTATTAATAATATTACGAAATTATTATTTAAATGGTTCAACACGACAGTAAATTTTTTTACAGTAGTTATTTATTCTGCAAGTGAGATAAATGGTATTTGCCAATGGAGGACGTGTATGCCACCCGAGAGAAGCGAGAGCTGGCAATTAAGTCCGAGACTGGTGAAAAATATTTGCCTTTCCAGTTGTGTATAAGATTTTTTTTCTGCTCCCGATGATTTATTTTTTATTGGTTTATTTTTATAGACAGACATGTGAAGGAATACGGTTGAAAATTGATACATTTAAAAAAAGGATCTTAGTATTCCATTTCCATAGAAAATTTAAGAAAAACGCTGTCATCTGTCACTTTTGAGAAGTCAATTGTAATTTTTAAATGGAAATGTGTATGAAATAAGGATAATTTGAAAGAATTTAAATTCAGAATCATAAAATTTAAGAATGAGCAAATATTTCACACAAGTTCAAAATATCTACATAATAAGCCTGTTTCAGATTTTTCAAAGAGTATTTTAAATGAAAGTTTATGTATTATTTTCTTATTAATACTTATTTGTTTAATAATTTGTTGTTATTTTCGTAAATAATTAAATAAAAAGATTGGCGCCAAAAATAGTCATGAAAACAACCCCCCACTCCTGTGTCGTAGAAGCACATACATTACGTCATTAACAGCCAATAGAAAAACAGTTTTTTATTTTTATTATTTAGATAAATAAACATAGGCAATAGTTTGTCACATGTTTATAACAAACTTCTAATTTCACTTTTGACGCAGACACGACGCAGACATTTTCCATTATAAATGAGTAATAAAGTAATAATGGGTAATACAGACTACACTCAAGCTAAGTAGGACAGTTTACCGAAAGTCAATAGCTGGATGGTGGCTAAATTTATGTCAGAAAACGATTGTTTGTTCCAGCTACAATTTTCTTTTCTTCAAATTTTTTGGCATATTTATAAATTCAATAGTAGGTTTGCTCCTAGCAGCATTTTTGCAAGAAGACACAATACGATACTGTAAATTACTCATATTATATTGAATTTCTTATCTTACACGAAATTTGACACTTGTTTGACAACTTTGACAATATATTTATCATAACACTTGTAACAAAGCACAATGAATTGACACTTTAAAGGGTGCCAATATGCTACTTGCGTGGTACTGAAAATCTGATATCTATCACTAAATACCTAAAGTTGAAAACGTATGTAAAAATATAAATTTGATTTAAAAAAATTATGTTTTTTAATAAATTAAGAAGATTTTCTTTGACGTCATTATTTTGAACTGGAGAAAGGGATGCATATTTAAGAATGTAACCTGTAGATGGAGAGCGAGTGCGAGTTTTAATTTAACTCTGACATTAGTTTTTAGTTTTAGTATCGATTTGTTAAGCAGGATTTTGAAGGATTTTAACTTAGCTTATATTCGTACAAAATTAAAATGACAAACGAAATCATTAACCTCCAAACTATTATTCAAACGTCAAACAGATGATCTGTCATGTTTAAATTACCCGCACATGCCGTAGCTATTGGACGTACTGATGTTATTGCTTTACGACCATTCATTGGTTGGGCGTAAATCTACGTCATACATGGCGGTAATTTAAATATTAAAATTTGATTAATTTTTTTCTGGCCAATTAATGAAAATTTTGCCAAAAGAAAAAATATGGGCAGCAAGTTTTTATCGTCTCTTTAAAAATATTAAATAAAAAATGGCACGCAATTAGCCCATTGGAGCCGATGAAGATGTATGTGCTGTGACGTCACATTCTGTTTCAGATCACGTGACTTTTTCAAAATATCCAAATTTCAAAAATTAACTGTGAAATATCTAATGGATATTTGGTGTCCCCACAAACAACGTTTTAATAGCCTATTTACCACATCAGAAAATATGTTCTAATTAATTTTATTTGTTTTCAGGCAACACATTCGCTACCTAATCGACAAATGGGGGTACGACTATTCCACTCTCTTCAGTGACGAAACCACCAACGACTTCTCTTCTTATTTCTCTCCTCCAGACTACCAATATGGTGGCTATCCAAACACCCTCCCATCTTCTGCGGGGTATAGCTACCCCGAACCCATTTACATCCCTAAACCTCCAGCAGGGTCTCAATATCAACCCCCTGGAAAGCAGTACATTCCACCACCGCCACCATCTAACGGAGGGAGAGGGAACTACAGTGAATTTCAAGGGTATCCAGAGAGAAGACCGCAGAGATACTATCAACCCTACCAGAATGGGATTGCGCATGGGTATAGGGGGCATCATAATGGGTTTCCGGGATATGGGGGGTATAATGGGCAACAAGGAGTACCGCAAGGGCAGTATTTTGATCCCCGGATGTGGTGGAGGTGAGTTTATATATTTTTCAATACGTTAACCGTTTATATTTTTGCAATGCTGTTATAATTATGTAATGCCGTAAATAGTATATTGTCAGTACCGACTTAAAACATTTTGCCGCCCGGGGCTAATTTTTAAAAACCGCCTTTCTCAACAAAGAAAAAATCGTTTTTCCGACATCAAAAGAGCAAGGGGAAAAAAGATAAATGTTACAAATTTTGTTTTTTCATTACGCGAATTTTTAAGTTTGAAACCCCCATCTAATGCTTTTGGAATGACAAAGTGTATTAATCTTATTTCGAAACTCAGATTGGTCATTTCTAAAAATTATTATACCCACAGATGGGTCAAGTTTCAACTTATGAGGGACCTAATAGAATTTCTCCGTTATTTTTGCCGGTTTAGGGTTTTCGATTCAGCTCCGGTTCGAAGTCCTGGTTTAATGAAAGGTCTCGTGGAATAGACTATAGGTAGAAATTATGAAAGTCCATGAACTCCCATATTTATGAAATTCAATGACAAGTTATTGGAATTGGTTCTGAAACATTGGTTAATAGAACATTTCAAATGTTCGCAGGACAAATCTTCACCAGTTTCATGACTTTGCAGTCGGAGCTTTTTCGCTACATCAGTCACTCGTTCAAACTTTTTGCGTCGTTTGGTGGTTTTATTAATTGTGTAATTCAGTGGTTAATTTTCAGCAATTGGTTAAAAATTGTATCCAATTATTTGTTATATTGTCAACATAGGTACTTAATTGGTTAAATTTTTAACCATTTGCTAAAAATTAACTACTGAGTTACGGAATTTCATCAGATAGCCACTGACGAGTACGCGTACTGAACAGAAATCGGCTGACCAAGTTATAATTTGCGCATATCGCTGTGGAACATTCATCTTTTTATACCCTGACGCTTGGACCGTTATCCTTGTCTTACAATTTCTGAGGCCTGTATCTTTAGATTGTTACTGTTTTGCCTCTTTTACACATACCATTTAAAAGCGCCCACCTTCAATCTATAAGTACCAATCATCTCATTTTGCTAGAAAATGGACATTCATCCTTTTTCCACTGGCTCTTAAATTTGCTTTAATTAATTTTTTTATTTAAAATAATTTAAGAACGTGCTCTGCTCGGTGTACCGCCCTTTACGTATCTACCGTTGGGGGCTATAGACCCCAAAAGCCCCCCTGTTAAGCCGGCACTGTATATTGTATAGCAAAGGAGAGAAATGTATAATTTTTTCAAAGGTGTAATTTGAATTTGAAGCCAGAGGGCTACAAAACAAAGCACAGCAAAAAAAAAGTTGCAAACCTCCAAAAAGCTACTTTTAACACAACATTTTTATTTCGATCAGAAAGATTAATTATTAATTAAATGTAAATAATAATTTTTTGCCATTTTCCACGTATACACGACTGTATCATGTAGGCACATCGCTTATAATAAACGACGTACTTAACAATGTTATTCAGTCAAAATATGTGGCAAAGAAAAGATTTAGTTAATGAAAAAAGTAGAAATAACGTATGGTCCTATAGTTTTGAGAATTTTTTTAGAAGATTCAATGTTTCGAAGATCACTGTTTTTAGAACACTTAGTCCAAATGACGTGGTGTTACGAAAAAGAAGAAAGGCACCAAAATATACCGTGGTCCAATTAGAAAGAATCCCTAGATGTTTCGTGCGTTAAGGCGCATTCATTTTTTCAATAAACTTATTGTATAATGGGTGACGAGAAATAATTTACTCTGTCCCATTCAGAGATGAAAGGAAACGATGGTTTTTATACTAATGATATGGAAAACACACCAGACAATGAGTTCAAATGTAAAACTAAATTTGAGGATAAAATTTTAGTATGGTGTGCCATTTTTAAGCCGGATATATCTCGCAGCCGTACATTGGTCATGTTCGAGGAGAAGCCTTAACTGCACAACTTTATATTCAAAGATGCCTCTCTAAATTGCATCAATTTTTAAATACACATATTACGCCAATGATGATATGTTTTGGCCTGATCTAGCTTCATGCCATTGCGCCAGAATAACTAGAGACTGGTATAACGAAAACAACGTAGACTTTGTTCCGAAATTGGACAATCCTCCCAATGTACCTCAAACTATACCAATAAAAGAATTTTGGTCAATATTGACCAGTAAAGTGTACGACAAGGGATGGGAAGCTGCAAATGAAGAACAATTACGACGTCGCATTTACCAAAAGATTCGAGAAATCGATCCAGATGTTGTCTAGAGGATGATGGGGCAAGTCAGAAGAAAATTAAGGGCCATTGAAGATAATGGTCCATTATTAATTATTTAAAAGTTAAATATTAATTGTTATAGTTGTATCTAAAAATTTTCTCAAAACTTTAGGACCATACGTTATTAATATATTACATTTCAATGTTTTGAATGAGGTTATTTTCAAATTTTTATAGGGTAACTAACTAAAAAATTTAATACAGGTTCATTTAAAAAAAATATCACGTTTCATATGCAATGAAAACAAAATGGACATTGGCAAATGTATAAAAGTATTAAACTACACATTTCAATTTCAAATGTATCACATAACAGAGAAATGTATATTTTTGTAAAATATTATTTGTTTCTGGTATTCAGTTCAAATTTAATTTAATTCTTGTGAGTTAAATTTGGAAATAATAACAGAAAACCAATCATTTCAATTGGGTTTGGAGTTTTGATATATGTGCAATCACAAATTATTTCGAAAATTCATTAATACACAGTTTCATAATTACAACTTTGTTTTTCGAGATTATAATTCTCAATGCAAACATGTTTTTCATATAGCTGTCAATCTATATTATTATAATGAATATGAATTATGAATAAATAAATAAATGTATCTATTTTATTGCTAACTATATTAACTGGTGACTTGAAACCATAATTATCGTCAATATTATTATTATTAATTACAGATTTATGAATCAATAAAATATTAAAAATGATAGTTATTTAATAACTAGTTACATATATGCAAATATATTTTATCGGTTAACGAGGAAAATTTGATATACATAAATGTTTATAACTTGTATAAACACACCTTTAAAATAATGACTTGTAACTGACACAAACAATTTTATAATTCATAAAATAAAATACGGAATTTGTTATGTTTTTTTATTTCTTTTATTCCATTTTTGCAGATTCACCCGAGACAACAAAAACTTCATCCGTTCCAAACGATCCTCATCTTCCTCAACATCCTCAACTTCTTCCTTAACATCTTCCTCGCCCCCTTTATCTCATTCGCCATCCCTTTCCCCGCAATCTACCAACACCACGTCCAACGCCACCTTGGAAGAATCCAAGCACGGGTCCCGAAGCAAGAGACAGGCCCTAGGAGGGCCCCAGACGCTGTGTCCCACAAATTCCCAGTACATCATGCCCCAAGCTGCCCTTAACAACAAGGGCAATTGGATGTATGTGGTGAATCAACAGGATCAGGATCAGCGGTACACCCAACTGGTCAAAAGTGAGAGTTGTGTGTAAGTGAAATTTTAATGGTTATGGTATTTTTCTTTTTATAAGCGGAGAGATAGCAGATAGCGCACGAAATCACGTCAGGTTGGGATTTTTTCTCGACTTGCCTTGATAGGTATCCACTCCCGTTACCTTTCCAAGTTGGTAGAATTAACTTGGCAACCCTTAGCTACTGAGCATGTGCCAGATAACATTACTTTACTCATTCTCATTACATAACAAAATGAATATTTAATGCAGGAACTATTAGCACATACATACATACATACATACAAATAATAATAATAACATCAACCACAAAAATAATCACTCTCTCTTTTAACAACATTCTTACTAACCTGACATCATACAATTTCACCAAGATCTATACGCTTGACAAGCCGTTCACTCTTCATTCTCTCAACATGACCAAACTACCTCAACTGGCTCATTCCTACTCTCTTAACAACATTTCTTCCTAACTATACATTCTTCATACACCAAATTATTCCTCACGCGATCCCGTCTTACATATCCACATACACCACGTAATTACCTCATTTCCACGGCAGTCACTGTCTTTTTAATCTTTCCCGTCCATGCCCAACATTCGCTTCCATACATCAAAGCAGGCACTAGCCCTCCATTATACACACTTAAACGAGCTTTTCTAGATACGTTTACCTTTCGAGCAAACGTACCCAGAGCACCCATTACCTTACACTCCGCACTCACTCTCCTTTCAATTTCTCTATCAATTTGACCATCCCTTGAAATCATGCTACCCAAACATACAAACTCATTCACTTGCTCCAGTTTCACTCCATTCACCAACACATTGCACACAGTCACCAATTTACTCCTTTCAAATACTAACACCTTGGATTTATCAACATTCAACTCCAGATTCATACTTCTTCCAACTACATGTATTCTCTCTATCATTCTTCTGAGTTGCTCTTCATTTTCACCTAAAACAACTACATCATTCGCATACGCTAACGCAGGCACAATACTTTCACCAATTTGTACACCATCCATTTCACTCAATGCTCTCCGCAACAACACATCCATATACAAGTTAAACAACCATGGAGACATACCACAGCCCTGTTTTACACCAATATTTATACGAAACGAATCACTCGACCTACCATCTATTCTTACAGCAGCCTCACTATCCTCATACAATGCTCGAATCCAATCACGCCGTGCTCCCTGAGTACATCCCACAAAGTATCTCGAAGAACACTATCATACCAATTTTTTAAAACAAGAAAGCCACAGAACACCTTGTTCTTGTCAAGTGACTTCTCAACAATCGTACGAAGAGCAAACAATTGATCGACACATCCCCTCTCAGGCAAAAACCACCCTGAACGTTACTAATTTTTGAAATTGTTAAGGTTCGCACCTTAAGAATTAAATCTTACCAAAAAGTTTCCCGACTACTCAACAAACTTATCGCGCGAAAATTAGTACATTCACTCGAACTGCCTGTGCATTTGAATAATGGACAAATATAACAGCTTTTTTCCAATCATCAGGAACCACGCAACGTTTCAAACAAAATCTATTAGTAATTATTATAATTACTATTTATCAATAAAATATCATTATTTGCACTTAACACCTACATCATACGCATGTCGTAACTATTACAAATTTATGTAAACATTACAAAGTACGCTTTGCAAATTTTGCAATACCATTTTCTCCAATCTTTCTAACATGAATAAGTACTCTACACAAGATTATATAGTGTACAACCACAAATATATTTACTTTATCATTCCGTTGCTATGTTACTGAACAACTGAACAGATACTAAATTGACATATTTCCTACAAAGCATCTATTTTCTATTCCATCCTTCAACAAACAACTCTGATCTCTCGGAGAGGTATAAACTGTATAAAGTAACAAATAGTGCACGCTTGATTTTCTTTTTTCTTGCACCTTTGCATCCTCTCGCGTGGACACGTGTGCACGTGCCAGATGCTAACAGCTGTCCACCTGGTGTTCCAGTCAGCTGATACCACGTACTGATCTTAATTGATGTGCGGATAACGGATGTTCAAACAGAAAAAAAAGTGGCTGAGGTTTTTGTTGATTTCGATTTATATCACAGTCAAAATATACAGAGTGGGATTAATGGAATATTTTAAAAAAAATCTGATGTGGCCAACACATAACCTCTCGCCAAATATTTTACCTGGTTGTACGCATTAAACGAAAAATATTTTTAAATACAAATACATATATTCATGTCTCACTACAAAATAATTCTCACATATATTTGCAAAATCTATGGGATATTTTAAAATAAATTATGTACAATACTTACATTTTCTTTATATTCAATATCCTGAAATTTTCTTTTTCTACTTTCCTTTTCTTTTTCTTTATATTCGTCATTTTTCGCAAATTCCTTTTATATTCTTTTTTACGTATATTCTTTTGCGTTGTTGACTTTTTTTATTTTCATAATCTTCATAATAATATACAAATATTGTTGACAGAGGCATACAAATATTTTTGATAGTGACATTTATGTGTCAATTACAAACATTTGAATTTCTTGCCTTGTAGTAGTTTGATCTGAGATTTTTTACATCAAATTATTTTATATGCCTTTCTTTATCTCTAAATCTATAGAAGATATAATAATGAATTTATATTTATCGAATAAAGAATTTAACGTTCTTTAATATAAGTATTTACATAAATTTTCGATAAATAATATTTAGACGATTTTTTTCTTGTAACTACTACTTCCGGTTGTCCAATTGTTACCAAAACTGACTGGACTCTTCCCATTATTGTTAGATTGAGGAATCCGTAGTTAAAAATGTCTTAAGTCTCATAGTATTTGAGATATAGTGAATCCAACATCCACACACACATCCCACACACACACACACACACACACACACACACACACACACACACACACACATACGGACATCATCGTAAAAATGTTATAATCGGATACTAGGGACCTTAAAACGTGTTTATTCATTAAAATCTGGATATGCGATTTTTAGCATGATTACAATACCTCTCTTAGCGAGAGGTAAAAAACAGTGAACTCAACCGGTTTTTTAATCTAAAACACGTTTTTAGTTTTTAAAAATACACATTAATATGTGCGATTCACCTTCCAACATTCATTTGTTTTTCAGTTATGACGTCAATAAAAAATTAAATAGTAATATAGATTTTTATCTCCCACTACCAATTTTAACATTTTCATAATGATGTCTGTGTATGTGTGTGTGAATGTGTGGTTCCTGTTAAGCTGTAACTCAAATATTATTATTTAAAAAAATGAAATCTTGTATTTCCACCTTGTTCTAAAGAAGCCATTAGATTTTGGTGTAAATAAGATAACCGGAAATGGCACTTACTTGAAGCTCAAAATAGTTTTTCTTCGAAAAATACCTTTAAATGTTATTTTTTCGAGATTAATGTTATTATAAAAATTAAAGATTATTAAATTTTCTACAGATTTGCATTAATACGTTTTCTACATATTGTATGGATAAATTTATAAAATTATAATTTAAATACCGGAGTCTATGATTTAAACAAACAAAACTCCTTGGTTACGCAGTTATTCAAATCAAGTGTATGTAACAAACAGATAAATATTACTGTCAAGGAACTAATCATGTCAAATTAATAATAGTAACGTTTTAAAAAGAAAAAAAGTAAATAGAACAATAGGAAAGGAAATCAATACAGATTCCAGCATATGTAAATATGTAGTACGTTTTTACATTAATAAAAATCAACGAATCACAAAAAAGTTTTTAGTCTTCATTTTATTATCAAAAAATCTGATGTGGCCAGCACATTACCTTTCGTCAGTTCTATGTATTATGTACAAATTTCAACAGAAAGTTCCTTGCTAAAGATTCTATTTCTTGTATATCACCTTTCGGCAGTTGCATGTATTTTATGTAAATTCCATACAGAAAATTTATAGCAAAATATCCTATGTTTCCAGTAAAATTATAAGA
Source organism: Harpalus rubripes (assembly GCA_963082715.1). NCBI lineage: Eukaryota > Metazoa > Arthropoda > Insecta > Coleoptera > Carabidae > Harpalus > Harpalus rubripes. The sequence continues at coordinate 2,556,723 of OY720456.1, read as the reverse complement.
CAAACACTATGTCAATTTCACTTGACACTGACATCTTTCAATCTGAATTTTCTTAATATAGTAGCTGTTTCCATAACTATGGCTACTTTATGAAATTTAATTTCTTTATAATTTTTTAACTCTTCCATTTAATATGAAATATAAAATGCATTCAAATCATATAGAGAATAAAATATTCTTTAATATATATAATATCATTAAATGTGAAAAAATGATATTTAACATTTTTTGTTACACACACACACACACACACACACACACACACACACACCGAATTTTTTGACAATACCTTCCTTACCTAAAGGTAACGGAAGGTAAAAAGGTAGTTACTTGGATTAGATTAGACTACATTTGAAAAATAAACTGCCAAAATTAGAGTAAAATTCGTTAATCCAAAAATAAGGATTATACTATATCTGGTTTAAAATTGCAGTGGTGCGAAGATAGCAGCAGTTTGATCTTGTTTTCTGTTTGGATAATGTCCCGATATTATCCAATCAAACAACAAGATCAAACTGCTCCTATTTTCACACCACTGCAATCTTAAACCAGATACAGTATAGCTTAATATTTTTTGCGACTCGGTCTGTATATGGCGGGAGGTATTGTGTTGGCCACACCAGATTTTTTTAATATTTCATACTTTAATCCCACACTGTATGTTTTCTTATATTTACACAGTTGTTAAAGATAATCTGATCTTTTTTAAATATAAATAATTATTACACATCTTTGTGATGTACCAACAACATATCACCTATTTAATTTTTGAATGGAGCTATCCTAAATCGGATTATACATATTTATTCCTAAATGCTTCTTTATATAGTTCACAGACATGCTCCGGCTTGTGTTCCGTTCCTACGGGCTACACAGCTCGTTGTGAACAACGCTACGTTCAAAAACGCCTCGTCGCTTTGGAAGGCGCTGGACAAAATCTCTACACCGACGTCTTTTGGTTCCCCAGCTGTTGCGTCTGTACTTTCACCCAGGGGTAGACTTTCACTCTGATACGAGAGCTGGATACGTACTTGCCAAATGCGGTTGCGAAATAATTGTGATTATGATTGTTAAATAAGAGTCATGTGGGCAATAATAGCTCCCTTATAGGTCAAGGTTTTTAGATGGATTAACATGAAAATGACGGGCTTTACGTTTGTTTCCAAAGGATAAAATTTTTAGTAACTAATGCCCGGTTTTATAAACATCGAATAAACTGCAGAGTTATTACTTTGAGGGCCGGTATTTCAATCTTCAGATAAAGTGTTGGATAACTTATCTGTCAGATAAATTAACAATATCGCATTTATGCTCTTATTTCGATGCGATATTTTATCATTTATCTAAAGGATAGTTATCCTGAAAGTAAATTTAATCGACGAGTAAATAAAAATGTCTGTTTTATAAAACAAGTTACAGAGTAAAATAACTACTTGCAGAGTAAACATTTTATCCTAGTGATTTACCGACAGACATCACACTGTCATTTTTTTGTGATTTTTGCATATAAATATTTTAATATTTTCTATAATTATATACATTTAATATTGTTTTTCACTATATTAAGAACCTATAGGCCAGAGTGGTAATAAAATTATATTTTTTATGAATTTGCAACTACAATTTTAACTGGGGACAAGGAAAAGAGCCTCCATGAAGCATAGTACATGGGCGCCCGCAGACTTTTTTACAAGGTGGGTCGAAATTTTTGTTGTAAGAAATTTTTTTAAATAATTTTCAAGGTCAAACGTTTTTTAATGCAAAGTAAGATAATATAGAGTTCTTTACAATGAAGCAAATTTAACAAATTCTTAAAAAAATAAAATCAATATTTTATGACGAAAATGCGTATGTACGCTCTAAAAGCGTGGAATTGCCCCTTCTACTAGGCCTTATGATGCGAGATGCGAGCATAAGCAATAACTACAGAAACAGACAATCTGAAAATACAATGTTGCATTAAATTAAAATATATTACTGATTAATAATATAATTATTCTATTGAACTGCTCAAATAAAATGTATAATAATTAAATGGTAATTAAATCGCGCGCCTCACAAAATACGGCATACGTAGTTACTTTTAATATAAATAAATATGCAATGTCTATTCATTATTTACTTTTCTATTTCTTTATTTCTATATAACAGTAAAATCGATAATTGTGAAAGTTTTGAGAAGAACGTGATCATAAAATGATTAGAAAAACTACGGCATATTAAACAAAATACAACATTGTAATATAATAACAGTACATAACATAATTTACTCATTCTGACACTTCAGCTATTTCGTACTTAGTAATAGATAGTATGTAATAAATTTTTGATTAAAATATCAGAAAATATTGCCAATAATTATTAAAAAATACAATGATACATTGAAATGAAAAAATAAAATTATAATTTTATTTTTAAAAATGGATACAGTCCATAAATGAAAGGGGGGTCAGTCGACCCTTTCGACCGCCCCTGTGGGCGCCTATGCCGTAGTACACTCAGGCTACGATTTCTTATACCGGCTAATCTTTCTACTACTGGAGCATAAGAGAGATTGATAAAACCAGGATATAACATTACTAGACACGAAATAAATCCAAAAGTCAAAATAGAAAATAAATTGTGTAATAAAGTGCCAGGTGTCACTGTCAATTAACATGGAAAAAAGAGAGAACGGGGAAAAAATTTCACAGAAATAAACAAAGCAAATATATTGGATAAAAATAAATAAATAAATGTAATAATAATGCAAGAGATGAAATTTATAATGAATTTAATTTAATTAATGTTGATGTGTCAAATTTATTCTACAGAATAAAATTTACTTCCTCGAAAATCGGTGGAGTAATTTATTCTGTAGATTTACTTAGCTAGTATTTTTATTCTTGCTTTATAAAACGAAAATCTCTGGAATAAACTATTTTTCTTTAAGAGTAAATTTTACTTTGCTAGTAATTTACTTATCCATCTTTTATAAAACTGGGCATAAAAAATAAAAAAACTTTCTATCATATTTTATTGAAATTGCATTACTTACGTAGAGTTCTTTGTTTTATTCAATTTTTGTTGGAAAATTCCGTGTTTTATGGGTCAAGGTCGCATGGATGAAAATGAAAATTACAACATAAATATTAGGGCATTTGCGTAAGAAATGCCTCATGTCTCTTTGGGAATCTGAATCTTACGAGAGGATTTTATGTATGGGCAAGTGTGTATCCGGCTTACGTTCGACAGACTGAGAATTTATAGCATCACCTTTGTCATTCACCGTCTTTTATTCTCGAACAACTGCAAATCAACGAAATCGTCTCCCCACAGATGCTAAATTGTCAAGATTTTTAAGTAAGTTTACTTAGTATCGGAGTATTTATTTATTTTGTAAAAAGCTGTGAATTTTACTTGCTTTAAAAATATTAATTGTATTTAGAAGGCACCCTTCCAGTTATGATGTATACTACTAGAAATTAAGCTTTACTTTTTTTACTTTTGATAGTTTATTTTCAGAATAGACTTATTAAAATAATATTAGATTTTAATATATGTATTGTATAACACCCAAGTGTTCTTATATTTTTGTTAATATACGTACTTATAGTCAATAAATAAAGAGGTTTTAATTTGTAAATAAATTATGTTTTACCATTATTCCTAAATTCCAAAATCATACTGCTTGCCCACACTAGCTCTGCATTTGAGATGCACAAGTAGGGTATGACTAGCGAAAGAAAGTTGACGTTTAAATTATTTAAATTCTCTACAATATACATCAGCACTAACATTTATATACATACTGTTCCAAAAGTTACAGGCAGTTAAATAAACACTTATTTTTGAATAATTTTTGTTAAGCTCATTTACTGTATTTTTGCATATAGCTTCTAAATGGTTACAGCTAGCAACTTGTTCTTTGCAAATTTGAAATCTAGGTGAAATTCTCTATAATATACATCAGCACTAACATTTATATACAGGCTGTTTCAAACGTTACAGACAATTAAATGTACACTTATTTTTGAATAATTTTTATTATAAACGATGAATTTTTGTTTAGCTCATTTTCTGTATTTTTGCCTGTAGTTTCTAAACGGTTAAAGCTAGCAACTTGTTCTTTGCAAATTTGAAATTTACATGAAATTCTCTATAATATACATCAGCACTAACATTTATATACATGCTGTTCCAAAAGTTACAGGCAGTTAAATGTACACTTATTTTTGAAAAAAAAAATTGTTTAGCTCATTTACTGTATTTTTGCATATAGCTTCTAAACGGTTACAGCTAGCAAATTGTTCTTTGCAAATTTGAAATCTAGGTGAAATTCTCTATAATATACATCAGCACTAACATTTACATACAGGCTGTTTCAAACGTTACAGACAATTAAATGTACACTTATTTTTGAATAATTTTTATTATAAACGATGAATTTTTGTTTAGCTCATTTTCTGTATTTTTGCCTGTAGCTTCTAAACGGTTAAAGCTAGCAACTTGTTCTTTGCAAATTTGAAATTTACATGAAATTCTCTATAATATACATCAGCAATAACATTTATATACAGGCTCTTCCAAAAGTAACAGGCAGTTAAATGTACACTTAATTTTCAATAACTTTATTATAAACGATAAATTTTTCTCTAGCTCATTTTCTGTATTTTTGCCTATAGCTTCTAAACGGTTAAAGCTAGCAACTTGTTCGTTGCAAATTTGGAATCTAGGTGAAATTCTCTATAATATACATCAGCACTAACATTAACATACTGGCTGTTTCAAACGTTACAGGCAGTTAAATGTACACTTGTTTTTGAATAATTTTTATTATAAACGATGAATTTTTGTTTAGCTCATTTTCTGTATTTTTGCCTGTAACTTCTAAACGGTTAAAGCTAGCAACTTGTTCTTTGCAAATTTGGAATCTACGTGAAATTCTCTATAATATACATCAGCACTAACATTTATATACATGCTGTTCCAAAAGTTACATCAGATAAATGTACATTTATTTTTGAAAAAAATTTATTATAATCGATGTATTTTTGTTTAGCTCATTTTCTGTATTTTTGCCTGTAGCTTCTAAACAGCTTAAGCTAGCAACTTGTTCTTTGCAAATTTGGAATTTGCATGAAATTCTCTATAATATACATCAGCACTAACATTTACATACAGGCTGTTTCAAACGTTACATCAGCACTAACATTAATATACATGCTGTTCCAAAAGTTACAGGCAGTGCTACTTTCAGGTAGCACAGTAATAAAATAGTAAATAGAACCATAGTTATATGGATTGGATTTTAATACAGTTTCTATATGTATATGTAAGTATGTATATTTAAATTAATGAAAATTAAATAGCGTGAGGTGTTGTGTTGGCCACATCAGATTTTTAAATAAGTAAATATGAAATTCTCAATCAGTTTTAAGTTAAAAATCATAATTCAAAAATCTATTATCCGTTTTTTCGTCCCTCTACTTTCACTATCCCTGCACTTTCCCTCTCGCTGTAGTACCTCACTTATCCGCTAGATGCCTCCCTCGCTCGCACTCCTGCTGCAGGAGTGTGACGTCAGCAAGCGGAAGGATGTCGACTGTCTGCTGTCGCTCCAGGCAAGTTCACGCAGGTTCGCAGGTTCATGGCAGTTCACGCGCTCGACGCAAGGGAGCAGGACAGTCACTACGCAAGGAGTGTGGGAGAGGGGGAAGCTAAGCGCTGTTTTGTTGGAGTATGTTTATGTTTGGAAGAATTGGTGTGCGGGGTGTTGGGTTAGGGCAGGATTGATGCATTGTGGGGGTGGACGTTCAGGAGGTTGTTGTCATCTCGAAATACGAATGATACACAGAGATTTGAAGTATATTTTTACTTTTAAGGGCCACTTTTACAATCATTAGATAAACCTCGTATAATGCTATACTAAGTATAAAATTGAAAAATGGATTTTATAAACCTCGGATAAACCTCAGCTAGAATAAACACCATAATTTCTTATCCCATGGAAATCGGTCGTATAAACCTCGGATAAATTTGTCCCTGGTTTTTATGGATACCACGTAAACACAAACGATGTGTTGTTATTCATACGTTTGACAGATGTCAATCAAGTATTTCATCATCACTGTCAGAAGCAAAAATATCATTTATATTATCTAACATCGTGAAAAATGCAAATTAGAAGGCAAAAATAACTTAGTTTGGCAATTTTATGAAATAGGATTATTTTTAATTTCTTCTAACAGTAATTCCGACTCGAAGGTTGCTTACACCTGAGACGAACGAACAAGAATTTGCGGTATTAAATTTTTTAAATACATCCCTGAATCCTGTTGCTAAGGTCATTTTAAATGCCTCCTAGTATTGAGTACAATTTTAATCTTCTGTAACGGAATACATAAGGGTCAGTTTCCTTTCAAATCAAATATAAGAAAATGTTTTCAAAAGAAACCACATCTATTAAATAATCTAAACGTCAACTTGTATTCGCTAGTCATACTATACACAAATTTCGGTAATGATTATGACGAAATATTTGTACCGTGCGGACGTTTACCAGGCCTTACCTCTCGGGAACTCATTACTGGCATGGAAAGAGCACTACAGAGGTCACTTGTGCCATTTAAAATTCGAAATATTTCTTTTGGCGGCGATCGGGATCGAGCCCGGTTCCCAAGTCACTCAGGCATAAATTTAAAGAGATAGAAGATATGCGCAATGGAGACCTGCGCATAGTAAGAACAACTGAGATCCATGGCGTTTGTTTCTAAAAAATTGAAACGTAAAATGTGAGAAATATCTCAGATAACTTTAAATAATCTTGTGGAAATAAATTACAAAAACTTTTATTGAAGTTAAAATGTCTAACGATGCAAATTTTCGCCGAGAATACAGGTATTTTATTGACTGCAATATTTTTGACGTTTCGTTTGACAGCCCAACTGGCAGTTGTTCGCGCCATTTTCTTATTACTTATATGCAGCGATAGAAAGAGATAGCCGTTAAATTAAAAAGTTCCATTATTGCATATGTACTGTTTGAAACAAAAATAAACATAGTTAAATTAAACATCGTTGGAAATCAAATATATTTTCTTTCTAGTGATGTAACTGTTTTTTTTTATTTCCTTATACAAAGTACGAAGTATTGTAATCGCGAAAAATTTCGGTTTTCATATTTCAACGGAAATATCCATTTTGACCATCCCTGAAACCATAACTCAAAAACGGAAAGCCGCAGAAAGTTGAAATTTTTGTATTTAGGACTGCTATAATATCTAGTTGTACACCCCTTTTTTTGGTGATTGCATAATTTCCAGAAATGGTACATTATTTGAAGCCTATAATAGATTTTAATGAAAAACTATTTTAAAATATAATCCAAAACTTTTCAAATTTGGTATATAAGACTTTTATGTCAATTGGAATAACATAGTAGATTTTGGTTAAAACAGGCTAACTGAAAGTGATATATTACCTGAAGCTGTTAACAGTTTTTCTTGAATAAAATGATTTCATTTTGATTTTAGAATTAAATTCTGCGTCTAACACATCAAGTATTATTAAATTAGCCCTTTGTATAAGCGAGATATGTAAATTTAAAACCTATATACTTTTTGGTTTTTGTAATGAAGTTTGCTATGGATTAGGACAAAAAATAACAAAAAAATAAAAAAAATAGATGTTAATGTCAAATTACGTCAAATGCGTGCAATTTTGTAATTGGGTCTATATACTTCATATTGGTCTTGCGTACAAAGAAGTTGTGTGGTGTCCACATCAGATTTTTTTAAGTAGCCGGAAGAATTTTCTAGGAATATCTAACCATTTGTTTTATAATTTGAGTATAAGTTCGTGTGTACCAAAACGTTGGTTTTATAAGAATTTGTTAAAAAATAGTATATTAAAGAACGTGTTTGATAAGACATGTTTTTTTCGAACGCGTCAAAATTTAGAAACGAGCGTTATATTTTGCGCCTTCTACAATAATATTTACTTACTTAATTTGTGATTATATTTGTAACCATTTGTACATTTTCATGTAAATGATCTTCCCTAATAAAAAAAAATAATAATTTCGACATTATATTATTAAAATGAATTGTCAATTAACTAAAAATAAATTAGGTAAAAATGGGTTAAAGAAACGTCATCTAGTACCAATCGTCTAGAACAAAAAATTGCGTATCGTAATGACTTCATTATGAACGCAAAATATAAAAAGAAATGTACAATTGTATTTGAAAATGCCTTCTTCAGGAGTTGAAAATTGAAAATACTTTACTTCTTTCTGACAAAGCACAGAAATCAAAATTTGAAAGTCGTATGTTATGACTATTATAATATATAATGGTTGCTCATAATATATGCCATAAATTCCAACTATTCCAATAATTACAATCTCTCTTCATTGCCATCCCATCAACCATCCACACACTCCCGCTGTGATGTTGCCTGCCCTCCCACCACCTACCTCACTGACATACAAACTCATTTCAATGTCACCCTCCCCCTCCAAAAACAGCATCGCATCGGTGGCTGTGCCACCACGATCACGAAGCACGACGCTTGCGATAGTCAGTCACCTCGTCGGTCGATGGTTGCTAGGATACGAACACTGTCACAAGCACAGGACCAAGCTGCGACGTACGCCACACACGGAGCGCTGGTTTGAAGGGGTAAGAGGGGGTCACCTTTCGCTTTCGATTGTAGTGGGGGTGAAAGTGAAACTTTAGCGAGATGAAAGATGACTGTTTGGATGGGTTGCTGCAGGATTGGAAGTAGTGCCTCATGGGCACTCATTGATGGCGTGGAGAATGCAAAACGGATCACTTTTCTGCCTTTGAAAATTCTAAATAATTATTTTTTTCTATTTCGGTGTTCTTATGTTTCTATAAAAGCACTGTTTTTCACTCAAAACACGACGTTTAGAAATTCTATAAACGTACTGTTTTTGGCGCCTTTTGTATCCTAGAGGTGGTAGTCATGCTTTCATAACTGATAGATAACCTCAAAATGGTAAATTGTTTGTGTTAAAATATTATTTCTAATTGAGGATTTTTATCCTTTCTCTGGGTGATAGGACTAGAAAGAAAAGAAATTTATAGCTATAGCTGTGTTAGTTAAGAAAGAATAAGAATCTGTGAAGTTAAAATTTCAACTAAAAAATTATGAAACAAGAAACAATGCGCTCAGGTTTACTTTGTCAAAATAATTAAAACGGTAAGTTTTATTTATTACAATTTACATTTATGGTAATGCAATTTTGAATTGAATGTATTGTTATTCCATGCAGGTTATGAAATGTATGATGCACGTTACTTGAAAATGTTGACGCTGTCTACTCAATTTGTGGCGGCTACTAGCAAACAAATATGAAAAGTTGACGTTTTAATCCATGATTTCCAGTTCCACGTTGTGGCGAACTATCGAATATATGTCATATATGTTTTGTATTAAAAAGTGTAAGAACAGCTGTTGCCGTTATCTGTGCAACTGAGCAGTGAGTGTTGACAAAATAGTGGAAAGTAATTAATAAATAATAAATTGTTCATTAAAGTATTTCATTATTTAAAGAGTTTTATTTATATGTTGTTTTCTCAATAAAAAGGCTCGATGGTCCACATAACGTCCTTCAATCCCATATTCAAGTTTTATTTATGATAGTAACCAACACGAACCATTGATATCTCAAATCAAGATGGTTCATTAATAAACCTTGGAGGTCATTGTATGTATTGGTTTTCCTCTTTCATAATTGTATAATGCTTGATACAATGTTTTAATGTAAACAATCAGACAAAATCACAAGATACACAAACTGTCAAAATGTGAAATTTCAATTTTTAGCGGGAAGCGCTACCAATATAACTGATAAAAAAATCACCAACGCATACTTTTGACAAGTCCTTTTTTTTAAAAATCTAATTGTAAAATTACCTCAATAGAAAAAATAGTATAAAAAACATGTATCATAAGGCCTGTTGACGCACTCGTCCTTTGTAAAACTCGCCTGGCGGCTCGTTTTCCAAACTTGGACTCGTACGTTAACAGATTGCCTTATGATACTTGTGTTTTAATGTACTATATTCTGGCTTAAAATTGGAAACTACGCAGACGCATTTTTATATATCAATTTTACAACGATAAATTCCAACGACTAGTTTTTAACTAATAATGATGCAAAACACTTGAAAATTCAACCAATGGAAATATTATTATACTGACTATTTCACTCATAAATTTATAAGCCTATCAAAATTCTGGATTCTACCTAGTTACCAAGTTTCACTTCGACAAAACACTGACACAATAGTTATTTATGTAACAAGTGTGTAAAGTAGTACTTTTTTGGTCGAGTGCGAGGTATTGAAGCACGAGACAAAAAATACTATTTTACACACGTGTTGCATACAACATTTTTCCTACAACCGAAATGGTTTTGATGTTTCTCATAATACTGAGTGTACAGGAATCCAGCAGCTTCAAATACTGTTAGTACTCTTTCTCGTAACACTACAAAATGTAACTTAAACACTTGGAAGAATCTCAGACAGACGATGATTATTCTTTTATAATGTACATTTAATATTAATATTAAAAATTAGGTTAGAATACAAGTAAAAAAAATGTTAATGTTCTTAAAAATTAGATTAGTACTTAATCTGTTAAAAAATATTAGATTTGCTTCATTTACAGTGTATATTCATATTTCTTAATAAATTTTAATTCTTTCATTATTATTTAATACCTAATTATATACCTACTTGATAGGTAAATTAACAGAATTTTAATGTTGCCTAGCAACGCTTATTTACTTTTCGAAAAGTACTTTTCACGCACTAGTGCTTGAAAAGTGACACTTTACACACTGTAATGAGTGCATGAAAAGTACTTTTTTCGCACCCTTTAAGCCAATATTGTATTTTTACAAGTAAGTGAGCTTTGATAAGCGAATTTTTTTTGATGTTTTAGAAACATATACCGGAAGTTCCATAATTACAATTTTCACACAATTCAATAATAAATATGTGTATTTGCAATCATAACCGAGAGAAAGAGTGTATCCACTTTTTTGTAAAAAATATCGAATATCTCGAAAAAGAAAAGAGATATCGACCTGTGGTTTTAAAATCTTAAATCTACACCCTTCGAACTAATTAAAAACAAATTTTCAGAATTTTTAATTTTTTAAAAATTTCGACCCTTTTTTAAACCACACCACCCTCATACCCAAAAATGGGTGTGTGGTACACCTTCAACGACCTCACCAGTAAATTCTTCGTACCAAAAACCATAAGAATACCAATTTTTATCAAAATATTCCAACGGATACAATATTTATTAAACATTCTTTAAAATCGTCAAAAACTGAAAAAATCCCAAGGGGTACACCTTAGATTTTTTGCGATTTTTAGCCATTTTCAGGCTTTTCCTTCTGGACATTGTAATAGTTGTTCAAAAATTATGAAAATTGGTATGCTTATGTAATTTTGCTCGTAGAATCTAATGGTGATATCGCCAGCAGTGTATAATTGACCATATTTGGGATACGACCCAAAAATGGGCATTTTTGAGCAAAGATTTGAGGACGAATATCTCGGACACGAAAAGAGATATCGACCTGTGGTTTTAAAATCTTAAATCTACACCCTTCAAACTAATTAAACACAAATTTTCAGAATTTTTTATTTTTTAAAAATTTCGACCATTTTTTAAACCACACCACCCTCATACCCAAAAATGGGTGTGCGGTACACCTTCAACGACCTCACCAGTGAATTCCTCGTACCAAATAACATAAGTATACCAATTTTCATCAAAATATTCCAACGGATACATTTATTATTAAATATTCTTTAAAATCGTCAAAAACTGAAAAAATTGCAAGGGGTACACCTTAGATTTTTTGCGATTTTTAGCCATTTTCAGGCTTTTCCTTCTGGACATTGTAATAGTTGTTCAAAAATTATGAAAATTGGTATGCTTATGTAATTTTGCTCGTAGAATCTAATGGTGATATCGCCAGCAGTGTATAATTGACCATATTTGGGATACGACCCAAAAATGGGCATTTTTGAGCAAAGATTTGAGGACGAATATCTCGGACACGAAAAGAGATATCGACCTGTGGTTTTAAAATCTTAAATCTACACCCTCCAAACTAATTAAACACAAATTTTCAGAATTTTTTATTTTTTAAAAATTTCGACCATTTTTTAAACCACACCACCCTCATACCCAAAAATGGGTGTGCGGTACACCTTCAACGACCTCACTAGTGAATTCCTCGTACCAAATAACATAAGTATACCAATTTTCATCAAAATATTCCAACGGATACATTTATTATTAAATATTCTTTAAAATCGTCAAAAACTGAAAAAATTGCAAGGGGTATACCTTAGATTTTTTGCGATTTTTGGCCATTTTCAGACTTTTCCTTCTGAAAATTGTAATAGTTGTTCAAAAATTATGAAAATTGGTATGCTTATGTAATTTTGCTCGTAGAATCTAATGGTGATATCGCCAGCGCTGTATAATTGACCATTTTTGGGATATGACCCAAAAATGGGCATTTTTGAGCAAAGTTTTGAGGACGAATATCTCGGATACGAAAAGAGATATCGACCTGTGGTTTTAAAATATTAAATCTACACCCTTCAAACTACTTAAATACAAAGTTTCAGAATTTTTAATTTTTAAAAAATTTCGACCCTTTTTTAAATCCTCATACCCAAAAATCTGATGTGGCCAACACCAAACCTCCCTCTATTTAATTTTTATTAATTTAAATATACATACTTACATATTTAGTTATTGCGGATACTGTATTAAGATCCATTCCATATAACTAGGGTTCTATTTACTATTTTCTTTTTAAAACGTTATTAATTTGAAATGATTAGTTCTTTGACAGTGACATTTATCTGTCAGTTACATACATTTGTGATTTGAGCCCATTAGATTTTGATGTAAATCGGATAACCGGAAATGGCACTTTACTTGAAGCTCAAAATAGTTTTTCTTCCAAAAATACCTTTAAATGTTATTTTTTTGAAATTAATGTTATTATAAAAATTAAAGATTATTAAATTTTCTACAGATTTACATTAATACCTTTTCTACATATTTTATGGATAAATTTATAAAATTATCTATAATTTAAATCCCGGACCTACGCTTTAAACAAACAAAACTCCTTGGTAACGCAGTTATTCAAATCAAACGTATGTAACTGACAGATAAATGTGTATTATTTTTCTTAACAACACTGGATAATAATTCAGTTTTCATTTTACATTTAAATAAAATATCCCTGTACAATTTAGAGCAGTGTATATTTTAACACAAATTTTATTTTAAAATCGAAAACATCTCGGTGTGCGTTGGCAGTTGATGCAACAACCATCCACGACCTTTTCCATCCCCTGAAACATTTCGACGTCAGTCCCATTCGACATGCTCACTAGAGAGAGACACTACACCGCGCGTACGTCTCGTCTTGCTCCAGCAAGATGCAGTGCGTAAAATTACGCATTGATTTTTTACAATATTGGTCTGATGTGAGTGGATTTTAAATTTAGTCCAAATATAGTTTGCATTTTGGACGGAAATCAAAATTAAACATGGGGTGGAACACATCGCCAAACATTTTAAAACTCTTGACATTCTTTGGGAAAATATTTCCCGGATTGTTTGGGGTTTATTGTGAAATGAAAAGTCATTTGAAAATATTTAAATGCGGGTGGTAATTTTATTTGGAATTTTTGCGTTTTATGCAGCAAAAAATATCGCTTTTCAGCGCTGAGAGCTTCTTGTGCTGCGGACGACAGAATTTTTTTTCAACAGATTTATGTTACACTAAAATTTAATTAACCGAAACTGGATTTTGCTGAAATGATACGCATTATATGCTTCAGCATTTTTGCTAGTATAGCCTTTTAAACTGAACGAACTTTATTTAATCTCATTAATACATTTTTAATTACATTTTTTAGTATATTTGTTTTATGACAATAATACTTTAATAAAATTTAGTGCGAGTAAAGAAATATAAACAAATTTCAGGTATTTATTTTAAATATTGTCATTGATAGTCTTTTAAAATAGTCATATAGAATGGATAGCTTGATAAATTGCTTCACTGTGCTTCTAGTTGCGTTCATAAAAAGTTTCCTTTTATATTTTTATATAAAAATATAAAAAATATATTATCACGGCATATTACCCATTGCTGGATGTGCCAATCTGCTTTGTTCACAGATATCGGTAATGATGATGACATATTTGTACTGTATGAGCGTTTCCGCACGTCACCTCACGGGCACTTATTGCGGGCGCAAAGAGTGCATTTCAGGAGTCACTTTTGTTTTTTACCTCCAGATTTTAGTGAATAAGCACGTTTTAAGGTCCCTAGAATCCGATTATAACATTTTTACGATGGTGTGTGTGCGTGCGTGCGTGCGTGTGTGTGTGTGTGCGTGTGCGTGAATGTGTGTGTGTGTGTGTGTGTGTGTGTGTGTGCAACAAAATTTTTGTCTACGATAACTCTAATACTACAATTCTAAAAATTATAATTCTTTCGAATTCCTCTTCGTTGCATCCATATGAAGAGCTGATTAGATTTTGGTTATAATTAGTCAACCGGAAGTACCCTCATTTGAAGATTTTAACAGTTTGTCTTGAAAAAACGATGTTAAATATTATTTTTTCACATTTAATGTTATAAATATTGAAGTATATTTTATTCTCTATACGATTTGACTGCATTTTATACTTAATATTAAATGGATATAGATAAAATTATAATGAAATTAAAAAAAAAATATATCATCACGGCATATTACCCATTGCTGGGTGTGCTAATATGTTTGTTCGCAGATATCGGTAAAGATGACATATTTGTACCGTGCGGGCGTTTACCAGGCGTCACCTCACGGGCACTCATTGCTAGCGTGGAGTGCACCACAGAGGTCAATTTTGTGCCATTTAAAATTCGAAATATTTGGCGTCGGTTGGGATCGAACCCGGTTCCCCAGATTCGCGACAAGACACTCAGGCACTCGGCCACGAGACCCCATAAAGAAATTAAATTTCATAAATTAGCCAGCTATGCTAGAAAGAGCTACTATATTAAGAAAATTCTGATTGAAAGATGTCAGTGTCAAGTGCAATTGACATATTCGTAGTATATTTATGTTATAATTTTATTTAAAATATAGAATTATTTTTTCTTTCTGTATGGAATTTGTATAAAATACATACAACTGTCGAAAGGTAATAATGTACATACAAGAAATTTATAATCTTTTACAAGGAACTTTCTGTATGGATTTTATAGAAAATACATACGCATTTACGAAAATTCTACCGGTAGATACTACATCTACCGACTGTGTTCGAAAACACGAGTGGTAAAAAGTTGCCGTGTTCGAAAATCTACCGGATTTATGAAGAATCTAATCTCAAAAAAAGGTTCTTAAAATATCGATTCCGGTAGCTACAACCTGATAAAAAGCTGTTTTCCGGTAACAGTTCAACGGTAGAATTTTCGTAAATACCTCATATAACCGACAGAAGGTAATGTGCTGGCCACATCAGGTTTTTTAAACTGTTATTTGAAATATTTTTTTCTGAAATGATCCATGAACGATTGTTAGAGAAAAAACAATGCTAGTGAATTGTTCATGTACCACTACCAGCCAATGACTTTAAAATAATATTTTAGAATTAGTCTTTGTTCTTTCATCGTCCTTCATTGTTTTTTCTCTTGAACTCTAAGAAAACTCCCATATGCAGTTACTCCATATCACAAAAAATGCTCTCATGATTACATAACCTAAACTTCCATACTCTACCTCTCATCTGAATAAAAAACAGGAAGAGGCTCGGATGCAACCTGCGAGCCACATGTCAGACGCGATGCCGTGGCGTGGCGTGGCGTGGCCCATC
The DNA here is from genome assembly GCA_963082715.1 of Harpalus rubripes. NCBI lineage: Eukaryota > Metazoa > Arthropoda > Insecta > Coleoptera > Carabidae > Harpalus > Harpalus rubripes. The sequence continues at coordinate 2,540,785 of OY720456.1, read as the reverse complement.
GCATACCGTCAGTTTTGTCTCGGGTTTTGCGTACTCACTGATTTTATCACTGCCAAATAATTACTCTGTATGGGATGCCCAAATTGAGAAGTTAATTATTAATGAAGAGATGAAGTTGCGAATAGCATCTGTTAGATTGGAGTTTTTAATAGATATTTTAAAATAAAACAATGACGAAAATGTAGTAAAATTTGCATAAGATTTATGTTGTTTTTAACAGAAAAAAATCTGATGTGGACACCACACGACTTCCTTGTACGCAAGACTAATATGAAGTATAGACTCAATTATAAAATTGCACTTATTTGACGTAATTTGACATTAACATCTATTTTTTATTTTTTGTTATTTTTTGTCCTAATCCATAGCAAGCTTCATTAGAAAAACCAAAAAGTAGGTATATAAGTTTTAAATTTAAATATCTCGCTTATACAAAGGGCTAATTTAATAATACTTGATATGCTAGACGCAGAATTTAATTCTCTAAAACTCTTATTTGAAGCATTTATTTCTTAAATCAAAATGAAACCATTTTATTCAAGAAAAACTGTTACCAACTTCAGGTAATATATCACTTCCGGTTAGCCTGTTTTAACCAAAATCTGCTATGTTATTCCAACTGATATAAAAGTTTTGTATACTAAATTTGAAAAGTTTTGGATTATATTTTAATATAGTTTTTCATTAAAATCTATTATAGGCTTCAAATAAAGTACCATTTCTGGAAATTATTTAATGACCAAAAAGGGAGGTGCACAACTAGATGTTATAGAAGTCCTAAATATAAAATTTCAACTTTCTACGGCTTAGGTACCGTTTTTGAGTTATGCGAGATACGTACGTACGTACGTACATACGTCATGACGAAATTAGTCAGAATGGATTCAGGGATGGCCAAAATGGATATTTCCGTTGAAATCTGGAAACCGAAATTTTTCGCGAATACAATACTTCCTTTACTTTGTACAAGGAAGTAATAATGTTAATTTTTAACATATAAATGTGTAACCAGAATTTAAAGTTCTTAATAACTACTAAAAATTTAGAATGGCAAATCTTATGTATGAGACTATCATAACAGAACAACTTAAGTTAAAAAGATCTTGAATAGTTCTCTTTATCTTTGGAGAATTGCTTGCGAATCTGACAAGGCAAACTACATTTCTCGATAAGGGACAGAGCGCTGCGTTACTTTATTATAACCGAGAATTTTACGCAACGCGTTAAACCGAAATATATTAGACAGCCTGAAAACCCGCTGGAATTATTAAACCCGTATAAGTATCTGCCTCTCTTCGCACAAACTGAATTTGAAGCACACGGTTCAGAGTTCACAGCCAGCATGGATCAGGTCATGCAGACTAAAAAATTCATGAAATTCTTGCAATCAGGTAGCAACGACGTTTTTTTATTACCTTGATTTCCTTTCAAGATGTGCTGTAATTTGACCGATTGTAATTGTAAACAGGTAGAATAAAATACCTGAGGTACAAAGGGTTCGCAAAAAATTGTTTTACCTCAATGATTTTTATTCAGTATTAGTTACCTGATTAAACTTAACGGGCTGCAGACAAATTTTAGAAGAGAATTTGTACATAATATTTTACGACGTACACTCTATCTGTTTTAACTATATATAGAGTGGTGGTAAGATAGGTGCAGTCTGATTTGTTGTTTGATGGGATAATATCGGGATATTATCCAATCAAAGGATAAGATCTTCCCACCACTCTATAGTTAAAACGGAGAGAGTATAGATGCAAAAAATCTGTAAGATGTTATTTATCTTGATAAAATTATACGTGAATACCGTAAAATCAGTTTTGTAAGAAAATTTCTACCTTCTGCTCTGCCACCGTATAGAGACCGGGGGCTAGTGCTACGGGAAAAATGTATCATGGTATTCCAAATACTTATCATTGGTACCACTGGCGTAGCTATGGGGGTTTACGGGTTCAATGGGGTCCTGCAGCATAACAAAAAATCTGATGTGGCCAGCACATTACCTTCCGTCAGTTCTATGTATTTTGTACAAATTTCATACAGAAAGTTCCTTGCTAAAGATTATATTTCTTGTACTTTACCTTCCGGCAGTTGCATGTATTTTATGCAAATTCCATAAAGAAATTTTATAGCAAAAGATCCTATATTTCAGTAAAATTATACGACAAACACACTATGTCAATTTCACTTGACACTGACATCTTGCAATCAAAATTTTCTTAATATAGTAGCTGTTTCCATAGGTATGGCTACTTTATGAAATTTAATTTCTTTATAATTTTTTAACTCTATATCCATTTAATATTAAGTATAAAAAGGAAGTCAAATCGTATAGAGAATAAAATATTCTTTAATATTTATAATAACATTAAACGTGAAAAAATGATATTTAACATAGTTTTTTCAAGAAAAACTGTTAAAATCTTCAAATGAAGGTACTTCCGGTTGTCCAATTCTAACCAAAATCTAATCAGCTCTTCACATGGATGTAATGAAAAGAAATACGAAAGAATTATAATTTTAAGAATTGTAGTATGGAAGTTATCGTAGACGAAAATTTTGTTACATACACACACACGGACACACATACATACACACACACGCACACACACACACATACAGACATCATCGTAAAAATAGTAAAATCGTATTGTAGGGACCCTAAAACGTGCTTATTCATCAAAATCTCACCACCGAATTTTTTGACCAAAGACAATACCTTCCTTACCTAAAGGTGACGGAAGGTAAAAATAATAAAATGTACACTTTATACTTATACTCAATAAATAGCGATTAAGATGAAAAAAAAACAATTTTTTCCTTCCGTCACCTTTAGGTAAGGAAGGTAATATCTTTGGTTAAAAAATTCGGTGATGAGTTTTTAATGAATAAGCACGTTTCAAGGTCCCTAGAATATGATTTTACTATTTATACGATGATGATGTGTGTGTGTGTGTGTGTGTGTGTGTGTGTGTGTGTGTGTGTGTGTGTGTGTGTGTGTGTGTGTGTGTGTGTGTGTGTGTGTGTGTGTGTGTGTGTGTGTGTGTGTGTGTGTGTGTGTGTGTGTGTGTGTGTGTGTTTGTGTGTGTGTGTATGTGTATGTGTATATGTATGTACATTAAGGTCCCTAGAATCCGATTATAACATTTTTACGATGATGTCCGTGTGTGTATGTGTATGTATATATATATATATATATATATATATATATATATATATATATATATATATATATATATATATATATATATATATATATATATGTGTGTGTGTGTGTGTGTGTGTGTGTAACAAAATTTTCGTCTACGATAACTCTAATACTACAATTCCAAAAATTATAATTCTTTCGTATTCCTCTTCGTTGCATCCATATGAAGAGCTGATTAGATTTTGGTTATAGTTGGTCAACCGAAAGTACCCTCATTTGAAGATTTTAACAGTTTTTCTTTAAAAAACGATGTTAAATATCATTTTTTCACATTTAATTTTATTATAAATATTAAAGAACATTGTCTTCTCTATATGATTTGACTGCATTTTATACTTCACATTAAATGGATATAGAGTTATAAAATTATAAAGAAATTAAATTTCATAAATTAGCCAGCGATGTTAGAAACAGCTACTATATTAAGAAAATTTTGATTGAAAGATGTCAGTGTCAATTAGTATTTTTGTGTTATAATTTTACTTGAAATATAGGATCTTTTTGCTCGAAACTTTCTGTATGGAATTAGTATAAAATACATACAACTGTCGAAAGGTAATGTACATACAACAAATTTAGAATCTTTTGCAAAGAACTTTCTGTATGGATTGTATAGAAAATGCATAGGAATTTACGAAAATTCTACCGGTAGATACCGCATCTACCGACTGAGTTCGAAAACACGAGTGGTAAAAAGTTACCGTGTTCGAAAATTGTACAATATCTACTAGATCCTTCTACCGAATTCATGAAGAATCTAATCTCAAAAAAATATAGTGATGCAAAGCGAAACGCATACATACATACATACATACATAAAATCACGCATTTCCCACTTAGTGGGTTAGCACAAACCCGAAAGAATAAAAATAACATCATCCAAAAAATAATCAGTCTCTCTGGAAATGTGTTCAAAGTAGGACTCTGCTCAGTTTGTTAACTACGTCAAATTTCTAACCTGTTTCAAATTTTCAAATTTTTTCATAGGTTATGGATCTACCCTGTTTACCACTTGCGCTCTTAAAATATCCTGATAAACAGCTGTTTACGGATAACAGTTCACCGGTAGAATTTTCGTAAATACCTCATATAACTGACGGAAGGTAATGTGCTGGCCACATCAGATTTTTTAATAATTACTTTGCGAGATATTTGAGGGTAATTGTCAGTGTCACTGTGACGTCACATTAGTGCAACCTTTCTCTCGCTGTCTACTATAGAGCTTGTGCCAGAGAAAGATATAGCAATAGGTGTCGCCGTGACGTCATGTTGACATTAAAAGTCACATGCAGTTAAACTAAAAACAATTAATACTTTTTAATACTACGAATTGCTTCAAAATTAAAATCGTTTGTTCGATTAAATTTGCTTAATCGATTATTTGGCCCTGCATTACTACTGGGTGTATGTAAAGAGAAAGAAATATTAACATAAAATGAATGGTAGATTTTATCCATGAACTCTACAAATACCGTAATAAAATGTAACAAAGCAGCAACATAATGGTGGGAATTAAAATTTGCGCGAGAAAAGCAAACATTGAAAGATTTTTGCGAAACAGCAACAGTAGTACAGCCTCATTTTCAGCTTCAGCCTCGCCCAGGCAATGTACCTTTTCGTAATTCAGCTAAGCACTTAACAATTCATCTAAATCGTATTACTCGAAACAGTACAGCGCACAATTTACAACACTACACCCGTTCACGAACGCTCTGTATACAGTGTATACCTCTATATATTTTGTTTTGGCTCTAGACTCGCGAAACCAGATAATCTCAACAGAGAAAGCTCCAGAATTCATAATAAATTATAGAAATATGCCAGTAAAATATTTAAAAATAATTTCCAGAATCCATATATCACACAGACATATGAGTATCTACAGTTTTTTAATAGGGCTTTTACCTTCTAAGTATTAAATCTCAAAAGATATCATTATTTAAATAGCCTCAAATTTGAAAATATCACCAAATATTCATTAGATATTTTACAATTAATTTTTTAAATTTGGATATTTTGAAAAAGTCAAGTGATCTGAAACAGAATGTGACGTCACAACACATACATCTTCTTTGGCTCCAATTTGTCCCTTATTGTGTCAATTCTTTGTGTTTTGTTACAAGTGTTATGATAAATATACTGTCAAAGTTGTCAAACAAGTGTCAAATTTTTGAGTTTGGTTCGTGTTAGATAATACAAAATTCAATATAAAATGTGTAATTTACAGTATCGTATTGTGCCTTCTTGCAAAAATGCGCTAGGAACAAACCTACTATTGAATTTATAAATATGCCAAAATATGCGAAGAAAAGTAAATTGTGGCTGGAAGCAGTAGGTCGAAGAGCTGATGGTTGTGTTTTTATATTTTATTTTACCTTAACTCTTTAACAGACCTTATTTCGGCGACAGTAAAAAAATCGTTTTGTGATATAAATTCAGCCATCATCCAGCTTGCGATTTTCGGTAAACTGTCCGACTTAGCTTGAGTGTATTCTGTATTAGCCATTATTACTCATTTATAATGGAAAATGGCATCGCCAAATGTCAAATTATAAGTTTGTTATTAACATGTGACAAACAATCGCCTACGTTTATTTATCTAAATAACAAAAATAAATGTAGGTAATGGAAAAACTGTTTTTCTATTTTCTGTGAATGATGTAATGTATGTGCTTCTACGACACAGGAGTGGGGGGTTGTTTTTCATGACTATTTTTAGCGCCAATATTCGTATTTAATTATTCACGAAAATAACAACAATTATTGTTAAAATAATTCATAATAAGAAAAATATTGCATAAACTTTCATTTAAAATACTTTTCGAAAAATGTGAAACAGGCTCATTGCATATTTTGTATTGTAATATTTGTAGTTATACAGGTGTCTCGTGACTCGAGAGTCATAGCATATAGTACTGACCAAAATGAGAAAAAAGTTTAATCTAATAGATCTGATCTTCAACTGTTTCCGAGAAAGTGGCTATTTTGTATTAGAATCGAAGAAAAACTGACAAAAATAGTGATCGAACAAATCTTGTCTATCAATAGATAGACTATAAAAAATAATAAAATTTTACATGAAATATTTTTCTCGATTTCGACGACATCTTAGTTAGTAGGTACAATAAGCTACTTGCGTGGTACTGAAAATCTATCAATAAATACCTAAAGTAATGTTGAAAACGTATGTAAAAATATAAATTTTATTTTAAAAAAAAATATATGTTTTTTAATAAATTAAAAAAGAAGATTTTCTTTGGAGAAAGGGATGCATATTTAAGAATGTAACCTGTCACTGTCTCTCTTCTTTATTATTTACAATTTGCGTGGTTTCTGTTACTTTTATTGCGTATTTCGTTAAGTAGAATTTTGAAGGATGTTAACTTAGCTTTTACTCGTACAAGTTTAAAATGACAAACGAAACTATTAACCTCCAAACTATTATTCAAACGTCAAACAGATTATCTGTCATGTTTAAATTACCCGCACATGTCGTTGCTATAGAACGTACCGATATTATTGCTTTACGGCCATTCATTGGTTCGGCGTAATTCTACGTCATACATGGCGGTAATTTAAATATTAAAATTTCATCAATTTTTTTCTGGCCAATTAATGAAAATTTTGCCAAAAGTAAAAATATGGGTATAGCAAGTTTTTATCGTCTCTTCAAAAATATTAAATAAAAAAATGGCATGCAAGTATCCCATTGTTTGATTTTTTTTTAAAAAAAACAAAAGCACATCTAGGATAACCTCTCAAAGGTAAACAAAAAGTCTCACTTAATCGAAATCGTAACTGTTATAGTTTTCGAGATAGCAGAGGTAAACCCCGTAAAAACTCATTTTTCACTTCCTTATCTCGAAAACTATTGAAGATCGGACAAATGTTGATTAAGCTTTTTTACTTTTTTTGGTCAATACTACCCTTAAAATATGGTCTTTGATTCGCGGGACACCCTATATATTTAATGTGCAAATTGCGTATCTACGGATCCTCATATTTACGTGACAACCCCCCACATATTTGGCATATCCGTGTCGCGATTCGCGATTGTTCAAACAGGTGACGATCTGTGCTGTAGAGGGCGCGTGAAGCTTAAAGCTTGAAGTTTGAGCGCGTGAAAGCTGAGGGGTGATGTATCACTAAAGACGGGGCGGTATTCACCCTCATTAGCCGGGAGACAATGGAACTCGGACAGCTGAGGAACTGTTCATTTCGGAGGTTACAGCCGGGTCACAAGTTACAGGGTTAATAGGGGGTGAATTACTCGCGAAGCAGACTACTTGGCTTTTTGACAAGATTGGATCACTTTTTATATAGACTGTGTTGGAGGAAATACTACCAAGTATATTCTGTTTTATTTGATCAGGTAGGCTATTTTTAGGAAGACATACTATTAATTTTCTATAAACTTGTAGATCCTATAGCAAATCAAAAGTAGATTTCAATTTAATGATATTGTATGTATAGGTAAGGGAGGTAATGTAATCGTGCCAAAAATTCGATGGTGAGTTTTCAGTAAATAACTACGAATTAGGGTCCCCACAACACGCTTTTACTATTTTTACGATGATGTCTGTGTGCGTGTATGTGACGATTTTTTCGTCCACGATAACTCTTACAACAAACTTTCGAAAAATTCTATTTACCGTATTTAAGCTTTCTACATTCATATAACGAGTTGATTAAATTTTGGGTAAAATTGGACAACCAGGGGTGATACTTTACTTGAAGCCCATAACAGTTTTTAATAAAAAACTATATTAAAATATAATCCAAAACTTTTCAATTTTAGTATTCAAGACTTTCATATCAAGGGGAATAACATATTCGAATTTGGCTAAAAATAATATACCGGAAGTGATAGTTTAGCTCTGAACAGATTTTCGTAAAAAATATATTATGATATATTAAAAACTTTTTAAATTCCGTATTTAAGACTTTTATATGAAAGGGAACAACATATTAGATTTTGGCTAAAATTGATAAACCGGAAGTGATACTTTATTTGAAGCTCTGAACATATTTTCGTGAAAAATATATTGATACAATCCAAAACTTTTCAAATTTGGTATCTAAGACTTTTATATTAATGAGAACGACATATTACATTTTTTTCTCATTGATAAACCGGAAGTAGTACTTTACAGCAAGCTATAAACAGATTTTCTTGAAAAAATATATTAAAACATGATCCAAAACTTATCACATTTGGTATTTAAACTCGTGTATAATTTGAAACAACATATTAGATTTTGACTATAATTATATGATAAACCAAAAGTGGTACTTAATTTGGAGCTCTTAACAGATTTTCGAGGAAAAACATAATAGAATATAATCCAAAATTTCGTATTACAGATTTTTCTATTTATTGGGACAACAAATTAGATTTTGTTTACAAACGATCAATCGGAAGTGATACTTTACTTAAAGCTTATTGCTATTTCAAACATGGAATTGACGGGAGGTTATGTGCTGGCCACATCAGATTTTTTTTTCTATCAATCGTTTATGGATTGTTTCCGACTTTGGAGAAAAATGTGGGTAAGACTTATTTTTATTTTTTTAAATTTTATTATTTTTATTCCAGCAAAATTGTGAAATGATTCACAATAAAATCATAGCATTTCCTATTACTCATATACCGCACATATGTTCAGCTATCCTAAGCTAACCTCTGTCTGTTCGCCAGGTAAAACTACGGGTGACCCAAGTTTCGATTGTCACCCAAAGCCATTGTGTATTATGGATTGTCTGAATCGTTTCCGATTTCGAGTCAGTTTGCACATTGCCTGGTCAATGGTCTTCAGCCAAGCTCTGAAGACTGAAGTGACCATATGACTGCCCAGGTAGACTGTCAGATGTAAAATCAAATATAACGTACTTTCTGATGTGAAATAGCGGGAAGAGATTTATTTTTATATCTCAGTTGAACTATGTAACGGATGTAGAAGACATTGAAGTAGTATTAGTAGTAGTAGTATTAAAAAAAATCGGAATCGTATTACCCAATTTCGGGTTACCATTAGCACAGACCACGGGTAGTAGTCTGTTATAAGCAAATTTGGATAATTGATATATTTTTATACATGATACGTTTCATAACTATCTCCAGGGATATTAAAAAAGGGAGCCACATGTGAAAACAACTCAAAACTCAAATGCATTTTCAATCAATCCATTAATCAATACTTGACACCAATGTTTACTTTTTAAAATTTCTCTTTGCGCAAAGGGACATGTAAATTTGTACAATTATAAAGCTAAAGCATAAAATTTAATTTTTACTCATTGCACCATCTACATCAGTAAATATAGCGTTAACGGATGTCCGGATTTCGAAGGCCAACATTGGGATCTCGGTATTACTATAAAAGATACGACTTTGCTTAAATGGGATATCTGGTGTGCTTTTGGGGGGACATCTTAGATGTGCTTTTGTTTTGCCAAAAATTCTCATACGTTTCTAGATAATAGCGGAATACTCTAAGTTAAGTAAACAATATTGAACCGGATTATTGTCATATATAATCGCATATCGAGATTTTGGTAAATGATGATGTCTGTGTGTATGTATGTGTGGATCCTCCGCTCTAACTGAAATACTATCATTCAGAAAAATTTTAAACCTTGTATTTCTGCCTTGTTCTAATATGGAAAGAAGCCATTAAATTTTGGTGTAAATCAGATAACTTTACCTGAAGCTCAAAATGGTTTTTCTTCGAAAAATACCTTTAAATGTTACTTTTTCGAGATTAATGTTATTTTAAAAATTAAAGATTATTAAATTTTCTACAGAATTGCATTAATACTTTTTCGACATATTTTATGGATAAATTTATAAAATTATCTATAAATTAAATCCCGGAGCCTACACTTTAAACGTTACGCTGTTATTCGAATGTATGTAACTGATAGATAAATGTCACTGTGAAAGAAGTAATCATTTTAAAATAATAATAGAAACGTTAAAAAAAATAGTAAATAGAACAATAGGATAGGAATTTAATACAGTTTCCAGCATAAGTAAATATGTAGGTATGTATTTAGATAAATAAAAATTAACGATTCACAAAAAAGTTTAAGCTAATCCTCATTTTTGGATTAGTGAATTCTATTTTGTCCCGGTATTTAAAATTTACTCTTCATTTTATTATCAAAAAATCTGATGTGGACACTACACGACTTCCTTGTACGCAAGACCAATATGAAGATGAAGTATAGACCCAATTATAAAATTGCACGTGTTTGACGTAAATTGACATTAACATCTATTTTTCATTTTTTTATTATTTTTTGTCCTAATCCATAGCAAGCTTCATTACAAAAACCAAAAAGTATATAAGTTTTAAATTTACATATCTCGCTTATACAAAGGGCTAATTTAATAATACTTGGTGAGCTAGACGCAGAATTTAATTCTCTAAAACTCTTATTTGAAGCATTTAGTTCTAAAATCAAAATGAAACCATTTTATTCAAGAAAAACTGTTAACAACTTCAGGTAATACGTCACTTCCGGTTAGCCTGTTTTAACCAAAGTTTGCTATGTTATTCCAATTGATATAAAAGTCTTATATACCAAATTTGAAACAATTTGGATTATATTTTAATATGGTTTTTCATTAAAATCTATTATAGGCTTCAAATAAAGTACCATTTCTGGAAATTACGTGATGACCAAAAAGGGAGGTGCACAACTAGATGTTATAGAAGTCCTAAATACAAAATTTCAACTTTCTACGGCTTACTGTTTTTGAATTATGCGAGATACGTACGTACGTACAGACGTCACGACGAAATTAGTCAGAATGGATTCAGGGATGGTCAAAATGGATATTTCCGTTGAAATCTCAAAACCGAAATTTTTCGCGATTACAATACTTCCTTTACTTCGTAAGGAAGGAAGTAAAAAGGTAGTTACTTGGATTAGACTATATTTTAAGAAATAAATTGACAAAATTAGAGAAAATTCGCTGATCGAAAAATAAGTATTAGCTGCTACAATTGGTGGACGCCTCGGATGGTTCGCGTCCACGGATTCATGAGAAGGAATTCGTGAGAAGGAATACTTCGTGCAAAGAAAGAACACACATACACATACACTTTACACTGATGAACACTACGGACATGAACAAATACTTGTTAATTTAATAACTAAGCTGTATTTACAATTAAACTAAACCTAACATGTTACATTCTGTAACCCAGCGGGCGGGCGTCTGCACGCGCCCCAAAACTAAAACACTACATATTCAAAACAAAACACATCTTCCCGACGCGACGAACTAATTTCGACATGTTTACCCCATGGCTAACTAAATTCGACTATCTTTAAAAACAAAACGCTATCTTCAGGACAGGATTATCTTATGGGTACGGTGTGCATAGATTAGGGCATCCAAAGTCACGCACGTATACATAATAATTTCCAGACTTAATGATCAACAAATAAATGTCGTGACTAGCATAATACGATAAGAATTTAAACTGAATTTTGACTTAAATAAATAAACAGAGTTAAAATATAGTTATTACAATAGCGTTTTTTTAACATAGCGAATTTTTTCATAGAATAGAGCTGCGGCTAAGATAAACGCTCATTTAATTAGAAAACGAATTAGCGCAAATCCTTCTACATTATTTATCTTTGAAACATCTTTTGGGCCGTTTAAAACCTCCAAATCCACTCATCAAAAACTGCATCTCATCTCTCACCTTCATCTACTCCTCCCCGCTCACCTTCATCCCTCTCACCAAAACAAAACCTCACAAAAACAAACGCAACGCAGGAAAACACTCTACCGCTCGTACGCATGACCAATGGGAGCACGCTGTCTGCTCCGATTGGTCCGCTTGGTGGCAGATGTGTGACCGAAGACACGCGCTCGGCGGGGAGATTAGACCGCCAGTCGTTACGAAACTTTACGTGTGTGAGGTTGTGTGCGTGAGTGTTTTGTTTTCTTTACACATGGTTAGTAACTCACAGATGGTATAGTGATGTTGATGTGTTGTGGTGTAGGGTTGTTGTAGATATCGGTTGTTGTTGCACTGGTTTGTTACTATTTTTTTGTTTATTGTGTTGTTTAGCTGGTTGTTGGATACAACAACTGGTTATAATTTTATGGATATAAACATGGATAGCGCTTTCACCATTTTTCGCGGAAGGAATACAGTTATAACAAAAATATTTACAGAGAATTGTAAATCTTTTTTTATAAAAATATATTTATGGAAATTGTTTTTATACATGGATTTTTTTTTATAATCACGTATATAATAATGAGGCTCATTTTAGGACTTTAATTAAAATTATTATATATTATGAAAATTCCAAAAATTTGGGCACCAAAACATTTAGAATTTTATGCCCTAAAGCATAAAAACATAAAGCACCCCATAACATTTTATGGGGCAGATAATATTTAAAAAAAACTGTGTTCCCATGTTAAATGTATATGGGGAGGTTTATTTGTGGCACCCGGTATATTAGAGTATATATGTATATATTTTGATTCAGTTAAAATTTGTAATATATTTTATTATTTTATATAAAAGTTAATTCGAAATTTTAATATATATATATATATATATATATATATATATATATATATATATATATATATATACCGTGTGTCTGTCTTAAAGGTGTACATAGCAGATTAACATGGGAAATAAGTTTTTTGCAATTTCCTGCTCGCCTAATTATTTTAAGCAAAAACGCATCAAATAAAAGTTTTAGGGCACAAAATTCTGCATCTAAATCTATAAACAGAATTATCTTTACATGCTTTGTAACGACAGAAATTAATTATGAAAATGTCGAAAATTTCGTTGAAAATATCGACAGCCATGGAATTGAACAAAAAATAAATAAATGCTTGACGTTTTATCTGTCACAACGTAAGTGAACTTATTTGACGTTTCCGCCAATTTGATAAAACATCAAGCATTTATTTATTTTTTGTTCAATTCCATGGCTGTCGATATTTTCAACGTAATTTTCTAAATTTTCATATTTAATTTCTGTCGTTACAAAGCATGTAAAGATAATTCTGTTTATTGATTTAGATGCAGAATTTTATGCCCTAAATCTTTTATTTGACGCGTTTTTGCTTAAAATAATTAGGCGACCAGGAAATTGCAAAAAACTGATTTCCCATGTTAATCTCCTATGTACACATTTAAGATAGACACACGGTATATATATATAAATATATATATATATATATATATATATATATATATATATATATATATATATATATATATATATATATATATATATATATATATTTGTAAACATGCATAATACAGGGTGTTTGGCGTAACTCCGGCGTCAATAATATTTCGTTTATCTTGAGAAATACAAGAAAATGTTAATAAGCAAACTTAAAGTAGACAAAGGGGCTCATAAGATGACCCTAGTAGGAATTTTGCATCACTTCCGGTTTAAGAGGAAATGCGTACAACTTTAAATCTGGCATAGGGAATCTGTATTTTTATATATTTTTTCTGAGTGTACATAAAATTAGCTTCACGATGATATCAAAATATCATAGTTTTACTTCAACCATTTCACAATGGCGACCATTTATTTTCAAAATATGTGTTAATAAAATACCATACAAAATTAAACATGGCAAGATATGAAACAATTTTATTACCTTAAAACAAAAGAAAAGTATTTATTTACATAAAGTTGAAGTGCTCTAACAATTTAAGGTATTAAAATTATATTAATACTAATTTTGAAAATAAATGGTCGCAATTTTGATACGGCTGACGAAAAACTATGATATTTTGGTATCGTTTAAAGCTAATTTTATTTACATTCTGCAAAAAAAATTAAAAATACCGATTCCCTATGCCAGATTCAAACTTGTACTCATTTCCGCTAAAACTTAAAGTGATACAAAATTCTTACTCTGATCATCTCATGACCCCCTTTGTATAGTTTAAGTTTGCTTATTAATTTTTTTTTGTATTACAAAATAAACGAAATATTCTTGGTGCCCGACTTACGCCAAACACCCTGTATACTATACCCAGCATATGTTTTGAATTACTTCCCCGGGTTCGATCCCGATCGACGCCAAAATTATCAAATTTAAATGCTCAAAAATTACCCCTGTGGTTCACTCTCCACGCCAGCAATGAGTGCCCGTGGGATGACGCATGGTAAATGCCCACACGGTCTGAATATATCATTACCGATATCTGTGTATAATGTACAAAGCAAAGCAGATTGGCACACCCAGCAATGGGTAATATGCTGCGATGATATATTTATTTATTTATTTATTTATTTATTTATAAAAAAAAATATTTTAACGAAAAATGGTGTAAACGATATTACATGGTAATCCTTACCTTACTATTTTTTGAATGTATGTACAAAATATTATCAAAAAAGTATGTAGTATATTTTTTAAAACCTTATGTTGTTTGTTAATAATATTTTATTACATATGTTTATAAAATTTTGCATGTGAACGCGTATTTATATATGTCTATTTTTATATTTAAAGTGTTATTAATATACATATTTAATTTTGATATTATAATTTTCTATTTGTATACGTATATAGATATTCGATAAGCAAAAGTTATAATAATAATAATAAGCATATAAATAATAAAGAAATTAACGCCTACTTAGTATGAGTATCGCTTGAAAATTTAAGACATATTTAAACGATGGAATAAACAGATATTTACATATTTTAATACAGTAAACTAATATGTTCTAAGGCATGTATAATAGTTTTAATGTTTTTCAATCGAATATAATTATTTTCAATCTATTTACAACTAAAACAATGTCAAAAATCATCCACCAATCACAATTTACGTTACATATCTCCCCCTCTTGTAATCCTCTTTGTGCAGCGTTCTATGCACTTTCGCTTTCAGTTGTTCAGTTCGATCGTTTACTGTTTGCGACATTTGTGCCGCATATGAATTTCCGCGCATTTTCGTTGTTATTAAATTATGTGAATCATTGGAATATTTTCCAAGTGAATCATGAATTAAAAGCGGTGAACGATTGGGCGAGCGGCGATATTTGGTGGCAGCGCGCATTGCAACAATATTTTCAAGAGAGATAAAATAGTTGTTTTGTGATTTCAGTGGATATAATTATTATTTGTTTATGGAGAAAGTGTTTAAGGATGTTTTGAGAGATTTGTAAGATTTTGTTATTACTTTGTTTTTTATTTGGGTGTACAAGTGTATAAACCGACAGACGACCTTTTAATTTACACAATATCGATATAAAAAAAATTACAGAATGGTACTTAGAGTTCTGGAATCTGGTCAAACTATAAATACTAAATGCACTGCAATATCTATCGGTAAAGTAAAACTTCAAACGTTAGACTTCAAATAAAATAAGCAAATATACCGTTTCTTGGGGTTGTATTAGGGATTAGGCTATTAAAGTTATACTGGGGTTTTCTAACGGTTCTTCTAAAATTTCCAGGTCCTGTGTTTAGGATGTCTTTTTACCTGCTCCGAAATATATTTTTTAAATATGACTCGTTTATATATACAAATAAATAAATACCGAAAAATTGATTTTTTTGCTGATTGACATGAAAATGCAATATTATTGACAACTGACAGTCTGTAAAATGCCACTTTTACTGCGTAAGCAGTAAAATGTTTTTTACTATTAAATAACAACCGTTCAACAAATGTATAGAGCAACATAATTTGATGGCGCTAACTTTGAAAATAGGTATTAAAAATAATCACGAAATTCTAAAATCGGTAAAAAAATAATGTGTTCTACAAAAATTCGCTAATATTTTCTGTGAGTTACAGATAAATATTCGTATATTATGTTATCTTCATTTTGATTATTTTTACCTCCCGCTACCCTTGGTAAGGGAGGTATAGGGATCGTGCTAAATATCGCACGAGTATTTGGTAAATGATCACGTTTTAAGGCCCTTAGAATCCAATTTTAACATTTTCACATTGATGTCTGTGTGGATCCTCCACTCTAACTGAAATACTATTATACAGAAAATTTTGAAACCTTGTATTCTAATATGGAAAAAAGCCATTCGAATTTGGTGTAAATCAGATAACCGGAAATGGCATTTTACTTGAAGCTCAAAATAGTTTTTCTTCAGAAATACCTTTAAATGTAATTTTTTACAGATTTATGTTATTATAAAAATTTAAATTATTAAATTTTCTACAGGTTGGCATTAATAATTTTTCTATATATTTTATGGATAAATTTATCAAATTATCTATAATTTATATCTCGGAGGCTACGCTTTAAACAAACACAACTCCTTGGTTATATAGTTATCTCAAATATACTGTCAAAGACCTAATCATTTTAAATTAATAATAGTAACGTGTAAAAAAATAAAAATATGGGGTCTCGTGGCCGCGTGCCTGAGTGTCAGGTCGCGAATCTGGGGAACCGGGTTCGATCCCGACTGACGCCAATTATTTCCAATTTTAAATGGCACAAAAATGACCCCAGTGGTGCACTGTCCACGCCAGCAATGAGTGTCCGTGAGGTGACACCTGGTAAACGACCCACGGTACAAATATGTCATCATAGTTACCGATATCTGCGTACAAAGCAGATTGGCACACCCAGCAATGGGTAATATGCCGTGATGATATACATATATATTTTTTATTTATTTATTTAAAAAGAAAATAGTAAATAGAACACTAATTATATGGAAATGAATTTAATATAGTTTCCAGCATAAATGTATGTATATATATTAAAATTAATAAAAATAAATTGCGGGAGGTATAGTGTTAGCCACATCAGATTTTTTAATTTAAAAATTCGCGCCAGTGTGAAACAAACAAAACCATTTTCATTTTCTTGTTTTGCCTTCGTGAAAATTTCATCCTATCTTCAAGTAAAACTCCCTCCTCTTTTTGTTCCGTGCGAATTTATAATCGCTCGTCAACTGTTCCCGTGTCGCTTGGCGCGAACGCTAGCGCCGTTGCCGTTCTATCGGCATCGGGCGGGCGGTGCTTGATGGCCGATGTGCGTTTGTTTGTTGAAATGTCCAACGCTCGGATGTGCTGATGTGTAGCCGGAGGGAGAATCTGTTTAAGTGATCGATTATCAGTGTCATTTGACGTTCGTTTTACTGGTTCAGCAGTTGGATGGAGCTGGATGGAGGTGAATTCGGTCACCAGTTTTTTCGATCTCATTAAATATTTACAGGGTGGGATATTTAAATTGAGATAGATAGATAGGTGGATGATTTATTATACAAGTGAGGGAATGAGGTGCTTTTTAATTAGATTGATGGTAATGCATTAGCATCAGTTGTAATTCACTGCTAACTGACGAATATATCTCTATTACATGATAATTGTAAACCATGCTTAAAAAATCTGCTATGGCCAGCACATTGCCTTCCGTCAGTTCTGTGTATTTTGTACAAATTCCATACATAAAGTTTCTAGGGAAAAATTCTATATTTTCAGTAAAATTATTACACGAACATTTGACACTGACATCTGTCAATATAATAGCATTTTCCATGTTTCACAAAGACAGTGTGGCTATAGGGCGCGAGCAGACACGTGACTCAGGCGTCCTTGACGTGTTTCGAATCAGCTGATTTGTGTGCGCTTGTCATTTTAACAAGAACAATGTCACTTTGACAAGACCAATGTTGTGACATTTTAATTTTAAACTGTTGAGAAGTTATTATTTTTAATTTCATGTGATTTACTACCTGAAAATTGTACAATAATAATATATTAACAGTTCAAAAGCAAAATAAGTCAAAACATTGGTCTTGTCAAAGTGAATTGTTCTTGTCAAAATGACATGCGCACACAAATCAGCTGATTCCAAGCACGTCAAGGACGTCCGAATCACGTGTCTGCTCGCGCCCTATGGGCGATGTGGACATTTTGAGCGTCAGCGCCTCTAACGACTACATTAGCATTTTTGGTTACCGAATCAATTTTGACATTTCGAGAAAGTGATGCAATTTACAATTTGATTTTGAGTTGTTGCTATTGTGTATGAATATTATACATCATAGTATATTGAAATGAATAAAGAAAATATTTAAAATGCTATATATGTGATGTGACAATCAAAAAAGTCAAAATACCAGCGAAGGTACTGTGGCAGAAAATATAATTTTTCTTATAATATGTGTGATTTCTGTAAACCATTTTACCATATTTAAATTTATATTATAATTTATAATATTAGTTAAATGTTACAAGATGCACAATACAATAGAAATTGAAATTAAAAATTTGGAAAACTTGAATGATTGGAAAGAAGAAAATTTCTACATATCACGATATCAGTGTATGATGTTAGCATCTTTCTTTTATATTCGCAATAAATGAAGAAGATTCTTCATTGAAAATATACCAGGCTCTAGTTGCACAAGCATGGAAAAGAAAATACACGAAAAATGCGAACCATGTGAATTTCTGTCTTTAACATTAACATTACAAGCCGAATTCACAAAATAGGATTAGCTAAATCCAAATTTTGGTTTAGCTAAACTTTTTCTAACTCGGTAGTAAGAACTTAATCTAAACCATATTCACAAAAAAAAATGGTAATAGACAGATTAGAGTTTGTTTAGCTTAATTTATAAACGTCAAACTTAAAATAAAAATGGCGAGTAAACGCGAACGAAGCCCAAAAATTTACAGAAAATGAAATATTTGTTTTGATTGACGAAGTTAATAATAAAACTAAATTATTATTTAGCAAATTAGGGCCAAATAACACACCATTAAAAAAATTACGGCTGTGGGAAGAAATAACAAGGAAAATAAATAAAGTAATTAATTGTTTATATATGATATTTCTATTAGTCTGAAGCTATTTAATAAAGATTATTATTATTACTATTATTATTATTATTATTATTATTATTATTATTATTACTATTATTATTATAACAAACCTCTATGATGATTAAAAATTACAATTATAAATTTTACACAACGTTAATCCTGCGTTGAATATATGGCTTAAATTTGTAAGCGAAAAGTTTTGTGAATAGGTTTAATATTTATTTACACCCAAATGATTCTGTTGCTATGGATACGTAGGGTTAAATTTTAAACTAAACCGGTTTAAGAAAGTATTACCGATAACGGATTAAACTTTTTTGTGAATATGGTTCAACTTAACTTGATTGTTTAAATCGGGTTTAAGTGCTAATCTTGTTTTATGAATTCGGCTGGTATGTACAAAATTTATAATAAATTGACGAATTATGTCAAAAATAGACTTCTATTTTATACGAGTATACAACTGCAAGTATTATACAAATTTAAGACAATTTTCTGCTTCTTGTATCTTGTTCAAATATTAACATAAGAAACACAATTTTATATAATTCATTATTGCAATCAGACGACCATTGTTGAAATTTTATTCATACGATAAGTATTTTTTACAACGAGAAAATATAATCTTCTAGGAAATTTATAAAATTTGATACTTCAATCGGTAATTTTGTAAGAATTATTACATCCCCCACTGCATCACATAATATTTGACGTCCTATCATTCGCATTCATTGTAAATATTTTATAAAATAGAAATTGTAAAATTATTCTGACATAAAACATAACCTTGCTATGTTTCAATGAGTAATCATTTTGTCATTTTTGCCCGCTGTCGGCGCTGATTACTTTTGTGCACAGCACCTTTTTTAACTCTGTATCTATTGACTATGAAGGCAATTTTAATAATAACTATTCGCACCATAACTTTATGACGTCATAATTTCAAAGTCATTAAGGTTTGTTTTCCAATCAACTATTTGATAACTTAATTTCTCGGAACCTATCCCGCGTTATCACCTTCGAACCGACCCCCCCCCCCCCCCAATGTTCATTATCATCTACCCCAGGGCTGTCCAATTGCGTTAGCTCACGCTTGATTTGAGTGAAATCGTCGCGGATTCATCCCACACCGATTTGCGGTACCTTGGTGTACTAACAAGTATTGAACAAGTAGCATAGTGGTATGTAATGGGTATAAGGTAAGGCTGGAAGTCTGGGGGTGCAGATTTGTATAAAGTGAAAGGGGTTGATAGCTAAAGGAGTGAAGAATGGTTCAGGTTGGAATTTTTAATCGTTTAAAGGGAATGTAAAGGGCGGAGGTAGATAGACGGCTGTAGAATTCTGCGAAATGAACCAATTTGTTGTGTTTACAATATTATAATCGTGATGGTGCAATATTTATTCAAAAACAAAGGGATAAAGAAAGGCCACTACACATTCTAGGAATAGGGACTGATCGATATCAATTCTTTTATAGCTTTTCTATTTTCGTAGAATTCTAGAAATTTGAGTAAGGGATATATATATATATATATATATATATATATATATATATATATATATATATATATATATATATATATATATATATATATATATATATATATACCGGGTGTCTTAGTCCAACCGACACATGGGGGATTAATATGGAAAATCAGTTAATTGTGAATTGTATCTCCCCAGTGCAAGATATTAAGTAGAGATTTTGTATGCTTTTCCGGGGATACTAATTCTATGGATTATATTTCAAATCAGTCAATTTACAAGTGTAAGAAAAAAGAAAAAATTAAGAAAAATTGTAGAATTGTTAGGATTTTTCTTCATACCCCGAAAAAAATAGTATCCAAGCAACGGTTCGAATTGTATGGTGGTAGCGAGTGCGTATGATTTTTTCTACTTATTATATTTTATGGATAAATTTATAAAATTATCTATAATTTAAATCCCGGAGCCTACGCTTTAAACAAACAAAACTCCTTGGTTACGCATTTCATATCTCAAATGTATGTAACTGACAGATGAATGTCACTGTCAAAGAACTAATCATTTTAAATTAGTAATACTAACTTTTTAAAAAGAAAAAAGCAAATAAAACAATAGGAAAGGAAATTAATACAGTTTCCAGCATAAATAAATATGTAGATTTAGATTAATAAAAATTAACAATTCGCAAAAAGTTTAAGCTAATCCTCATTTCTGGATTAGTGAATTCTAGTCTGTCCTATAGTATTTAAAATTTTATCTTCATTTTATTATCAAAAAATCGGATGTGGCCAGCACATTACCTTCCGTTAGGTCTATGTATTTTGTACAAATTTCATATAAAAAGTTCCTTGCAAAAGAGTTTATTTCTTGTACACTACCTTCTGGCAGTTGCATGTATTTAATGCAAATTCCATTCAGAAAATTTATAGCAAAAGATCCTATATTTCCAGTAAAATAATAAGCCAAATACACTATGTCAATTTCACTTGACACAGACATCTTTCAAACAAAATTTTGTTAATACAGTAGCTGTTTCCATAGCTTGCTACTGGCTACTTT
Source organism: Harpalus rubripes (assembly GCA_963082715.1). Taxonomy (NCBI): domain Eukaryota; kingdom Metazoa; phylum Arthropoda; class Insecta; order Coleoptera; family Carabidae; genus Harpalus; species Harpalus rubripes. Next base: position 2,519,191 of record OY720456.1, on the reverse strand, counting down.
ATGAAATTTAATTTCTTTATAATTTTTTAACTCTATATCCATTTAATATGAAGTATAAAATGCAGTCATATCAAATAGAGAATAAAATATTCTTTAATATTTAAAGAAAAGGAATACGCAAAAATTATAATTTTTGGAAAGGTGGTATTATGCGATCTGAAAAAATCGTCACACACACACACACACACACACACACACACACACACACACACATCCATATATACATACAGACATCATTCTAAAAATAGTAAAATCATATTTTAGGGATCCTAAAACGTGCTTATTCATTAAAGTCTCATCATCGATTTTTTTGACCAGACAATACGTTCCTTACCTAAAGGTGACGGAAGGTCAAAAGGTAGTTACTAGGATTAGATTAGACTATATTTTAAGAAATAAACTGCCAATATTATAGTTAAATTCGCTAATCCAAAAATGAGGATTAGGTTAATCTTTTTTGTGACATACATATGTAAACAAAAACAAATGCTACAGTGATTATTCCCGGGAATAATCTCTAGAGCTTTATTCTCAGTATAATAATGACAGGATTGGTTAAAACGCAGACACGTGACACAAAATGAAACATTTCATTGGTTGTAAGATATGTCAAAAAATAATAAAATACATATAAAATTTAGTATTTATTATGTGAAATCCGAGGGGTCGTCCACCAGTGGCATTCGGTGTACATTTTCGTGGCATTACAGGCATTTTAGGCAGTAATTAGGTATTATTGAGCATTATCAAGCAGTACTGGCAATATAGGCATTATTCGGCAATATTAAGAATTTTTAGGCATTTTTAAGGCAGTAAAAGGAATTTTCGGCAGTAAATCAGCATTTTATTTTCTACTGCGCATGTCAGCGCATATGTATGCGCATGGAGTACTGTTGTTGTTGTTGTCATATTGGGTGTTGAACTGTTGCGACGAGTGAGTACGGTTATAACAAGAAAATATATTGAGGTATGTATCTATGAATTTCATCATTTGTAAATCAAATAGCTGCATGTAAATACATGACACAGATAATTCACTTAAATACAACAATTTATTTGCTTTATACATTTTTCCCACTCCCATTACGCATTACGGTATCGTCTTCTTGTCTTATTTGGTTACTTCTTGTATTGCAAAACAAGACAAAATATTTAAGTAAATGAATCTTGCCTTGCGTCACTCTTATAAATAAAAAGCTTGTATTGACTGTCATTTTTTGCATAATACTTGTCTTGCATATTTCGGGGAATCCCCTGGTAGCATTATCTTTACAATGTAGGAATCGAGGTAGGAACGCTTGTTTGTACAGGTTATTACCGTGCAATGTGAAACCGCCATGATCCAGAATTTTCGTGAGTACTGTTACGGGAATAGATGATTTTTAATTTTACGAAGTTAATATGAGTAAGAGTAATATTTAATTTCAAAGTGTTAATAGTATGATGATGCTGTAAAACGTAATAAATATGAAACAAACTAGGAAACAAATGAATGGTTGTATTTTGATTATTTTTTGTATTCATATTTATCATATTACTAACTGTTTAAAGAACTGCTCGAAGAAGTAGTAGCTATTTAGTTCATAAATACGACCTATTTTAATACATTATTTTTTAGAATTGCTTAAAAGAATGGATGAAGCGAGCGATAACGACTTCTTTAAATTTCTTGAAAATAGCAAAATAGAAATACCGAATTATTAAAAAAAAATATTAACGTATACAGGATACGATAATATTGTATCTTTATCGCTGTTATCAGAAATGATTTCCCTAAAATGGATGTAAAAAATGACCTGCCAAATTTATTAAAAAGTGAAAATGAATGAAATTTCAAATATGAATGATTTAGAACTTAAAGATTATAGTGGTTCAGTTTGTGAGAAAAATAAACAAGGTTATATTAAAGTAACATTAAACAATAATAGAGATGTTGTTATAAAAAAATCAACATTATGTTGGTTTTTTTCAAGAAAAAATAGTCGTCTTTCAACAGACCGTATTCAAAGGGTAAAAGGAATGACTATACCTCGGACTATACTAAGTGAAAAGAAAAAAACTGAAGCAAGTAAACCAAGAAGAAAACAAAAAAATAATTCTAAAATAAATACGCGGAATAAAACTAAATCAGGAGCTAATCCAAAGAAAAATAATAATGTTGAAAGTAGCGACTCAGAAAGTACGCATAGTAGCATAATATCTTTAAAAAGAGATACGGAAAGCGATGATTTTGCTGACATAGAAAATGAAGAAAATTTAATAAAAATAGAACAAGAAGCATACTATTCTATTTACTATGATGACCAGTGGTACCTGGGAAGAGTTATAGAAAAGAGAAAAACAACTTCTGAAGTGAAATTTTTAAAAGCGGATCTTGATAAATTTATTTGGTCGAAAAAAGATAATGTACAAATTATGAAAAATAGTTTTATTTTCTATGGTCCAATTCAACTTTTAGGTTCGGATCCATTTTTCATAAAAACAGATGACAGGCATAATATAAATAAAAAATATAAAGAATTTAAAAAAACATAAATATACATATGTGTACATAAAATAATTTTAATAATGAAATTTATTATAATAATAATTTTTGTTTACTTTGTCTGTGTTGTACTAACTTTTGTTTTTGAATAAATCAATAATAGTTATTTATAATTAATTATTAATAATTACTCACGTGTACTATACAACATTATATCCAAAACCTCTTTAAATGGTTTAATATGTATTTGAAATATTTTTCCAATGTGAGATTTCAAAATTACATTTGATAAAACAATGCAAAAAAAGGTCATGCCTATGTTAATATATGAATGTTTGTATTTTAAAATCTAGTGAGCTAAAATTTTTGTTCAAATCACTAGCGACTTATGGTACTTCATTTATTTCAAATCACCATAGTTATGTGCTATAATTATAGCAGTATAATTACACGCTGTTGGATAATAGTATATTATTCAACGAGCGTATTATGATGGCTATTATTCACGAGGATGATTTTAGAACACGAGCCGTAGGCGAGTGTGGTAATTCATCCGAGTGAATAATAGCCATTATACGCGAGTAGAATACGATATTTTATCTACACCTGCAATTGAAATCATATTATACCGGGTGACACTGAAAATTTTTTCTTCGGTTTAAAATTGTTTTTGCGCGCTTCCGTCAAGTTTTGCATCAAAATCTTTCAGGAACTGTCAGATTACTGCAAACTGAAATGAAATGAGTCACTCACTGTCGTAAAAATATTATAAAAAATCTATAGTTGAGTATTTTTAATACAAGAAAATAGAATATTTATAGGTTTTGAACCTAATTGTAAGTAATTATAATGAAATTTGTAGTGAAAAATCCAAATAAAATTATTTTGATTTTTCAGGTTATGATATAGGAATGAAATGCCGTGAAACGTACAAAGGAATGAATTATGTTGACTTAAATAATGTGCACAATGTAATATATTCGTAAAATTCATTAATTTGAAATTAAAATAGTCTGATGTTTTAACACAGAAAATTTCCCTAGAATTTAGAATTTGAGTAATAAATAATAATAAACAGAAAAGTCGGCACATAAAATCATGTTTATCACATGTCCAGAAACGGTTTTGCGAATATTTGCTTGCGCATAACCACTAAATGAAGTTGATTGTGAACCCTCAACAATAAATTTGACAGTTCCGTGTCTTATGTAACCTCGCCCCGTGGATTATGAGTCATAATCCACGGGGCGTGGATAATGAACGGTATTATGTATCCATGGTTACGTACATAATCAATATATTATTAAACAGGTGTAGATAAAATATATTTTTTGCATTTCTCCAAATAATCCAATATAGTTCCTTTGTATATAAATACAATAAATATCGTATTAATCAACGCAATAATGACTAAAATTAAAAATTAATAATAGCAATTCCAATAATTCTGGAGGCATTATTAAGTATAATGAGGCATTTTGGTATTTTATTAAGCATTTTGGCATTTTATTAGATATTTTGGCATTTTAATACGCATTTTGGTACTGTATTAGGCATTTTGGCATTTAATTAGGAATTTTGGCATTTTATTCGGAATTTTCGCATTTTTAAGCAAATAATGCCGAAATCGGCATTCGGTGTACAAATTTTTGGTTGGTGGATGACCCCTCGGTGAAATCTGTTTAATCGTAAAAATTGTGCGATATTTTCACGTTCATAATTTTGCATTCAGGTCCACATCCAAAACTCAATGCGTATTACACATTTGTTCACTGATTTGTATAGAGAATTATGCGAATGCATACATATGTGAAATAAAGCATGGATATTTGCAAACCAATAAATTATGCTAACCAAATACCGGGCATGATAGAATCTTTTCAGTGCAGCAAACAAAATGTAAATGAACGTCCATTTATTGGGCGCACATGTGCAAACTTTAAAATTGAAAAACTCATTTTGTTAGCGCCGACCGCACGTATGCACCTAATTAACAATTTTAATGATTAATCAGCAACAAACAGTGCAAATATAGGGTAGAAACCCCAAATATAATTTACACAATTCATTGAAATGAATACAATTATAATTCCATACATAGTTATTGCAAAAAGGAAAATATTCACTAATTAACTGAAATTGCTGAAATGCAAATAACAAATTATATTTGACCCTGTTTCATGAATTCACTTCGATGATTTACTAAAAACACAATTTAATTACACATTTAGATGAGCCAGAGATAATTTTGATTTTATTTACCATTTAAAATATTTGTACACATTTACCGAGTTTCTGTTGAAATTTTCATTACATATGCTTGAAAATTCAGCACATTTCACATGAAATGTAATTTAAAGTTTTCAATCAAAATTTAAATTAATTTCATTTATGTGGAGTACGATGATCGACTGGTAGCAGAATGGAAAATTGGGAAATGATCGGACACGCAGTCTAATGTAAATAATTTATTTCCTGGCCTACGTTTCGACTGTTACTACAGTCTTCCTCAGGGCTAGAAATGGTCAATGATTAAAACGGTAACGTGGGGATCCCCCATATGACCCAATGGAGATAACAATTGAAATTTATTAAATATATTGTAGTATATAATATATCTAGTCAAATAATTTTAACCTGGAACTCAGAGAAAAAACTCAAACAACTTTTCTAAAAATTTAAAACGTTCTGAATTTGAGTACACGTTTTTTCTCAAATTCATGTTCAATGTTTGTATATCCAAATATTAATCATTGAAAATATATTTACCTCCAATATTCATAAAATATGTTGTTATACTATTTATTAATTTTAATAAATCATGGAAAACATTTTTAAAGAAAAATATTAAAAATATCAATATTCGTCAAACAAAAATTTTAATTTTTTCCTATCAGCAAAACTTTTTGTAACTTTGAAAGACCAGTTTTTTAATGTTAATTGTTCCACAATTGTTCCATCGTCTTTTACTGTAGTCAATCCATCCCTGATTAATTATTGTCGCTGCTAACGTAGTTAATATTGTTGTAATCAAATTCTATCATTGTTGTAATCAAGTGTCATCATTGTTGTAATCAAGTATTATAAAAATAATAATAATAATATTGTGTCGGCTTTTGAACACCAATGTGTTATAGCCCTATACAAATACTTTATTTATTATTTACCATATTAAATTAACATTTTTTAAAGAATATAACGTATTTGAAAACACTCACAAACACCCAAGCACGTGGTGGGAATCAAACCCACGACCTTACGGTCGAGCGTGACGGTCGCTTCGAACGATGTGCGCTGCCTCAATCCACACGACCACCAAGGCGGGTGTAATCAAGTATTATTGTTGTAATCAAATTTAATTTTTAACTAAGTTTCTTAAAAATGCTTTCGTTATTTATATATACTATATACTAGTTCAGAAAGATATTGTAATAGTAATACGTATATTAAAAATGACAAGGTACTTAAAGAATTATTGTTTTTATATAAATAAAATAAATATATCACGGTATATTACTTATTACTGGATGTGCCAATTTGCTTTGTACGCAGATATGGTATGACTAGCGAATGAAAGTTGGCGTTTAAATTATTTTATAGATGTGGTTTCTTTTGAAACCCTAGAGAAGAATAGAATTGTATGCAATATTCAAGTATGTTTGGCTGAAAATAGATGGCCAACTAGGGCAACTGAATATTAAAACAGGGGTGCGTTTAAAATATTTTAAACATTTTTCGTTTATGTTGATTATAACAAAATATTTTGATCTTTAAACTTTTTAGTTCGGCAATTCTATGAAATAGGATTATTTTTAATTTCCTCTAAAAGTAATTCCGAATCGAGGGTTACTTACACCTGAGACGAACGAACTAGAATTTGCGGTATTAATTTTTTTAAATATATCTCTGAATCCTGTTGCTAAGATCATTTTAAATGCCTCCTGGTATTGAGTACAATTCTAATCATCTGTAACGAAATACATAAGGGTCAGTTTCCTTTCAAATCAAATATAGGGAAATATTTTCAAAAGAAACCACATCTATTAAATAATCTAAACGTCAACTTTCATTCGCTAGTCATACCATACGCAGATATTGGTAATTATGATGACATATTTGTACCGTGCAGATGTTTATGAGGCGTAAGCACACGTGCACTCATTGCTGGCGTGGAGAGTGCACCACAGGGATCACTTTTGTGCCGTTTATACAATTTTAATATAAATTATAGACAAAACATTTGCTTTATTTTTTGTGGATCCAGGTGGTAGGGAGCATCTGCCCTTTTTGACCCCCCCCCCCACTTTCCCTGGCGGCGCTTATGTGGGAAAAATCTTACTATAATAGAAAATAGACAAAAAGCGATCATTCTGTTGAGAAACATATTTTATATTTATTTATTTATTTATTGTAAATTCACTCTACAGGATAATATCCCAGTTACAGAGGAATTGTTTCACTGAATGTACAGAAATTTCGTCGCGTGACGCGCGAGTAGTGACACCTTACAATAAAAATAGAAAAAGTAAAAAAAATACATATATATTTATAAATAAACTATTAAATTTGAATTATAAATTATCGGTTCTTGCAAGAAGTATAGCAGACAGTACTTTCTTGAACCTAGAAATGCTGTAAGAAAAAATATCTAGTTCTAATAATTCAATAGACCTTTCCAATTTAAAGAGATAGAAGATATGCGCAATGGGGATCTGCGCGTAGTAAGAACAACTGAGATCTATGACGTTTGATTCCAAAACATTTAGACGTAAAATGTGAGAATATCTCGGATAACTTTAAAAAATCTTATCGAAATAAGTTACATAAGCTTTTATTGAAGGTAAAATGTCTAACGATGCAAATTTTCACTGAGAATACAGGTATTTTAATGACTGCAATATTTTTGATGTTTCGTTTGACAGTCCAACTGGCAGTTGTTCGCGCCATTTTCTTACTATTTGCAGCGATAGAAAGAGATAGCCGTTAAATTGAAAAGGTCCATTACAAATTTGTTGTAAATAATACACATCTGTCTGACAGGTGAACGTAGTTCGTAGTTTGTTCTTGGAGTCGGGTAAGCAAATGTCAATTTAGTTCGAGATCGAGGAACAAGAAGATTTATTTTAGAGAGGATAGCCGAATCATCTACCGAATTATTGACCAATTTGTATCGATATAAACATGATTGCATTTTTCTACGGTCGTCCAAGGACAGAACTCCAAATCTACAATACATTAAATAAGAGTCGCAATTATTGAAAAATCAATACTGTATGTATAATTCTGCTTCCACTACAGTTGTCGATTATATTATGATTTATATTGAAATACGCTGAATTATCTAATTGAATATCGTGTTAAAATTGTAATTTTAACTGTAGAACAAACATATTTCCCTTTATTCATCAGCAAGTTCTCGCTTTCTATAAGTATAGAACTGAGCCACACCCCCTAGGTTTTTTCCCGAAGCTGTACTATTTACTCCATCGAGCGGGCTTTGGTTGCACCGTTGCAAGACCTTTCCACGCATATCTTCTCTCTTTGTCCCTCTCTGCGTCCCCTTCTCTCTTTCTCGCACGAGCTTGCACAGCTTCCTGCGACACTACATTGGAAGGAAATTAGGAAAAGTGTGCCATTTTCTCGTTATTCTAATGGACCTAAAGGTGGAAAGTGGATGCTACTACGAATAGACTAAAGAGCAGAATTAAAAGACTATTGTCAAGAATTTTTGTTAGCATAAAGTTTAAAAAATCTGATGTGGACACCACACGACTTCCTTGTACGCAAGACTAATATGAAGTGTAGACACAAGTATAAAATTGCACGTATTTGACGTAATTTGACATTAGCATCTATTTTTTATTTTTTTGTTATTTTTTGTCCTAATCCATAGCAAGCTTCATTACAAAAACCAAAAATTATATAAGTTTTAAATATACATATCTCGCTTATACAAAGGGCTAATTTAATAATACTTGATGTGCTAGACACAGAATTTAATTCTCTAAAATTTTTATTTGAAGCATTTATTTCTAAAATCAAAATGAAACCATTTTATTGAAGAAAAACTGTTAACAACTTCAGGTAATATGTCACTTCCGGTTAGCCTGTTTTAACCAAAATCCACTATGTTATTCCAATTGACATAAAAGTCTTCTATACCAAATTTGAAAAGTGTTAGATTATATTTTAAGATAGTTTTTCATTAAAATCTATTATAGGCTTCAAATAAAGTACCATTTCTAGAAATTATGTAATGACCAAAAAGGGAGGTGCACAACTAGATGTTATAGCAGTCCTAAATATAAAATTTCAACTTTCTACGGCTTACCGTTTTTGAGTTATGCGAGATACATACGCACGTACGTACAGACGTCACGACGAAATTAGTCAAAATGGACTCAGAGATGGTCAAAATGGATATTTCCGTTGAAATCTCAAAACCGAAATTTTTCGCGATTACAATACTTCCTTTACTTCGTACAAGGAAGTAAAAAACAGTGAAAAATTTCTGCAAGATTTCGAAAGCAAGATATATCGGTAACAGTAGCAACTAAGTTCATTATTAATGTATGGTCCTAAAGTTTTGAGAAAATTTTTAGATACAATAAATATAACAATTAATATTTAACATTTAAATGATTGATAATGAACTATTATCTTCAATGGCCCTTAAATTTCTCCTGACTTGCCCCATCATCCACTGGACAACATCTGGATCGATTTCTCGAATCTTTTGGTAAATGCAGCGTCGTAATTGTTCTTCATTTGCAGCTTCCCATCTCTTGTCGTACACTTTTCTGGTCAATATTGACCAAAATTCTTCTTTTGGTCGAGTTTGAGGTACATTGTGAGGATTGTCCAATTTCGGAACAAAGTCTACGTTGTTTTCGATATACCAGTCTAGTTATTCTGGCGTAATGGCATGAAGCTAGATCAGGCCAAAACATTATATCATCATTGGCGTGATGTGTATTTAAAAATTGAAGCAATTTAGACAGGCATCTTTGAATATAAAGTTGTGCAGTTAAGGCTTCTCTTCGAACACAACCAATGTACGGCTGCACCATACTAAAATTTTATCCTCAAATTTAGATTTACCTTTGAACTTGTTATTGTCTGGTGCGTTTTCCATGTCATTAGTATAAAACCATCGTTTCCTTTCATCTCTGAATGGGGCAGAGTAAAATATTTCTCGTCATCCATTACAATAAGTTTAGTGAGAAAATGAACGCGCCTTACGCACGACAACACCTAGGGATTCTTTCTAATTGGGCCACGGTATATTTTGGTGCCTTTCTTCTTTTTCGAAATACCACATCATTTCGAGAAAGTGTTCTAAAAATAGTGGTCTTCGAAACATCGAATCTTCTGGCTACAGTTCGTTGTGACACACCAACTTTGTCTTTAACGGCTGCAATTAATCTTTCTTCTCTCATGTGGCTCAAAATTTTTGGTCGACCACTTTTGGGCAAATTAACACAGGGTATACTTTCTTCACAATCTTTTATTGTCCGATAAATTGTTGCCACAGAAATATTGTTCTCGCGATAAACTGCAACAATATCACAATTAGGCATGTGCCCAACAAGATTGTAAATACAATATCTAGAGAACTGAAGAGAAAAGGTATAGAATATCGCAAAAGAAAGAAATGTCTTAAATATACGCCAAATCAGTTAGCTAGAATACCAAGATGTTGCCGTGCGCACTCATTTTGCAAATAATAAAGTTATAGTCATAGATGATCAAAAGTACTTTACTCTAAGTAATTTTTTTTTAAACCTCTCAACAGTATTAAATCCCAATTACAGAGAGGTTTACAAATACAAACATCCATGCCTTAGTGGGATTCGAACCCAGGACCCCTAGCATACTCATGACTGAGAGCCGTTGCTCTAACCATTGAGCCACCGGAGCCGACAAAATTTAGAAATTAAAGGAAACGACGGTTTTCACACGGACAATGTAGAAGAATGTCCAGACGATATAAAATACATGCCAAAGGCCAAATTTGCTGATAAAGTTTTAGTTTGGTGCGCGATATCAATTGGTGGGATTTCAAGACTTTATATTGGACGAGTTAGAGGCGAAGCTGTGGACAGTCAAAGTTATATTAACAATTGCTTAACAAAATTGATTAATTTTATCCACCAGAATCATGCTCAAGATGATATTATGTTTTGGCCGGACTTGGCTTCCTGCCATTATGCACGCGAAACTCAAAATTGGCTGAATGCTCACAACATACCTTTTGTGCCAAAAAACGACAACCCCCTAAATTTACCGCAGGCTCGGCCAATTGAAGATTTCTGGGCCATTTTGTCTCGAAAAGTGTATGATGGAGGTTGGGAAGCCGAAAACGAGCAACAATTAAGACGACGGATTTTTAGAAAAATTCGAAAGATTGATGTTGCAACGGTCCAAGGCTTGATGTGAGATGTTTCCAGAAGACTGCGTATTGTTGAAGACTATGGACCTTTACATTTAATTTGAAATAAAAAATTTGTTGTTTATAAAGCTAGTAATTATATCTGTTCTGAAAAATTGCCGTAAAACCATTATTACTTTTTAAAATGTTTTAAACAAATTTGTGACACATACGTTATGTTATTATGGTACTAGTCGTGCAGTCTTCGTCATAGCTTGTACTAATCCTAATCCTGCCTACATCTCTGCAAAATCAATACCTACTACCCTAATCGAAATTCAGCTAGCGACCGAAGGAAATTTCTGCGATTCGTGGATAACTCACACATGCATAGGCAGCGCACGCGGCACATTACTGCACGATATTCAAGCCCATGTGATACGCGTTAGTTGCGAGTGTGTGTGTGCGTGTGTTAGTGCGTATGTGTGTGAAATGCACGCTCAGGGATGCATCATGAGTCATTCTTTGCAACGAAGGGTGCACGATACAGTCTGAGCAATGAAATTAGCACTATATGGGACCCATGGTAAATTCGTCAATAAATGGATGGATAATGATTGGATATTATAACAATATATGAACTCCGTTTCACATCAGATTTTTACGAAGTTGTTTTTCATAATGATAAATTCCAACGCTAGTTTTTAACCAATCATGATCCAAAACACTGAAAATTCAACCAATGGGAACAGTATTATACTGATAAAACTCCGTTACCCCGATTGTGCACATTTTCAACAAGCAAATTGTAAAAACTGTGTAAGTAGTAAAATATTTCTACAAATGTCTTTCGACTAGTTTAAAATATTAACTATTAACATACCTAGGATTGTTATGTATATCATAACTGCCGCAGATGTCTGTTTGAAATCCGAGCTCGTAGAGCGTGGATTTTAAGACATCTAAGGCTTGTTATGATTTATATCTTTCGTGGTTGGTTTTATAGTTTATCGGTTTCAGAAAATGAAGTCATTATTAATAAATATCATTTTTGAAAATTCTCTCATTAATAAATAAATAAATAAATAAATATATCATCACGGCTTATTACCCATTGCTGGGTGTGCCAATCTGCTTGTACACAGATTCGGTAATGACGAAATATTTGCACCGTGAGGGCGCTTACCAGGCGTCACCTCACAGGCACTCATTGCTGGCGTGGAGAGTGAACCACAGGGGTCAATTTTGTGCCATTTAAAATTGGAAATATTTGGCGTCGGTCGGGATCGAATCCGGTTCCCCAGATTCGCGACCTGACACTCAGGCACGCGGCCACGAGACCCCATAATTAATGCTACGTTCAGAATGCTGTGGTTAACAGAACAATTATTTTGACATATGTTAATATGACAAATATTCAAATTATGTGCTTTATTCCTCATATTTATTATTTTAGAATAAAGTAAACCGTATTTAGAGCGAAACACTAGCGTTATCTGTATGTATTAATGAAGAGCATTATACCTTCATTTTATTTCATTTTCATTTTGTAGATCGTTGTTGACAAATCAGTATAGTAATAATATTACCGTACAGATACAGTTATTACTTAGTTACCAGCCTACTTTGTTCATGTAAACAATGGAATAATATCCTGAAACCGGTAAAGATTTTAAACTTACAAAAACTGAATATGTAATTCAAGTATTCCGTCATTAGGGTTTCATCGCCTTTATTACTTCTATTAGACAATATCCATAAGGCCTGTACATTCTTCTGTTAGATTATTGCCTCATATGAGGGTTGCGCTGAAAATTGTTAGTTATTAAAAGACCGTTGCATTTTTAAACAAAAAATCTTTTTTGTTTTTCAAAATATTCACCATTCAGACTAATGCACTTGTGCATTCTTTGAAACCACTTTTTAAAACATTCGGAAAATTCATTTTGTAAAAGGTTCTCAATTTTTTTTTGAAATTCCGTAATTGCTGCATCTGCGCTGGAAAATCTTTTACCTCGCATCATTTTTTAACAGTTGGAAATAAAAAAAAATCGCACGGCGCCAGATCTGGGCTATACAGAGGATGAGTCACCAATTGAACTCCCGAATCTTTCAAAAAATCCAATGCTCCGGTCCTTTGGCGACCTGTTTGTAATTTTGCAAACATCTGTGGTAAAGCCACTTCGCAGTACCATTCAGAATTAACAGTTCTGCGATCTTCAAGTAGAATAACAGCAACAGGACCACTTCGGCAGAAAAAAAAAGCAATCATTTTCTTATTAACGCTTCTGCCACGAATTATTTTTATGGGCAAGTCTTCATATTCGAATACCCAAACACTAGACGGCTGTTTAGTTTCAGGGTCGTAACTGTATACCCAAGATTCGTTACCTGTTACAATGTATGCCACTTGCTTGGAGGAACCTCCGTCAAATTTTTGCAACATAAATTTATACCGATCTACTCGATCTTGTTTTTGACTTTCTGAGAGCAAATGCGGTATCCAATGCTAGCTTTCTTACCCCAAAATGTATATGCAAAATGGTATTCACCGCCGAGGATCCAATCTTCACTTCCTCCTGAATCTCCCTATATGTAATATTTCGATTGGACTGAATCAAGCTTGCCACACGATCAACATTTTCTGAACAGGCAGCATCCGTAGGTCTTCCAGGTCTTGCTTAGTTTTCTAACAGCTCTCGCTGTCGTCGAAATTCGCGGAATCAATGACTAACAGCGGATAATGAAGGGGCAGCATCGCCAAAAGCTGCTATCAAATTTTCATGACTTTGCTGGTATCCTAACTGTCTTTTATAGTCATAGAAAATCATAGCTCTAAACGCAGTTCGTGGAATGCTCATTTTAACTGAATTAAAAATGCAAAACTACTTAAGTTACTAAATTAACTACGTTTCACAAGGAAATCGGAACGTTTGACAAACAAATTTAAAATATCCCAAATAAATAAATATATCATGACGGCATATTACCCATTGCTCGGTGTGCCAATCTGTTTTGTACACAGAATTCGGTAATGATGATGACATATTTGTACCGTGTGGGCGTTTACCAGACGTCACCTCACGGACACTCATTGTTGGCGTGGATAGTGCACCATAGGGGTCAATTTTGTGCCATTTAAAATTTGAAATATTTGGCGCCGGTCGGGATCGAACCTGGTTCCCCAGATTCGCGACCAGACACTTCAGCAGCGGCTACGAGACCCCATTAAAAAATAAAAAATATCCCGAAATTCAAAATATTCAGCCACCAGTTTCCCAAGTGAAAACCATTTTCTGCGCTCGGTTCGTCGTCGAAGCAAAACATCGGGCGACCGGCGTGACCGTCATAGTAAACAGTTTCCATGACAACGCGTCTCAACAAAGTCTCTCATTCATGGAGGATGAATGGCGGGCAAGCGGCGAACGACGGCGACGCCAGGCGTCGTACTCTGACTCCGACGACCGACGTCCCACCGGATGACCCAATCAATAAATTTTGGCGCGTAACCGGTCGTCCGTCGTGCTGTAGCTGTTAGACCGAGAGTTCACATAGGCTTTCAACAGAGGTGAAAAGAACTTTTAAAAGAGGTGACATTTTGGGAATTAGTGGGGTGGAAGGGATTTATTGAGATGGTAGTCCAGTGGATAACGTGGAAACTAGGGGTTTGAAGTTTTAATCGATGAATGATGATGTGTAACATATTCTTCAGATAAAATATCAACAGTGAAACAACTTTTACAAAACTAAACACCGAAAGTAAAATATTTGTTTCGTAACCGATGAAACACATTTGAAGAGTCAGGGAAAAAGACGAATGTCACAAAATATGTTTTTTTTCAATACGTGAATTTTAAATCTTGAAACCTTATTTTGGAAGTAAGATACTGTGTATATTCAATCTTAGTCCAAAACTCAGATTCTGTGATACTGTGGCTGTGGAAGTTACATAAATAGACAGACAATGAGGTGAAAGGTGTGAATTCTGTCCGAGCAGTTGAATATACAGACGCTGTTGAGGTCGGCAGGTCGGACAGTTGAATGTGAAGTGACATAAATAGTGGAAATAAATAATCAGTAATATCGTGTATATAAACAGTCCTGTTAATTTTTTAAATAAAAAAATTTAATATTTGTTTAACCATAGTAATAGTAACTTTTATTATCTTTTAATATTTATTTATCGTTTTAATAAATATCTATTTTAATTCAATAATTGTCTAATGTTTACACTTCACCCAAATAGATGAAACCGTTATAGTATTGTTTTTTACCTCCTGCTACCCTTGGTAAGGGAGGTTTAGGGATCGTGCTAAAAATCGCATATCGAGATTTTGGTAAATGATCACGTTTTAAAATCCCTAGAATTCAATTTTAACATTTTCACGATGATGTCTGTGTGTATGTGTGTGTATGTTTGTGTGGATCCTCCATTCTAACTCAAATATTATCATTCAGAAAATTTTGAAACCTTGTATTTCGAACTTTTTCTGTAATGATTGAAAGAGCCCAAGATTTTGGTGAAAATCGGATAACAGGAACTGGCACTTTACTAGAATCTCAATCTCAAAATAGTTTTTCTTTGAAAAATACCTTTAAATATTATTTTTAGAGATTAATGTTATTGTAAAATTTAAAGATTATTCAATTTGCTATAGATTTGCATTAATACTTTTTCTATATATTTTATGGATAAATCTATAAAAATATCTATAATTTAAATCCCAAAGCCTACACTTTAAACAAACAAAACGCAGTTATTCAAATGTATGTAACTGACAGATAAATATCACTATCAAAGAACTAATCATTTCAAAATAATATTAGTAACGCTTTAAAAAGAAAAAAGAAAATAGAACAATAAGAAAAGGAATTCAATACATTTTCCAGCATAAGTAAATATGTAGGTATGTATTTAGATTAATAAAAATTAACGATTCACAAAAATGTTTAAGCTAATCCTCATATTTGGATTAGTGAATTCTATTCTATCTGGGTATTTAAAATTTAATCTTCATTTTATTATAGCTCCGGTGGCTCAATGGTTAGGCAACGCCTCATGTGATGAGTGCCATCGGGGCTCTGGGTTCGAATCCCACTAAGGCATGAATGTGTGTGAATGTGAACCCACTCTGTAATTGGGATTTAATCCTGTTGAGGAGTTTATCAAAAAGGTAGTTACTTGGATTAGATTAGACTATATTTTAAGAAATAAACTGTCAAAATGAGAGTAAAATTCGCTAATCCAAAAACAAGGATTAACTAAATCTTTTTTGTGACTCAGGCTGTAGAGGGGGGAGGTATTGTGTTGGCCACATTAGATTTTTTTTTATTTACAACAACTTTATTCTCTTAATAACCCTAAATAATAAAAATATTTTTATGAATTTTTTTACTTGGCAAAACTTTTGTATGAGACTGTCATGGTAGAACCACTTTAAATTAAATTTTAATATTTATCCTTTGAACAAAACAATTTGCGAAACTTGCGCGCAAATTTCATAAATACGTAAAATTTACCGTTGTCATATCCATAAAAACTATACCACACAACCATATTTCACAAAAATTCCTTCTCTGTAAATTTCTCCAATAAGCCGGCGTTTTTACAACTTCTAGGGGCTGTATTTTGTTCCCGTTACAACTCGACAAACGAAAAGCGACAACAGTAAATATGAACGTGTTCGTTTCACGGTTTTCTTGTTCCGTAGTGGGTTGTGTAGGCAACAATAACAAAACACGGTAGTGTTCATCGTTGATATGATGACATATAAGAAGCTAAGAGGTCGTATTCCTCTGGAAGTAAAGTTATCCCACGGCGAGAATCGGGATTGGATTGTGTGACATATGACGATCGATCTTACCCGGTGGACCAAAAGGAGGAAGAGAGTGGCTTTTGTTTCAATAGATTTTTTTACCTCCCGTCATACAGTAGGTAAGGGAGGTAATGTTTTCGATCCAAAAATTCGATAGTGAGTTTTCAACGAATAAAGACGAATTAAGGTCCCCACAACACGTTTTTACTATTTTACAATGATTTATGTCTGTGTGTCTGTCGATAGCTCTTATATCAAACTTTCAAAAATTTCTATTTTCCGCATTTAAGTTTTCTACATTCATATAAAGAGTTGATTATATTTTGGATAAAATTGGACAATCGGAAGTGGTTCTTTACTTGAAACCCATAACAGTTTTTATTGAAAAACTAAATTAAAATATAATCCAAAACTTTTCAATTTTAGTATTTAAGACTTTTATATCAATGGGAATAACATATTAAATTTTGGCTAAAATTGATAAACCGGCAGTGATACTTTACTTGAAACTCTGAACAGATTTCTTTGAAAAATATATTAAAAAATCTGATGTGGCCAGCACATTACCATCCGTCAGTTCTATGTATTTTATACAAATTTCATACAGATAATTCCTTGCAAAAGATTCTATTTCTTGTACATTACCTTCCGGCAGTTGTATGTATTTTATACATCATACAGAAAATTTCTAGCGAAAGATCCTATATTTCCAGTAAAATTATAAAACAAACACACTATGTCAATTTCACTTGACACTATCTTCCACTCAAAATTTTCCTAATATAGTAGCTGTTTCTCTAGCTATGGCTACTTTATGAACTTCAATTTCTTTATAATTTGTTAACTCTATATACTAACCGTTTAATATTAAGTATAAAATGCATTCAAATCGTATAGAGAATAAAATATTCTTTAATATTTATAATAACATTAAATGTGTAAAAATTATATTTACCATAGTTTTTTCAAGAAAAACTGTTAAAATCTTCAAATGAGTGTTGACCAATTATAACCAAAATCTAATCAGCTCTTCATATGGATGTAACGAAGAAGAATACGAAAGAATTGTAATTTTTGAAATTGTAGTTATTGCAGACGAAATTTTTGTTACACCACACAAAGACACGCGCGCGCACGCACAGTCACACACACACACATGCAGACATAGTAAAAATAGTAAAATCGTATTCTAGGGACCCTAAAAAACGTGCTTATTGATTAAAAACGCATCATCGAATTTTTTGACCAAAGACAATACCTTCCTTACCTAAATGTGACGGAAGTAAATATAATCCAAAACTTCTCAAATTTGGTGTTTTAAACTCGAATATGGAAACATATCAGATTTTGATTATATATATTAAGCCGAAAGTGTTATGTTTATGTTAAATTTTAAAAAATCTAGTTTCTGCAAAAATTATGTTTTGCAGTTGTTAGCAACAAGGCAATTGTCAAACAGATAAGATTTTTCATATAATTTGTATTTCAATAATAAATATTGGAAATATTCAAATACATCTTTTAATTCCACATTAAATGTGTGACAGGAAGTGGTACTTAACTAGGAGCTCTTAACAGGTTTTCGAGGAAAAATAAAAATTTCGTATTAGACTTTTCAGAACAACAAATTAGATTTTGTTTACAAACGATCAATCGGAAGTGATACTTTACGTACTTTCTATCGGTGTCAGAAATATTCCTACTAGAATAAGAATATTCTTAAAGCAATAGAACGCTCAGTAGCAAATAACTGTCAAGTCAAAAAATAAATACAATAGAACAGTGGCAGTGGCTATGTGTTATTGTTAGTTAACAACTAAAGATAACTTTGTATGTTTATTTTGGATCTTCGAAATGTTGTTATGCAAATATTACAGAGATTATAATTATATAATAATATATTAAATAATAAAAACGTAAAGGAGATATTTTTGTTGAGCACAGTCTACTCTAAACATTCACAAATGTGACAGAAATGTACGCGCGACAGTCGGCTAGTAAAATTTTGAATTTATCTCCACTCTATATATCTTCCTACCAACGCTTCCAACTCTGAAGTTGGAATGATTCGTAGGAATATTTCGATTTTTTTGACGCAAAAGAACGACCATTGATGTTCTACTAGAAGAAGTAGGAAGATTTCTGACACCAATAGAACGTACCTTTTACTAAGCTAATTGCTATTCTAAATTTGAAATTGGCGGGAGTACAATACATAATAACTATTTCTCATTAGTCCTGTAGGCACGTCCTTACTTAAGATTTTGCTTTTCTTTGTTCTCCAGTAGGTATAAACATCACTTCATCCGTCATCTAGATATTGGCGTTCACATTCTCCCTTCCATCCTTACATCCCATATTAAACCAATTACTAATCCATCCTTTTCTTACAATAAACAATCCAATCCAAATCTTGCGTAATCGACCGCGTGTTTCTGTCGTGTACGCATGCGCATGGCCGCGACCGTGACCTGAGAAGGAAATGCGTCTTCGCACTTTCGACATCTCACTCTCACGCGCTGTGCGTGAGTCACGCGCTCTCTCTCGCACACGCACTTCTCACATCTTGTTGCGAACGGGGGTGAACCACCGCGCCAACGTGAACGTGAAACCTGAGCGTGATGATCGGAGGAAATGGTGCATATGCACTGAGGGATGGTCTTCAAGATTGAGAAAGAGTTGATTATTAAGTTAGAAATATGCAATTACTTTTTCGCGCTACATGTACGTGGGGTCTATAACTATTTTTCCTTTACGACGGGACTCAATATTTCACTTATATTCCTAGAAATAAATAAATAATTATCATCAATTCGATGCAGTAACCCTTGCGGCTTTATTAATATCTATTTCAATATAAATGTAAAGAAAACTTAAATGTTAAATTTCAACTGTATTGTTTGGTTATATTTTTACTTTCCTATTTATTACTGAGTTTACATGCAGTTTTGAAACCGTTTTAAAAACGTTTTTAGTTTTGAAAACGCCATGTATACAGTGTCAAAACGGTTTTGAATTATCTCAAACCAAAACTAAAATTCATGGGTTGGACTTGAAAACTAGTTTCAAAACTACTCATGTAAACACTTAAAAGTCAGTTTCGATACTACGCATGCGTACAGAGCATAACGTTTCTGTCGCTTTGTGTTACTAACCTTCAAATATACTGACAGTTGTGTAGTTTTAGTGCGTAGTGGTACGAAGTATAAAAAATAATTGGAATAATAGCAAAACGAAGTATTTAGAGTGAAGAGGATCTGTCACTTACATAAGCTAAATGCGCATGCGCCGAAACTGATTTCAAATCAATTTTTAAACTTGTTTTGAAAACTGCATGTAAACAGTTTTGCATAATTTTGACTGAAAACTGAAACCATTTTCAAAACTGCATGTAAACGTAGTATATATATATATATATATATATATATATATATATATATATATATATATATATATATATATGTATATATATATATATATATATATATATATATATATATATATATACATATATATATATATATGTATATATATATATATATATATATATATATATATATATATATATATATATATATATATATATATATATATATATGTATATATATATATATATATATATATATATATATATATATATATATATATATATATATATATACATATATATATATATGTATATATATATATATATATATATATATATATATATATATATATATATATATATATATATATATATATATATATATATATATTGTAACATAGCAACAAACATAAGAAACTTATTTCGTTTTTCAATCATATATTTAGTATTTGCACTTTGTGCAGCTAATGACGTCAAGCCCAGCACTATAGCTACTAGATAAATTACAGCTGACTCGTCCGCCATTTTGGAGCCACTTCAATCATTTAGTATTAGTGTTACAGTATTATTAATCATACAAATTGTCCACAATGACGGATTAAACTGCTCTAAATTCTGCAAATCATTTGAGAAATGGTTATAATTTTTACAGGTACAGGCTGCCCATTTTATATGTTCCCGCCTGAAATTTTAAGAATAGGCAAAACAGAATACATTTCATAAACCACTTGGTAAATATTAGTAGTATAAATCGAATAATCACAGAAGGTATACGAGTAAAACAAAATTTTAAAAACCAAGTCACTTATGAAATGTTTCATGGATTGCCTATTTATGAATTTGCAGGCGAGAACTTTTAAAATGGGCACCCTGTACTTATGCAATACATATATTTTTCTCTAACCTCATTTTTTTTCTTCTTTTATTATTTTAAATAAGTATAATATAACAAATATAGAAGTTATATTTAATTATGAAAAATAGTTACTATATAAACTTATAAAAAATCTGGTGTGGCCAACACAATACATCCCGCCATTTACAGCCCGAGTCACAAAAAATATTAAGCTAATCCATATTTTTGAATTAGCGAATTTTGACAGTTTATTTCTTAAAATATAGTCTAATTTAATCCAAGTAACTATCTTTTTGATAATAAAATGAAAATTAAATTTCAAATACAGGGATAGAATAGAATTCACTAATCCAAAAATGAGAATTAGCTTAAATTTTTTGTGAAACGTTTATTTTTATTAATGTAAATATATACCTATATATTTACTTATGCTGGAAACTGTATTGAATTCCTTTCCTATTGTTCTATTTACTTTTTATTTTTAAAACGTTACTATTATCATTATGAAATTAGTTCTTTGACAGTGACATTTATCTGTCAGTTACATACATTTGAATAACTGCGTAACCAAAGAGTTTTATTTATTTAAAGCGTAGGCTCCGAGATTTAAATTATAGATAATTTTATAAATTTACTCATAAAATATGTAGAAGAAATATTAATGCAAATCTATAGAAAATTGAATAATCTTTAATTTTTATAATAATATTTAAAGGTATTTTTCGACGAAAAACTAGTTAGAGCTTCAAGTAAAGTACCATTTCCGGTTATCTGATTTACACCAGAATCTAATGGCTTCTTTCCTTATTGCAATAAGGCAGAAATACAAGGTTTAAAATTTTTCTGAATGATAGTATTTGAGTGAAAATGTTAAAATTGGATTCTAGGGACCTTAAAACGTAGTCATTTACCAAAATCTCAATATGCGATTTTTAGCATGATCCCTGTACCTCCCTTACCAAGGGTAGCGGGAGGTAAAAATGTACTTTAACTTCATAATTTACTGCGTTTATTTTGGCTCCAATATGGCGGATAAGTCAGCCATGTATTATCTAGTACCTGTTTGTTACAACACATACGTAGTGCATTTTAAATTCATCTGAATAATTCTTTTAACAAATGTCAAACAGGCCGTACAGATTTTATAAATAATTAAGCTTAACATCCTTGAAAGTTGCTGTAGCTTATATGAGAAATCGTCACTAAAGTGCACAAAAATTGTCGTTAAATGTAGTGTTGCCAAGTTTATGATAACACATTCGTAATAAAAAGTAGAACTTCAGTGCCTTGATACTATTGTATCTATAGATCTCGTATTATGTGGGCGTGTTTATATCACTCCTAAAAAAGTAATTTTGTTTACCGCTCGTTGTAGTAGATTTATTTGGACATGCATGTTTGACCGTTGCCTGTAAATTGCCCGGACAATAACATTGTAGTTAATTTGTTTGTCTCTCATGTGTTTCAGATTTTTTATTGCCGTCATCAACCAAATAGTGAGAATTCTAATGCCGAAACCAAAGTGTGAACAAAATATTTTTATAAACTAGCAACTAGCAACAAAACAGTACAAATTTCCGCAGAGTACAAATCACAAAGTCTGATTTAATTTTCTATGAAACATTTACTAAATACTCCAAAAGTATAAAACAAACTCAGTGAAAAAATTCAGGTCTAGATATGATAATGACAATAACCTCAACTTTTGTTTAACCTTGTACGCGAGAAGTGACTACTTCGTGATGTGGACGACAGACTTTTGGAGATGAGTGAGACGCTGAGCCAAGATCCAGAGCCTTTAGGGCCGGGGTATGGTGCTTACCCATCTACGCCGGCAACCCCTAGCAGCACTGTACAAGACGTCCCCAATTCAAACCTGCCGTCTTTTGGCTCCGCGTTCACCGGAGAGATCGACGCAGCTACTGGGTATCCAGTCACCACCGAGCGGCTTCTAGACATCTCAAACTGGGACTACTACGAAGGTCTAAGCGGTAGACTCCTCGAAAGAAACGAAAATGGTTTGTCTATCATTACTTCTCAACCACAATACAGACCTTGGGAGTCAAAACCAATTGATTCTACATCACAAGATTCGTTGAGACAAAGTTTTGCTACAACATCTGTCAATAGTTTTGCTGATGCTTTTGCTCAAAACGGTGTTTCGAAATTACCATCTTTTCAATCACAATTCCAGAGTTTTAATGAAACACAAACTCCTACCAGTGAACCTAGTCTGACTACCCTTACTAATTTAACTCCAGTTTCGCCTAATTCTTCGTCGAATTTAACAACATTAAACACAAGTTTTCACACGCTTAATACAGTCAACAGAAACTATCCTTTGGTTCCTGCACCAATTCAAGCAAGAGAAATTCCTAGCATTCAACAACAATTTTTAGATGAAAGGCATATACAACTATACACTCACCCAACCACGAATTTAACCACGCTAAACAACACAATCCACCCAACGAATATTTTTCATCAAGCACAAAATGGTGCTTTGATTCAGAACAACCAACTGATTCAAGGACCAACTGTTGTGACAGTGCTTAAATCTGAACCAACCAACCTAGTCGATCTCAAACTTGGCACAAACCTAACCTCTTTAAACGACGGACTCAAAGTGCAAAATGTGGGGTTACACCCAACCCAATTCCAAAACCCAATGTCCACCGTCTTGGATAACGGCTACAACGTTTTAGACAAAAAAATAAACGGGTTTTCCGCGACTCTAGGCTCACCAACTCGCAGTGACTTTCGTAAAAAAGAACGCCGAAAAATCCGCGCAAGTTCCCTCGAAAGCTCAGCCACTGAAAGTGACGGGGCTTCGAGTAATATGGAAATCGGTTCGGAAAATTCGGGTCAAGTCGCGGCGATTTCTAGCACGGCCGGGTTCAAATCGCCTCACCAGACGATGCAACCGAATGGGGGGATGGAAGTGGATGAAATTAGCGGAGGAAACGGTGATAAACAAGTAAAGAAGAAGCGTAAAAGGTGCGGGGAATGTATCGGGTGTCAACGCAAAGACAATTGTGGTGATTGTGCGCCGTGTAGGAACGATAAAAGTCATCAGATCTGCAAGCAACGACGGTGTGAGAAGCTCACGGAGAAGAAGGTAAGATTTTTTAAAATTGTTTCTTTCTTTTTGAAATCTTCTGTAAAACTTTATAGTTTTGTCTTTCTGAAATGCTCGTATTCAACAACGTAATAAAGTCACACACAGGGCCGCTCCGTGGGTATAAGGCGCCTTTGTGCTATGTTATATTTTAGTGCCCCTTCCCCTCGTAAAATTTACAAATTAAAGTTTAAACTATGTTGTTCAAAAATGCTAGATTTAATATATTGATGATATTTTCTTAGATTCATTCTTGTAATCAATAGATAATAATTAAAATCGTTTGTTGTAATTAACAATTTTATGACAGATTTCAGAATTGTATGTAAATCATAAAGCAATTGATTCTTCGCAAAATTCATTCTTGTAATCAATATTTTTGAACGTGGCTATCAGTCCAGTAATGCAATTCTCAAACAGTTTTTATTTGAATATAAATATTTTGCATTAAACTTAATAATTTAAATACATTCCCTATTATAAATCATGTATTCATTTATTTTTTATGAATATAATTTAGAAATAGCATATATTTCAAGAACATTTAGGTCCACGAAGAAAATAGTTTGATATAAAAACTTATATTCGTGAGGTCACACCTATATTTTCAAATTTCGGAGGACTATAACTCGCCTATTAATAGGATTTTTATCACCGGATTTTCACCGACAGTCTTAGTTTTACTTCTACGTTCAGATGAAATTATATTTAAAAAATGGTGAATCCCCCATTGTGTCATTGTAGACATTTTGTCATTTTGTACATTGTAGTCCTTTTTGGCAAATACGCAAAAGAATACCCTCCGCGTCCCAAAAAACTGTGGCCATCACTTTCTCCCTAGAACATTGTGTCTTTGCCTTCTTGGGTGGTGGAGAGCCCTTATTAATCCATTGCATGGACTCTTGTTTCGTGGCAGACTCAAAATGGTATACCCACGTCTCATCCCCGGTTATAATTCTGTAGAAAAAGTCTTCATCTTGGGATAAAGTAGTCAAATTCTCCTCGCAAATTTGTCATCTGCACAGTTTTTGTTCGGGACTGAGCACTCTGGGAATCCATCATGCCGACACTTTGCTCATTCCCAAATCTTCATGTAGAATTTTAAAAACACTCGTTTCTGATATTCCTATATCTCTAGGAATAACTCAACTCAACACCAAATCGTCAACTTTGTTGATGATTTCTTCAGTTCGTGCTTCCAGGGGTCTTCCACACTTTGGGTCCCTTCCCCATTTGAACTGCTTGTACCAATATTTGACTTGGAAATAGGACGGGCTGTTTTCTCCATACACTGCCACCATTCTTTCATGGATATTCTTTCTTTCGATAGAAATTTTTTGATGCGTCTATGCGCTTAAGTTTCAAATCACTCATTTTCGTGTCTTTAAACTAATATAAAATTGACAAATGTTAAGCGATTGGAGCCAAATTCGGAGATGACACTATAAAATGTCACAGAAACTTGACATAAGAAAATTGTTTCGATAGCATATTGTTTTCATAGCTAGGTAGATAACATAAAAAATTCCCCTCGTAAATTAATGTAGTTCAATATTGTTGTATTCTTGAAAATGTTAAGGCTATTACGAGCATTATAGCTTTTCAGTTCTTAGAAAGAAAATTGATTACAACAATAAAATTCTTAATTACAACAAAGAAAATTTGATTGCAATAATGAAAATGACTAATTGTTGTGAATACGAGCATAACTATTGATTATCTGTTTGATGTTTAACTTTTCTATATAAATTTCTAGCATGATGGATAGTGAAACTTTGTAGAACTATTTCGTATAACTATTATTAATGTTGATAAAATATGTTTCCATGTTTACCAACTTAGCCATCAACGAAAGAGTCAAAAGTATTTTAATATCACATTAATTTTTGCCATATATTTATTTTCCCGTCCAACTTTTTCCTGGACTGTGAACATAAACAAAAGTTTCTTCATTGATTATTAAAAAGCGCAGATATATTGTTCCAAATTTTCAGTAAGAAATACGTCGAAAACTTTGCCGTGTTTCAATCAGGCAAGAAACAGTTGGAAAGTTTGGAATTACCACCAGATGCGTTTGTTTCCAAAACGCACTTTCATTTGTCATATCACGCGGGATTTTTCAAATACCGGAAGTTGCCGTCACCATCACCGATTTATGAAAAAACGCGGGTGATATAATCCAGCGTCTAAATATTAGGTTATGGTGACAGTTTTCTAGTTGCCAACTGTATAACCACAAAAATACGTAAACATTAAACATATTACTGGTTGGTTTAGGTTAGTTTTGTCAGATTAAACAACAACAAACGTGGAAATTTAGTTATCTTTGTTTACATTTTTGTTTAACTCTCGGTGACAGCATGAACGGAAACTTTTTTTCGATTGGAACTCGGTGCGTATGGCCTTATCTTTCCAGTCGATGGAGAATAATAAAGTTGTACTGTTTCAAATTCGCAGTTTCATGCAGATAATATATAATCTATACCATAAACATGCAATTCTTTGACATTTATTCGCTTTTCATACGCGAAAAAAATGCTTTTTCTGTAGATTGTAACGCAACATTGATAGATGATTTTTCGCAACAAAACATAATGCTATGGTCAAAAATTCGTTCTAACTAATTTTCACTGTTATTTTAACATTAATTATTTCATGTATCGGGAAAATGCAAGTTCATAATAGAAGCGAGAGAAAGTCTTAAATATAATTCAGAATAATTTCAGAAAGCGTAAAGGTGCATTCACAAATGAAAATTAGGTTTAGATTTTGGTTTATATATATTTAAAGACTTTGGCCGCATATTATGTAATGACTCCATTCACACTTCAGAATTTAGGATCTCTAAATTCAAATCATAAAGCTAAACATTGCAAGGTCCAAACTTTAGGTTTATGATTTAATTTGACGTCACAAATATCACCAATGAGAACGTGTCTGAAATGATATAGATATATACACCCATCTTTATTTAGTATCCACTTGGTGGATTCGGCTTTTTAAATAAATGCGAGAAGAACAATGTGACTGCCATAACTTAATTGCTGATATATAACCAATAATGCCAATCGAATGACAGTTTCACGGCGCACAGGTGTCTTGTTGAGTACTGCTCTACCGATATTTTAATCTTGTTTTTGAAGAATTTGAACAGATGTCTGTACATATCAAAACTAATTTTCAGGTAATTTAAACTTACATTTATGAATGACTTAAATACAGGCTGTCTCACAACTCGCGCCCCAGACCAAACTGATACTTGCTGACGACAATAGGTTGCCAACAAATAGAAGAAAATAATTTGCGGCTGCTTGCATAGTTAAAGACTTTTTAATCCATCAATCCCGGAAGGATATCTTGAGGTGTGATGATATTATTACAAAATAAAACTGGTTGCTAGGTTTTAAAAATACTACTAGTGAGTTACAAAATTTGTTTGACTTACTTTAATTTTGACACTTTAGAGTTGACTTTTCACTGTCAACAAATTTAGGTTAGCGAAGGTGTCATCTGAGATCATCATTTATATCGTACAGTGCAACGTGTTGTAGCAGCTGTGTAAAATGTGTTAAACGAAAATATTATTGTCATGTGATCTGGCATAACTTGAACGGTCTCATGCGTCCTTGCGATGACTCTCAATATCACTTTATGGTCCACAAGATTTCTATCCGGAAAACGTTCCGAATAGACTCGTGCTGCCTCTCTGGCGTTACGTCCACATTCTCCGAAAATTATAATCATTTCTAAGTAATCAGCGGCTGAATACGTGGTAAAAATTTGCCTTTTTTTATTCACCTTGTCAAATTTAATGTGACACTGACGTTTTTCGAAAACTACAGTCGCCCACACATTTTAAAGAAGATTTGAATTGTATAAAACTTAGTAACGTAAAATTACGGCAAACACACGTTAAAGGTGTAGGTCTCTGATTGGTTAATTTTAAGAAGTCTTTTCTCGAATATCTTTTAAGCTAGATTTTTTTTCTTCGAAATTACACATCCGAGTGCAGTCTCGTGTTTCCTCATTCGCTCTCGGGCGCGAGTTGTAAGACAGTCTGTATAAACAACAACCATAAACCTAATTTTCATTTGTGAATGCACCTTAACAGTTATTATTTCAATATAACAATGTTACAGTTCCAAGGTAAATAAAATAAAAAGAATATTCAATTCAATGTTCTACTAATACATAACGTTCCACTTTACCGTGAATATTATGCTTGTAGAACTCATTCCATCACCGAAGTATTTCTGCGCTCTGAGGTGCATTCATTCACCGCGCAAATTTAATCAAATTAGTCATAATGAAAATGAAAGGCTGCTCAGTTACGCTGCACTGAGTACTCCGAACATCTCACGCGTGTTCTGCTAACGTACGCATCGTAACGCAACGCACTATCCAAGTAACCTAACCACCCCTCACCCCTTGGTAATGTGGACTCGACCTAATTTACAGTTGTGCGTACATAATGCGTGCCGCTGGCGACGCGCACACGCATGTTGGACACATATTAGCTGAGCATACGCACTCGCAGAGGAATTTATGCTGATGTGAGGCGAGAATACACAGCCATGGGCATGGGGTAATGGTATAGTTATGAACGCTTTTTACGACTTATTTTACACACTAATGTCGCTGAAATGTCACAGGATGGTTGTACTGCGGATTTTGACTTTGTTGTGGTCGTTATTTATTTAATTTGGATGCCCTTTTCCGGAAATGTACAATAATAATCGAATAAATAGTCTCTTGTCTTATACCATCAAACAATACAAGAATAGGCGATGTACACATTTTGAGCGTCAGCGCCTCTAACGGCTACATTAGCATTTTTTGTTATCGAATCAATTTTGACATTTCGAGAAAGTGATACAATTTACAATTTTATTTTGAGTTGTTGCTATTGTGCATGAATATTATACATCATAGTATATTGAAATGAATAAAGAAAATATTTAAAATGCTATAAGTATATGTGATATGACAATCAAAAAAGTCAAAATACCAGCGAAGGTACTGTGGCAGAAAATATAATTTTTCTCATATGTGTGATTTCTGTAAACCATTTTATCATATTTATATTTATATTATAATTTATAATATTAGTTGAATGTTACAAGATGCACAATACATGGAAATTAAGATTAAAAAGTTGGAAAACTTGAATGATTGGAAAGAAGAATACATATCACGATATCAGTGTATGATGTTAGCATCTTTCTTTTATATTCGCAATAAATGAAGAAGATTCTTCATTGAAAATATACCAGGATCTAAGTGGAATCAGTTGCACAAGCTCGGAAAAGAAAATACACGAAAAATACGAAGCATGTGAATTTCTATGTTTAACATTAACATTACATGTACAAAATCCATAATAAATAGACGAATTATGTCAAAAATAGACTTCTATTTCATACAACTGCAAGTATTATACAATTTTAAGACAACTTTCTGCTTCTTATATTATATCTTTTTCAAATATTAACTTAAGAAACACATTTTTATATAATTCATTATTGAAATCAGACAACCATTGTTAGAATTTTATTCATACGATAAGTATCTTTTACAATGGGAAAATATGTATACCTAAAAGAATTTTTCATGTTAGTAGAAGATATATGTTGAAAAGTTATTTTCTTATACATCTGTTCCTCATATAATCTTCTAGGAAATTTATAAAATTTAATACTTCAATCGGTAATTTTGTAAGAATTAATTATTACATCCCCCACTGCATCACATAATATTTGACGTCCTATCATTCGCATTCATTGCAAATATTTTATAAAATGAAAATTGCAAAATTATTCTGACATAAAACATAACCTTGCTATGTTTCAATGAGTAACCATTTTGTCATTTTTGTCCGCTGTCGGCGCTGACTACTTTTGTGCACACCGCCTATTCTCTTCTCTCCCTATTCAATTTAAGTTGCAGCTTATTCACCACTTCCATTATTTCCTCATACAGATTACCTCTCGTATACGTACGTGTAAAAATCGCGTAATTTCGTATTGACTGGATGACAAAGTGAAGCGAATTTTTCTCGTGTTCTGTTTGTCGGAAACATTGCTCGGGGGAACAAGAATGGTTGCGGGTTCTGATTCATTGTCAGAAAACGTAAGGGCAGAGGCCCAAGAGACCAGGAGTCAACTACGGGACTACGAGAAGAGATTCAAATAATTTGAAGATATTATTTTGGAAGAAGTTGTCGTTCTATATTTCTCTTACTTTCTGAGTGAGAGGTAAAAATTATTAAATTGTATTTCTATATATGTACATAGAGAATAAATATCTATACATCATTTACTTTTTATTTTTTGGTAGCTTTTATATAAGTACATGCGATGAACATAAGTTTACGGATGAATGAACGCCTGAAGACACAATGTGTTGTATTACAGCAGCTGCATATGGTTTTCGATGTTACACGGCCGTAAAATACAATAAAATACTTGTTACGCATTAATATTGGTGTCAAATATGTAATTTATTGTAATTATAATTGGAAAGCGTACTATATATGTTAATCATGATATAAAATTTTATTATATTCCTTGTTTTGTCGATATTTTCACTTATTTCGATTATATCAGATCTTCAATTTTGTATATGCATATACCTATTCGTACCATGTGGGTGCATACAATATTTTTCTCACAATATCAATATACCGGGTGTCTACTTTATTTCCCAAACATAGGAAATTCAATGTTAAAATTTTGATTTGAGAATATCTCTTTACCTATTAATTTTAGAAAAGTGTAATGAAGAAAAATGCTCCGAATGAACTTTTCATTACATTTTCACTAGAAATGTAGTGAATAAGACAACTGCGCATGCACGAAGACCAAAGTGCGACAGCTATTTTAACATTTTAAGTAAACGGCAAACTGATATTGTTAATGAATTTAGTTACAATTAATTTTATAATAAGTACAAAAACAAAATAGCCAAAGATAATGTGTGGAGAACTATTTTAGTATAAACACTTTTCTACTAATTCAGATCCGCTGATTACGGAAAAAATAATGAAAAAAATCCCTAAGGCTTAGAATCCAAAATAGAAATTTTTATTTTTATTTAAAACTTACAAGATTTTTTGAATTTGGCGGTCTGTAGCTAATGAACAGTAAACGTTAGAGGCACAAGGGTGGTGCCATTCGATTCTATGGACGTTTCTACATATCTTTAACATATTTTCAATTTTTGTTTTCGGCTGATACTGTATTACAATGCAAAAAACAAAAAAATTGTACCTACAAATATTCAGTAGTCTACTAAAAATTAAACCAGCCTGTATATAAATAAAAAGTATCATTTTCTACTAATTTAGATCCGCTGATTACGCGAAAAATAATGAAAAAATTTCCTAGGGCTTAGAATCCAAAATAGAAATTTTTATTTTTAATTAAAACAAGATTTTTTGAATTTGGCGGTCTGTAGCTAATGAACAGTAAATGTTAGAGGCACGGCGGTTACACCTTTCGATTCTATAAACGTTTCTACATATGTCTAACATATTTTTAATTTTTGTTTTCGGCTTATACTTTATTACAATGCAAAAAACAAAAAAATTGTACCTGCAAATATTCAGTAGTCTACTAAAAATTAAACCAGCCTGTATATAAATAAAAAGTATCATTTTCTACTAATTTAGATCCGCTGATTACGGGAAAAATAATGAAAAAATTTCCTAGGGCTTAGAATCCAAAATAGAAATTTTTATTTTTAATTAAAACTTACAAGATTTTTTGAATTTGGCGGTCTGTAGCTAATGAACAGTAATTGTTAGAGGCACGGCGGTTACGCCTTTCGATTCTATAAACGTTTCTACATATGCCTAACATATTTTTAATTTTTGTTTTCGGCTTATACTTTATTACAATGCAAAAAACAAAAAAATTGTACCTGCAAATATTCAGTAGTCTACTAAAAATTAAACCAGCCTGTATATAAATAAAAAGTATCATTTTCTACTAATTTAGATCCGCTGATTACGGGAAAAATAATGAAAAAATTTCCTAGGGCTTAGAATCCAAAATAGAAATTTTTATTTTTAATTAAAACTTACAAGATTTTTTGAATTTGGCGGTCTGTAGCTAATGAACAGTAATTGTTAGAGGCACGGCGGTTACGCCTTTCGATTCTATAAACGTTTCTACATATGCCTAACATATTTTTAATTTTTGTTTTCGGCTTATACTTTATTACAATGCAAAAAACAAAAAAATTGTACCTGCAAATATTCAGTAGTCTACTAAAAATTAAACCAGCCTGTATATAAATAAAAAGTATCATTTTCTACTAATTTAGATCCGCTGATTACGGGAAAAATAATGAAAAAATTTCCTAGGGCTTAGAATCCAAAATAGAAATTTTTATTTTTAATTAAAACTTACAAGATTTTTTGAATTTGGCGGTCTGTAGCTAATGAACAGTAATTGTTAGAGGCACGGCGGTTACGCCTTTCGATTCTATAAACGTTTCTACATATGCCTAACATATTTTTAATTTTTGTTTTCGGCTTATACTTTATTACAATGCAAAAAACAAAAAAATTGTACCTGCAAATATTCAGTAGTCTACTAAAAATTAAACCAGCCTGTATATAAATAAAAAGTATCATTTTCTACTAATTTAGATCCGCTGATTACGGGAAAAATAATGAAAAAATTTCCTAGGGCTTAGAATCCAAAATAGAAATTTTTATTTTTAATTAAAACTTACAAGATTTTTTGAATTTGGCGGTCTGTAGCTAATGAACAGTAATTGTTAGAGGCACGGCGGTTACGCCTTTCGATTCTATAAACGTTTCTACATATGCCTAACATATTTTTAATTTTTGTTTTCGGCTTATACTTTATTACAATGCAAAAAACAAAAAAATTGTACCTGCAAATATTCAGTAGTCTACTAAAAATTAAACCAGCCTGTATATAAATAAAAAGTATCATTTTCTACTAATTTAGATCCGCTGATTACGGGAAAAATAATGAAAAAATTTCCTAGGGCTTAGAATCCAAAATACAAATTTTTATTTTTAATTAAAACTTACAAGATTTTTTGAATTTGGCGGTCTGTAGCTAATGAACAGTAATTGTTAGAGGCACGGCGGTTACGCCTTTCGATTCTATAAACGTTTCTACATATGCCTAACATATTTTTAATTTTTGTTTTCGGCTTATACTTTATTACAATGCAAAAAACAAAAAAATTGTACCTGCAAATATTCAGTAGTCTACTAAAAATTAAACCAGCCTGTATATAAATAAAAAGTATCATTTTCTACTAATTTAGATCCGCTGATTACGGGAAAAATAATGAAAAAATTTCCTAGGGCTTAGAATCCAAAATAGAAATTTTTATTTTTAATTAAAACTTACAAGATTTTTTGAATTTGGCGGTCTGTAGCTAATGAACAGTAAATGTTAGAGGCACGGCGGTTACGCCTTTCGATTCTATAAACGTTTCTACATATGTCTAACATATTTTTAATTTTTGTTTTCGGCTGAACTGTATTCCAATGCAAAAAACAAAAAAATTGTACCTACATATATTCAGTAGTCTACTAAAAATTAAACCAGCCTGTATATAAATAAAAAGTATCATTTTCTACTAATTTAGATCCGCTGATTACGGGAAAAATAATGAAAAAATTTCCTAGGGCTTAGAATCCAAAATAGAAATTTTTATTTTTAATTAAAACTTACAAGATTTTTTGAATTTGGCGGTCTGTAGCTAATGAACAGTAAATGTTAGAGGCACGGCGGTTACACCTTTCGATTCTATAAACGTTTCTACATATGTCTAACATATTTTTAATTTTTGTTTTCGGCTGATACTGTATTCCAATGCAAAAAACAAAAAAATTGTACCTACATATATTCAGTAGTCTACTAAAAATTAAACCAGCCTGTATATAAATAAAAAGTATCATTTTCTACTAATTTAGATCCGCTGATTACGGGAAAAATAATGAAAAAATTTCCTAGGGCTTAGAATCCAAAATAGAAATTTTTATTTTTAATTAAAACTTACAAGATTTTTTGAATTTGGCGGTCTGTAGCTAATGAACAGTAAATGTTAGAGGCACGGCGGTTACACCTTTCGATTCTATAAACGTTTCTACATATGTCTAACATATTTTTAATTTTTGTTTTCGGCTGATACTGTATTCCAATGCAAAAAACAAAAAAAATTGTACCTACAAATATTCAGTAGTCTACTAAAAATTAAACCAGCCTGTATATAAATAAAAAGTATCAATTTCTACTAATTTCGTTCCGCTGATTACGGGAAAAATAATGAAAAAAATTCCTAGGGCTTAGAATCCAAAATAGAAATTTTTATTTTTAATTAAAACAAGATTTTTTGAATTTGGCGGTCTGTAGCTAATGAACAGTAAATGTTAGAGGCACGGCGGTTACACCTTTCGATTCTATAAACGTTTCTACATATGTCTAACATATTTTTAATTTTTGTTTTCGGCTGATACTGTATTACAATGCAAAAAACAAAAAAATTGTACCTACAAATATTCAGTAGTCTACTAAAAATTAAACCAGCCTGTATATAAATAAAAAGTATCATTTTCTACTAATTTAGATCCGCTGATTACGGGAAAAATAATGAAAAAATTTCCTAGGGCTTAGAATCCAAAATAGAAATTTTTATTTTTAATTAAAACTTACAAGATTTTTTGAATTTGGCGGTCTGTAGCTAATGAACAGTAAATGTTAGAGGCACGGCGGTTACGCCTTTCGATTCTATAAACGTTTCTACATATGTCTAACATATTTTTAATTTTTGTTTTCGGCTGAACTGTATTCCAATGCAAAAAACAAAAAAATTGTACCTACATATATTCAGTAGTCTACTAAAAATTAATCCAGCCTGTATATAAATGAAAAGTATCATTTTCTACTAACACAAATCCCATGGTTACGGGAAAAATTATGAAAAAATTCCCTAGGACTTAGAATCCAAAATAGAAAGTTTTGTTTTTAATTAAAATTTACAAGATTTTTTTGGTTTTGGCGGTCTGTAGCTAATGAACAGTAAATGTTAGAGGCACGGGGGTTGGGCCATTCGAAACTGTCAACATCGTTCGTATAGGTACATGGGCATGTATTTTAGCATTTTCATTTATGTAATTTGTCAATAATTTGTTAGCATGTGCGTTTTTTGATGCAGAAAAATAAATTTTTCTTGTCAGCTCAGACTATAAAGTAAATTGAACTACCTACAAACGAATAAACGAATTAATAATATAATAATAATAATATGTTTATTTCCTGAAGATCAAGATACATGACATAGGAAAAGTCAAAAAGATGATACAAATACATTTTACAAAAATTTAACATATAAACATAGTCCTTCAAGTTACAAGTAATGCAGTTTATAACTTATCGTTTAAAAATTCATTCACATGGTAATAGCTTTTAGATACTAAAAATTTTTTTAGATCAGATTTAAATTTATTTTTTGAATTAACGTTTTTCATGGCTACAGGCAAATGATTGAATAATTTAATCCCTATATGACGGGGGTTGTGGATTGTTTTCTTCAAATTAATTTTTGGAATTATAAAATTATGTTTACCTCGAGTATTGTAACTATGAAAGTCACTATTAGTGAGGAACTTGTCTTTAGTTTTCCAAACGTCTATTAATGTATTAAAAATATATATGCAAGGTAAAGGCAAAATTTGTTCTCTTTTAAAAATTTCTTTGCATGACGATCTATAGTGAAGTTGAAATATATTTCGAAGGGCACGTTTTTGCAATTTAAATACACGTTCTGCTGATGTTGATAGACCCCAAAAGATTATACAGTAACTTAGAATTGGATAGAATTTTGCGTAATAAAATGTTTTTGCTATGTTAGAGTCAGTGAGATGTGTTAATCTTTTTAAGAGATAGCACAGGGATGTTAATTGTGAACAGAGATTATCAATGTGAGGATCCCATAATAGATTTTCATGCATATCGAGTCCTAGAATTTTACATTTGGTAACTTGTGGTAAAATTTGTTTATCACATCGTATAAGCAAACTTTCGTTACGTTTCTTATTTGAAAAATTGATAAAAGCAGATTTATTTACGTTTAATGTTAAATTTAAGGATGCAAACCAGATAGATAAATTCAATATAATAGTCGATATTTCGCTAGTACTAATATGACCAGGTATTAACAGGGATACATCGTCTGCATAAGCAACAAAAACATTAGATTCCAAAATATTTTTAATGCTATTAATATATATAATAAACAGTATAGGGCCCATAAACCAATAAACGAATTGCGCAATGCCATTCTGACGTGACGAATTCTATAGGTACAATATATTATCAGTGATGTGTTTTGATGTATCGTTGAAATCTCTTAACTTTTGAGTTTAAGTATATCAGTTTTACCTCACTATAGGAACTAGAACCTTAGCGTAAATGCGTACTAGTTGCTGTTTCTCGTTTGTTGGAATATCACGTTTGGTACTTGGGTACTGTTGCTGTTATTACTTGCTTTTAAAGGTACTTAAGGTAGTACTAGAGGTTAATATGTAAAATAAACTATAACTTATGATAATTAAACGATTTTTCGTTAATTCTTTTATGAGAAGGACTATTAAAACATAAGTTAAGGAAGGCAACTTATTCGAGAAAGAAATTGGGTGAACGAACGAGTGCTCGAATATATCTGAAACCACCCCTGTGAATGAAAGCGAAACGCGGCGTGTACATATGCACACAGCACGGCACAGAGATGTCACTTTCATTTCATATCGATCCTATGCTCATGAACGCTGCTAGTGGTAGTGGTGTGTACCACTAGCGTACGCATAGCGTACTAACACATATTTCCCAGATGACAAACGATGCTGATGCTCATTGATCACTGATATTCAAAGTTTTTCATCCGTTAGTATATAATCTTTTTACCCTTGGTAAGGGAGGTATAGGGATCGTGCTAAAAATCGTATATTGAGATTTTGGTAAATGATCACGTTTTAAGGTCCCTAGAATCCAATTTTAACATTTTCACGATGATGTCTGTGTATATGTGTATGTGGATCCTCCACTCTAACTCAAATACTAACATTCAGAAAAATTTGAAACCTTGTATTTCGAACTTTTCTGTAATGGAAAGAGTCCATTAGATTTTGGTGAAAATCGGATAACCGATAATGGCACTTTGCTAGAAGTTCAAAATAGTTTTTCTTCGAAAAATACCTTTAAATGTTATTTTTTTCGAGATTAATGTTATTATAAAAATTAAAGATTATTAAATTTTCTATAGATTTGCGTAATACTTTTTCTATATATTTTATAGGTAAATCTATAAAAATATCTATAATTTAAAACGCAGAGTCTAAGCTTTAAATAAACAGAACGCAGATATTCAAATGTATTTAACTGACAGATAAATGTCACTATCAAAGAACTAATCATTTCAAACGTTTTAAAAAGAAAAAAGTAAATAGAACAATAGAAAAGGAATTCAATACAGTTTCCAGCATAAGTAAATATGTAGGTATGTATTTAGATTAATAAAAATTAACGATTCACAAAAATGTTTAAACTAATCCTCATTTTTGGATTAGTGAATTCTATTCTATCCCGGTATTTAAAATTTAATCTTCATTTTATTATAGCACCGATGGCTCAATGTTTAGAGCAACGCCTCATGTCATGAGGGTCCTCGGGGCTCTGAGTTCGAATGCCACTAAGGCATGGATGTGTGTGAATGTGAACCCACTCTATAACTGGGATTTAATCCCGTTGAGGGGTCTAAAAAAGTAGTTACTTGGATTAGATTAGACTATATTTTAAGAAATAAACTGTCAAAATTAGAGTACAATTCGTTAATCCAAAAATAAGAATTAACTTAATCGTTTTTGTGATTCGGGCTTTAAATGGCGGGAGGTATTGTGTTGGCCACACCAGATTTTTATTTTAAATTATATGGATAATTATAATAAAACAACTTGAAATACCCCTATTTGAAATCAGGGCTGTCCAACATCTGTGTCACCGTGGGAATACAGCGGTTTATTCCATGTTTCCGTCTTAGTGAAATAAATATCCCAGGCAGCGTTGCTCGTGTCGTGATGTTGTCACCCCCTACCCCGCGGGGTGGTTTGGTTGTGACCTTGGAAACACAACGCTTGCGTTTTCAAGTATTGCTGGATTGTATAAGAAGATTATTGTCACCCTTGGAAATTTCAATCGAAGGAAGATAGGTTAAAAGTTAAGAATTGATAAACATGATAAATTGTTACAAATGGCGAATTTCCCGATAGGAATAATAATTCATTCTTTCGTTTGTGTTACTATTTAAATCTTTAATTTGTCTGATGATAAATTGGTAATTTTTCAGATTTTTATATGTTTTTGAGTTTCATGACCAGTTGCATACTTACAGTTAAATATTAACTATAGGTTAAATTGACAATATAGTAACGAAATGTCAAATATTACTGACAAAATAAGATTTTAACTAAACGGTGTAACTGATCATCAGTGTTTTAATTGTTTAATTTATAATAAATTTTCAAAGATGTATCCATAGATCTTCAGACAGTATTTTGACTAAAACTATTATAATTACCCCTTAACCTTAAAATTAATTTTAACAAAACTAAATACGTATTTCGAGAACTAAGTTCATCATCAGTAGTACAACAAGGGAAAGTTAGACAGAGTAGTCAAGATTACTCAACATGTCAACCATGCCAGAGGTCCTAAAACAAGGGAGAGAACTGGGATTATATAGGAACAGGAGTCACGGGTGAATGATTACCTATAAACTAAGATAAATTTCGTCCAATAATAATGAATCATTAAATTTTAATTCGTCCAATAAAACTTAACTTTGAATTAAATCGAAAAGTTTTGAACTTGGTATGGGACCGAGATCTGCGTTCATCAAGTTATTTTAAATAAATAAATATAAGTAACAAGTAAAATAAAGTTCAGTTTTATTTTGGAAACGGCGCCGCAGACGAATTTTTTTTCCATTCAAGGTCAAATGTCTTATAATTGAAAGTTACATTTTTTTTAAGGGATGTGAAGTTGCACGTTTTTCCCCTTTCATGTACAAAAATAAATTTCCTGATCACTGAATATTTTGACTTAGAACAAGCAGATCACAAATACGTACGATCGTACATCGTTTCACACAGAATATCAGTAATTGTAAACTGTCATAAAATTGAGATGAAATGATGAGCCATTTATCGTTGCAATGCCGGCTATCTCATTTTTTGGACAATACGAGTTATCAACCCATTTTTTATTCCAAGAAGCCAATAGATCACAAATATTACAATAATAGTAGTTATAAAAAAAATATTTTTCACGAAATTTTGAACAATAAATGAATGACAACACGGTTTGTCCAAAAATGGGATAGCCGGTGTTGATACTTAGGCGACGATATCCTACTGGCCGCCATGACAGGTGCGCTGACAGCGCCGCCAACGGATTCTACGAGTCCCAACAACCGGATTCGTAGTAAGCAGATATTACTGTATCTATTTTTAACAATTAAAACAAAGTTTTATTTTAAAACGAAATAGGTACTCGTATGTTTCATTTTGCAATAATAACAAAAACGCAAATGCATGAAATCCGATTTGTTTGAAAAACAAATTCCCCTGTCAGCTGTCAGCAAAACAGACGAAATTAAAATAATAATTAGATAAATAATTAAAAAGCCTGCACAGGAACATAAATCGTTTAAAAAATGTCATCATAACATAACTCGTTTATCATTTATTTAAATCCAAATGCGAAAATTTTAACAAGACGTAGCAACGTAACAAAAAATAAATAACGGTTAGATTCGGTGATGAGGGGGTGATATATAACTCCTAATTATATTCGCTGGCATTTTTAAATGCTTGCGATGTGGTTAATGGCGGCGCGAAGAACAAGGCGTCGCGGTGGCCAACGAACCGGCGCCGACGAAGGACGACGCCGAACAAGACAAAAACAACGAACATATTTAAACTCCAACAAGAATAACGAGAAAGATAATTTATTGGGCGCCAACTACTTGAAAACGAGCAAGACGTTTATAAACTTACAAATATGTTTTACAAAGAAAAGAATTTTTGAAGCTTTCATTAAAAAAATACGAGAAACTTTGTACATAACATAAGTTATCGTAAAATTTTTGAATGTGCGATACTGTGGTTTAAGAAAAAAAAAAAAACAAATTCTTGTAATGTAAATCACCCAAAGTCTAATGCCCGCATGCATAAAAGTCAATATAACGCTTCGTAACAAAACGAACTGTAATAATTTAACATTCGTTAAATATAGGCGATGTGCACATTTTGAG
The DNA here is from genome assembly GCA_963082715.1 of Harpalus rubripes. Lineage (NCBI taxonomy): Eukaryota > Metazoa > Arthropoda > Insecta > Coleoptera > Carabidae > Harpalus > Harpalus rubripes. The sequence goes on along the minus strand of OY720456.1, from coordinate 2,478,819 downwards.
CGTCAGCACCTCTAACGGCTACATTGACATTTTTGGTTACCGAATCAATTTTGACATTTCGTGAAAGTGATACAATTTACAATTTTATTTTGAGTTGTTGCTATTGTATATGAATATTATACATCATAGTATTTTGAAATGAAAATATTTAAAATGCTGTATACGTGATGTAACTAATTCATAAAAGTCAAAATACTAGCGAAGGTACTGTGGCAGAATATATAATTTTACTCATAATATGTGTGATTTCTGTAAACCATTTTATCATATTTAAATTTATAATTTATATTATTGGTTAAATGTTACAAGATGCACAATACATGGAAATTGAGATTAAAAAGTTCGAAAACTTGAATGATTGGAAAGAAGAAAATTTCTACATATCACGATATCAGTGGATGATGTTAGCATCTTTCTTTTATATTCGTAATAAATGAAGAAGATTCTTCATTGACAATATACCAGGCTCTAAGTGGAATCAGTTGCACAAGCTCGGAAAAGAAAATACACGAAAAATATGAACCATGTGAATTTCTATCTTTAACATTAACATTACATGTACAAAATCTATAATAAATAGATGAATTATGTCAAAAATAGACTTCTATTTCATACAACTGCAAGTATTATACAATTTTAAGACAACTTTCTGCTTCTTGTAATATATCTTCTTCAAATATTAACTTAAGAAACACATTTTTATATAATTCATTATTGAAATCAAATGACCATTGTTGGAATTTTATTCATACGATAAGTATCTTTTACAATAAGAAAATATGTATATCTACCTAAAAGAATTTTTCATGTTAGTAGAAGATATCTGTTGAAAAGTTATTTTCTTAAACATCTATTCCTCATATAATCTTGTAGGAAATTTATAAAATTTGATACTTCAATGGGTAATTTTGCAAGAATTATTTCATCCCCCACTGCATCACATAATATTTCATGTCCTATCATTCGCATTTATTGCAAATATTTTATAAAATAGAAATTGCAAAATTATTCATTTCATGTCCTATCATTCGCATTTATTGCAAATATTTTATAAAATAGAAATTGCAAAATTATTCTGACATAACATAACATAACCTTGCTATGTTTCAATGAGTAACCATTTTGTCATTTTTGTCCGCTGTCGGCGCTGAATACTTTTGTGCACACCGCCTGCAAACTTTTATTCACGAAAGATGACTATTCAAGGTCTTTTGTTCGAAAAAAGAATACACATCACTTTATAGCAGTAGCTTAGCAACATTTTGTATTAGACAGAGAAAGATTATTTAATTTATGTCGTGTGAAAGATATACGTAAATAGTGGCATTACTTTCTGACAGACTATAAATAATAATGACATATGTCGTAGAATTACAGACCTAATTATCTACTGCACTGCCCTCTGTGCTAATATTTACCCAGTGGCGTTGACGTTTAAATCAAATTATTATTCCTTGGTTTATAAGTTAAGTCTATTGTATTTTGCAAAAACATAAGTGAAGAACATAAATCTTTCAGAAAGGCATTATTTAGAAGGAAACATAATTTTCAAATGAATTATTCTTATTTTGTTAACTGCAAGTAATATTATATCAGACGGCTCACAAATGACTGAATAGTCATCTTTCGGTTGTTATGGATAACGAATATTTATGAATAAAATAATTGCTATTTTACAGGCGTTTTGAATATAACGAAGCGTTACCCTTGTTACGAACTGTTATGAGTACTGGCATAAGTCCACCATTCATGATCTCGTGTGAAAATCTCAAGTCACCGAAAATCTCAACGAATTTATTACAAAAAATAATAATCCAGTTCTAAACCTTAACAATAGCTCTCTCCACATCCACTTCTAGTCTATCTAACGACGGAGTTCAAAGTTCACGTGCATGCCTGCATCCCGGCTGCTCCTGAGCTCGGAGCCTGTGAAAATCCCGCAATTCTTCGCAAACGAGTTTCGCCTCTATAGCCAACGGCATTAGGATCTAGTATAATTTTAGATAAACTAGACAAGCTGGTTCCCTAGACAGGAGGTAGACTTCGCTGATAAAAAATTAATTTGAGATGTCTGATACTAGTCTGGAACTAGTTAGAAGAATTGGAGATTTAAATGCAAGAGAAAACGTTGCTGGTGCTGTTTGTTTGTGGATTATTAATGGATATTTTGAATAAGTAGCGTGCAAGAAGACTTCACCCATTTGGATAAACTGGGCAACTTTGCAGTTTCACGAAGTGGCATAGCGTAACTCAATTCCCCACAGTTTTCAAAAAACAGTTAATCGACCTAATTTACTAAGATAGTTGTTAACATAGTCGTTAGGTAACAACTGTCATTCAATTGATATTCAGTAAATACATAATTAACAACATTGTTAAAAACGGTCGTTCTGAACAATCGTTGTTAAATATAGCAGTGAAGCCAGGGCCCCGCCTTGCGGGTGGGCAGGTTGTGCCCCGCACAAAGGCGCCTGACTTTAAGAGGCGCCGTTTCAAGACAGTAAAGTATATAATAGTAAATTTTTATAAAATGCTCTTATTCGTAAAGACAAAATTACTATAAAAATTACAAATTAACGTCATAGAAGTGAACAATATATTTTTTAATTTGTTTACATTATAGTTCTAATTATAAGTAAAATAATTATCATATCAATCGGTTCATTATTATTCTAGCATTGTTATATTGAAATAATAACAACGAAAATGTTGATTACAACAATGAATATATTGATTATAATTCAAGAATATTGATTAGAAGAATGAATCACATAATGAATCCAATATTTAAATACCTATTATCATTTTGCAAAGATTCAAGTGCATATACAATTCTGAAATCTGTTGTAAAATTGTTGATTACAACAAACGATTTAGATTATCACCTATTGATTACAAGAATGAATCTAGGAAAATTTCATCAATATATTAAATCTAGCATTTTTGAAGAACAAAAAGTATAGTTTACACTTTAATTTGCTAATTTTACATTATGAGGGGAAGGGGCGCTAAAATGTAACATAGCACAAAGGCGCCTAATACCCACGGAGCGGCCTGAGTGAAGTTAATAACAAGTGAGTTAAAAGGCATGTCGATTCTCAATATTTGTACACAGTTCTACTCTATTGACAACCTAAAGTGACAGATTTTGATTCGTTTGACGTTTGAGTTTTTAATAATGAGTGATAAGAAAACTCAAACAACTTTTCTCTGAGTTCCAGCTTAAATTATTTGACTTGATATATTATATAAATACAATATATTTAATAAATTTCAATTTGTTAACTCCATTGGGTCATATGGGGGATCCCCACGTTACCGTTTATAATCATTGACCATTTCTAGCCCTGAGGAAGACTGTAGTAACAGTCGAAACGTAGCCCAGGAAATAAATTAATTACATTAGACTGCGTGTCCGATCATTTCCCAATTTTCCATTCTGCTACCAGTCGATCATCATACTCCAGATTTAAAAATAATAATGAATTATTTATTCTCTTAACTAATGTAGAATAGCAAATAAATTATTATTAAAAATGTGATGTGGCCAACACTATACCTCCCGCCATTAGATTTGTATTAAATTAAATATATATATATATATATATATATATATATATATATATATATATATATATATATATATATATATATATATACTTAAATATGTACTTATACTGGAAACTGTATTAAGTTCCATTCCATATAACTGGTTCTGTTTACTATTTTCTTTTTAAAACTTAATTTGAAATGATTAGTTCTTTAACAGACATTTATCTGTCAGTTACATAAATTTGAATTATGAACTGTGTATCCACTGAGTTGTGTTTGTTTAAAGTCTAGGCTCTGGAATTTAAATTACAGATAAATCTATATATTTATCCATAAAAGGACGAATATCTCGGACACGAAAAGAGATATCGACCTGTGGTTTTAAAATCTTAAATCTACACCCTTCAAACTACTTAAATACAAATTTTCAGAATTTTTAATTTTTTAAAAATTTCCACCCTTTTTTGAATCACACCATCCTCATACCCAAAAATGGGTGTGCGGTACACCTTCAACGACCTCACCAGTAAATTCCTCGTACCAAAAAACATAAGTATACCAATTTTCATCAAAATATTCCAACGGATACATTAATTATTAAACATTCCTTAAAATTGTCAAAAACTGTAAAAATCGCAAGGGGTACACCTTAGATTTTTTGCGATTTTTGGCCATTTTCAGACTTTTCCTTCTGGAGATTGTAATAGTTGTTCAAAAATTATGAAAATTGGTATGTTTATGTAATTTTGCTCGTAGAATCTAATGGTGATATCGCCAGCGGTGTACAATTGCCCATTTTTGGGATATGGCCCAAAAATGGGCATTTTTGAGCAAAGTTTTGAGGACGAATATCTCGGACACGAAAAGAGATATCGACCTGTGGTTTTAAAATCTTAAATCTACACCCTTCAAACTACTTAAATACAAATTTTCAGAATTTTTAATTTTTTAAAAATTTCCACCCTTTTTTGAATCACACCATCCTCATACCCAAAAATGGGTGTGCGGTACACCTTCAACGACCTCACCAGTAAATTCCTCGTACCAAAAAACATAAGTATACCAATTTTCATCAAAATATTCCAACGGATACATTAATTATTAAACATTCCTTAAAATTGTCAAAAACTGAAAAAATTGCAAGGGGTACACCTTAGATTTTTTGCGTTTTTTGGCCATTTTCGGACTTTTCCTTCTGGAGATTGTAATAGTTGTTCAAAAATTATGAAAATTGGTATGCTTTTATAATTTTGCTCGTAGAATCTAATGGTGATATCGCCAGCTGTGTATAATTGACCATTTTTGGGATATGGCCCAAAAATGGGCATTTTTGAGCAAAGTTTTGAGGACGAATATCTCGGACACGAAAATAGATATCGACCTGTGGTTTTAAAATCTTAAATCTACACCCTTCAAACTACTTAAATACATATTTTCAGAATTTTTAATTTTTTTTAAATATCCACCCTTTTTTTAAACCACTCCATCCTCATACCCAAAAATCTGATGTTTCAAACAGCATAAGTTTTATTTTAATTTGAAGTTTCTAAAAGAATAATTAAATTCAAAATTGCGAAGTGGTCGATTTCTATGCACGTAAGTGTATTACAAAAAAAAACATCTAGTTCATACTACTTATGCGTTGTTAAAAAATGCAAAATACCCTCATTTTGGTCACATTACCCCCCTAATCCTGTAAGTGAATTACACGTTCAATCCGTCAATTAATTACCAAAAATTATATCCTGTTTCATCCCGCATATTAATCACAATCATAAAGCCGTCATTTCGTACGATAACGTTTGGTTGGGTTGCGAAATACCAAACCAAGTGTTGCTGGAGATCCCGGGTGCGATAACTCACACACTCACACAAACTTCTCGCTCTGTGAATTAGAACATATTGCGTAAAACGAACGCACCGGAAATGCCTAAAAAGTCCGTTTCCTAGACACAACCAAACGCCAAAAATTGTTTTGCTGTTTACTGGTTGCTAGGGAGAATGTTACCGAATATGGGAAAAAGAAATATGTGAGAATGTTTTTTACTAGTGGTATGTTGATATGAAGTAATTAAAAAGAGGATGTGTGAGCAATGAACGTAATGTTACACGAAACTGATCTTAAGAACTTGTATTCTGCTGGCATTCAAAATTATAAGGCTTTGAATATCAAAAGAAGGTAATTCGGTATCTAATGCAAGAACAACAAATGTCACTATTTAGTAAGTTTTAAAATGAGTGATTTAAAATAAACAAAAAAACTATCATTTTTCATTGTTATTAATACCGAGAGTAGTTACTCGATATTAATGTTAGTTACAAATGTCATTAAATGTATGATTTAAACAGTCTATAGCCTTCAAAATTTATTGACATGCCTACATTCGTTATTATTACAAAAAGTATTTTGTTTTATATCATGACTTGGATTCAATGGATGCCGACTCCTATAGGTCTCTGTTGCTCTACTTTAATTGTTCTTGTTTATAAAAACATAGTTGTTAGCGTGAACAGCTGATTAAGTGTGATTATCGAGAATTTGTCTAGCATTGTTTTTTTCTCTATCAATCGTTTATGGATTATTTTGGAGAAAAATACTTTTATTTTAAGCATTTTTCTCTAAAATAATTCATAAACGAATGATAAGGAAAAAATGCTAGTCAACTGCTCGCTAATCACCCTTAATCACTTGCTCATACTACCAGCCATAGAATTTTTTTTAAACAGGTATACAATTTGTGACGATTAATAATATTCTCAGCAGTTATACGACATTAAAGTGAAGGATTGTCAATCATCGAGAGGAGAGCAGCCAATAGCTTAGTTGGTAGAGCACTATCCCGGCAAGGTAGGTGTCTCGGGTTCGAATCCCGATGGTTGACAATTTTTCACACACAATTTAATTCAGGTATACAATTAATAATGTTTTGATCAAAAATTGACATTGGTTGTTCTTGAATTAAGCTGCAGAACTAAAGACATAATTAAGGCAAAGTATATAAATCCGAACCGTTTATTTCCGGATTAGGATTTTTCTCTTGACTTGGTATGACAGATTACCTAAATATTGTCCCCTAAATTTCGAATGCCATGTAGAATATCTGAACAGTTAGAGAATATTTATTAATTAAATTTAAAATTTATGATGTATAGTTAATAGTTATGTCTTGTTCTGCAAATTATAGTTCAATATTTTGAAAATGAAAAAATGTGGGTATATAGATGACATGCCGACTAACGGAATTCTGAAATAAAATTGCTGCCAAACTGTCACACACGTATACACTACACATCAACGTAGCAGCAAAATATGGCGGCACCTACCGACGCACCAGTGGCGTCAATTGTTTTCAAACAAAACAAAACAAAAAAAAATCAGTAGAAATAAATGAAAATGTTTACTGTACGAATATATCATAATTACAGATATATGTGTACAAAGGAGATTGGCACACCCAGCATTGGGCAATATGCCGTGATGATATATTTTATTTATTTACTTATTTTTCAATTAGGCCTTTCCTACCACCTCTAGAGTTAAGGCGACAGTGGAACACGAATGGTTATGTTGCAACCTTTTTTTAGAAGTTAAAACTGTTGTTCACATCGCTTCTAACCTTTAATTTAATTCTTAACTAACGGTGAATTAACAGTCACTTTAACTAGAGGTGGTAAGGGTAAGATCGGGCCATAATGAATTAAAATACAACAGTTATTAAGTTGTAAGTTTTAGTAACATTTGTGTACTCTCTAATATTTATTTTGAATTTTGTGTATGATTTGTGCGTTCGATAAAGAAAAATGGATATTGATAAAGCCACAAGGGTTGCTGTGTCGAATTTATTACCTAAGCTAACTGTTACTGTTTTTGTAGGAATGTATACCTTGTTCCATTTAAGCCATTCAGTATTGCAGAAAATAGTTTGACCTCTCTGATTGGCCAAATTTGGAGATATGAGAAAAGTTTACTCAATGTAATATGGGCTACATAAAACTGGTGGTGTTACGGACGCCATCTGCTGAATGGCTTAAATGGAGCGTTCCATAAATAGACAATATTGCATCGAAATAAAATGTCGAATGTATTATTATACCCACATTGCTGTCAAAATTTCAATTTGCATATTTTACCCTTGGAAAGGGAGGTATAGGGATCATGCTAAAAATCGCATATCGAGATTTTGGTAAATGACGTTTTAAGGTCCCTAGAATCCAATTTTAACATTTTCACGATGATGTTTGTATGTATGTGTGGATCCTCCACTCTAACTCAAATACTATCATTCAGAAAATTTTGAAACCTTATATTTCTACCTTATTCTAATATAGAAAGAAGCCATTAGATTTTGGTGTAAATCAGATAACCAGAAATGAAACTTTACTTGAAGCTCAAAATGGTTTTTCTTCGAAAAGTGTTATTTTTTCAAGATTTATTTTATTATAAAAATTAAAGATTATTAAATTTCTACAAGTTTGCATTAATACTTTTTCTGTATATTTTATGGACAAATTTATAAAATTATCTATAATTTATACCCGGAGCCTACACTTTAAACAAACACAACACCTTGGTTACACAGTTCATATCTCAAATGTATGTAACTAACTGCCAAACAGGTCTATTCTGTAAAATTAGCGTGCGCGTTAACATCGAAGGTCACCGTTAATATTTTAACGGATTCTTTAATTTTTAATTTGCTATTCAGTAAGCAGATATACGTTAAAATTTTAAAGAAATCGTTAATATAACCACGTTAAAAGCAAGAAATTTAACATCATCTTGAGACATAGTGTTAAAACTTTAAGACAACGTTAATATCAGAAATGACTTGTAAATATAGTTATAAATATGCTTCGATTGGAAGAAATTGAGAGAATAAAGGAAAGGTATATATATATTAATGATTAATTCATGATTTACTTGGAAGTTTACATCAAATAACCACACTAATAATTTGAAATTGTCCAAAATACATTTAATCATTTTAGGCGCTACGTAAAACTTCGATTTCGAAATCTTGGGGATACAAGTGATCCATTCCATTTGACCGATTATGAATTTAATAAAAGTTTTAGATTATCCAAGCACTGTGCTTTAGATTTATTTACAGCTCTTACACCCCATATGAGGAATCCAATAAGAATTACTGCAATACCTATCAGTATACGGGTAATAATAATTTAATAAATTCATAGTTAAAGGTTCTAGCTGCGTTAAATTTCTATGGCCATGGGCCTTAGCAGCTATCAATATGGAATCGAAGAATGTTGTAATTTGTGAATGAGCCAAAGCGGTGTGGTTTCTGCAAAACACTTATTAAAAATATTGCAAACACATATTTGTACTTAACTGTTATCGACATATTTATAAATAATTATTTTAATTTAGCTATATATTTTAAGGATTTCACACTTTGATCTATCCACTTTGATAAACTTTTCCTAACATTTCACACTTATATTAAGTTAGGACATACGTTTTACAGGATTATTTCGTCATGTGAAACTGATTTCACAGCATTCGTTAGCGTACACGCTAAAAAGTAAAATATTAACGAAATTTTTAACCAATGCTTTAGTGAATAGCAATTTTATGAAGTACTGTTAACAGTGACGTTAATATTTACTTTTTAGCGTTGGATATTTTTGCGCTAAAAGTTAACGTATATTTTAGTGAATAGACCTGAAAGAACGCTTCATTTCAAATTAATAATAGTGACGGTTTAAAAGGAAAATAGTAAATAGAACCATATTTATATGGAACGGAACTTAATACAGTTTCCAGTATAAGTAAATATGTAAGTATCTTTATTTAAATTAATAATAATTAAATGGCGCAAGGGATTATGTTGGCCACATCAGATTTTTTGTTAAAGGATCACCTAATATTTAAGTATTACATGTATGTATAGTAACTATGGATGAAATACATAGTTTAATACAAGTATCTCGAAATAAGTTTTTTTAATAAAAGATATATTTTTATTATCCCAAAAAATACGAATAATAAATCCGTAAATTTATTTAGACAAATAAAAAATCGTTTCCATCCTTGAACTTCATTTGACAAAAACTATCCTTCCATAAATCACCTCACGAGCCGCCACTGGTATCCATCTAACATATGCCATTATATGCACGGCCGTATACCTGGCCACAACAGCTGCATTTGGAGAATAAACTTTCGCCAGCTGGTCCTTGCCGGGTGGATCAGTTCACTAGTCGTCCTAAACCCGCCAGAACACGAACAAGAATTGAAAGGACTACTCCAGGAACACATAATAGCGAAATGCATTTGAAAAGTAAACGCCTCATGGCTCATGGATGCCATGGATCAAAAAATGATGCAGATTACACGAGAAAAATTATGGGATTTTTCTGGTAATAGTAACCGTCTTTGTCGAGAGAACTGGCGGTGAGATTGGATTATAAAACGAACTGAGAATGATTATTTGACAGGATTAAACTTTGAAACGAAATGCAAATAGCAACTAAGAAAAAAATACTATAGTTACAGCCGAATTCAACATTAATCTCTTGATTAATAAACAGCTGATTAGAGCTGGTTAGAATTTAACTGTCAGTTAAATAAACAATATTGAATCGAATTATTGGCAGTAATGATAAATTGAAGAAGTGATATGTACAAGAAAAATATTCCACATATCCGGCTTTTCAAACTGAGACAGCCATTTTATATTACTCTCAAAGCCGCCATAAATGACTTCTAAAAAAATATATATTCCTACATGTCAAATGTTTATAACCAAGTTAAATTTATATAGGCTGTCCCTCAACTCGATTGCCATAACTTAAAGGTGTGTTCCTTAAGTAATTTTAAATCGAAAATACCATATACACTTATATTCGAATCTAAATGAGTCCTGCAAAGGTACATTCACAAATGAAAATTAGGTTTAGATTTATGGTTTATACTTTAGATTTAAGGACTTTGGCCGCATATAAAGTAATGACTCCATTCACACTTAGAAATCCGTTATATAGGCATTTAACATGGTAAAACAGTTTTTCCTAGCGCGTTACCCCCCAAATTATTTTAGAAAAATATTATTCAAATAAATGTTGTAGAGCATAAAATTCTACTTATAAATTAGCAAACAAAATTAATTTCGTATTTTTAGTAACTAGAAATTAAATATGAAAATTTTAGTTTAATAGCACTAGCCGTGGAATTAAAACAAAAAGACAAGCAAATGTTTCATTTTTAACTGTTAAAGGGACCTATTCTGCATCTCAGTGGTTATATTACACCACTGGTTATTTTTTTAACCAATCAGGTACGTTACATAACAAAAAATCTGATGTGGACACCACACGACTTCCTTGTACGCAAGACCAATATGAACTATAGACCCAATTATAAAATTGCACGTATTTGACGTAATTTGACATTAACATCTACTTTTTTATTTTTGTTATTTTTTGTCCTAATCCATAGCAAACTTCATTATGTTTTATATTTACATATCTCGCTTATACAAAGGTCTAATTTAATAATACTTGATGTGCTAGACGCAGAATTTAATTCTCTAAAACTATTATTTGAAGCATTTATTTCTAAAATCAAAATGAAACCATTTTATTCAAGAAAAATTGTTAACAACTTTAGGTAATCACTTCCGGTTAGCCTGTTTTTTAACCAAAATCTACTGTTTTTCCAATTGACATAAAAGTCTTATATACCAAATTTGAAAAGTTTTGGATTATATTTTAAAATAGTTTTTCATTAAAATATATTATAGGCTTCAAATAAAGTACTATTTCTGGAAATTATGTAATGACCAAAAAGGGAGGTGCACATTTAGATGTTATAGCAGTCCTAAATACAAAATTTCAACATTCTACGACGTACCGTTTTTGAGTTATGCGAGATATGTACGTACAGACATCACGACGGATTTTGATTTTTGGATTGATTCAGAATCGGCGTTGATCTGTGAATTCGGCCTTAGTTGATCAAACACCTAACTATCAATATTTAATTACTGATTAACCTAGTTTCTGTTTCCATCCTTGTTTATTAATTATAATATTAACCATTGTAATTAAATTATTAATGATAAAATTAGTGTCCGACTACCAGATATATTGTGCAAGTGGTACATATTATTTTCATAAATGTGAACATAACACAAATAATTTTATTTCAAATCTAGAACAACTGGTATAACTAGAACAGCTATTTTAAAATATGCACAGGTGATGTATTGCGCGTAAAATATATTATCCTATAACAATTTATCAATGAGTCAATAGCAGATAAATGTAATCCTTGATTAAAATAACGTTATAAAAATAATGACGCAGTTTACAATCACTATAACACATGTATGTATTCAAATTTTAATTAGCACGAGCCACAATTTGTATTTTAGATGAATTTGTAATATTTTGCAAATAATTCTAATGATAATATGGAAAATTAGTGCGTTTGTTATGAATGTAAAGGTGTAAAATTAATTTTTTGTTTGATAAACAAACTGGTAAATAATGTATGTTTATACATTTACCGACGACATTTACATTAGCTTGAAAATTGCAGAAGGGACAAAAATATACTTTTCGCTGAATAATTGAATATTTTATTATGGGTACATTCTCTGATCCATTTAGCGGTTTAAGGAATCATACTTTAGTAACTATATAAACAATTGTTTTTAAGCTAAATAGTTTAAGACTAGACTAGCAAATGACAAATCGCTGACTTCAAATAGTGGACTTCGTAGTAATTTCACAAGACTTCTTGATTTTATCGATAAATTTTTAATTTGCACGAATTTTTTTGCTTAGCAACAAACATGAAAGTAAATTGCATGGTAAATCCCGACTCGGAAGGAGGAGGGTGTTCCTAATGTCAGATTGCTAGAGTGATTTTGCTTAAAAGAAAGAAGACTACGTGCTTAAAAATAAGTTTATCTGAGAAAATTAGAGAGGTCGTGTGGTATTTGGTGAGATAAATTCCACAGACAAAGCAAAATGAAACAATTTCATTATTGTTATTTTATTTTTAAACTTGAAATATTAATTAATTGTCACACTGACACTTCTACCCTACCAATGCTCAGCTAGATACTGTAGAGATAAAATGGGACACTTATTAAGCGACAAAGAAGAAAAGCTGAATAGGTGGGTGGAGCAATTTCAAGAATTGCTAAACACTGAAGGAGGAGAACAAAAAAAGATACAGAGGCAAATTGCATCGAAGAGAATGATGAACCTATAGAAGAGAGGTGGGCGCGTGAGTAACTTTTTGTTCACGATCACGCACGCTCACGGAACTACAAATGTAATCACGACCAATCACGCACGACTTTTTATGTTTGAGTCACGATCACTCACGCTCACGATTTTATTTTGGCACTCACGCCCGATCACGCCCGGCGGGTCACGTTCGAGTCACGTAATTGTTTCTATGTACATTTAAGCCTCCTTAACACAGTCATAAGTTATCAAATTTGTTAACAAATTGGTAATAAGTTAGGTAACAGAGACTGGTTTCATAGGAAACGAATGTTTATGGACAAATAGGTTGTTCTATTCCTTCACAAATATAATTATAAATTTAGTAACAAATTGGTTAATAAAATTATGATCGTGTCAAACGGGCTTAAAGATTTGTATATTATTAGTGAAATCGGAGCAACTGTGCATACAATTTTGAATACAACAATAACACTATTTTTATACAAAAAAATACTGTTGATGACATTTGGACAATAATAATAATAACAAGAATGTAAAGTAAAAGATGGAAATTGACAATTTTTTAAATAAAAAATAGAAGAAAACTTGTACTCACGCCCGATTAAATTTCAATCACGCCTGATCACGCACGATAATTTTTTAGTGCCTCACGCTCACGTCCAATCACGACGAAAAATTTAAATTATATTCACGATCACGTCATGACCCATCGTGACCCGACAAAATCACGGCCCGCGCCCACCTCTAGAATTAAGTGAACGAGAATTTCTCTTAGTTTTGGAAATTGGAAAGATGGAAAAATGCCATGCAATTGGAAAACAGCAATATTGTACCATGTACCGAAAAAAGGAGACCTAAGCTTATGTCAAAATTATAGAGGAATAACATTATTAGATGTTGTCTATAAAATACTGGCGAAAATGATAAGAGTGAGTCGTTGGAATTTAACACCTTAATATTTAAATCCGAAATTTATATGCCCTAAATGACGTCATTATTTAGGATTTTAGGAATTAGATTTTATGGTTTTGTCGATTAAACAAATCATGTTCTTTGCTATAATCTGTGCAAAATGTCACATTTACTGTCAAAGGCTTTGTTGCTTCTATTTTATGAAATATAATATCTGAAGCATTGAATTGTATAATTCGCTTTTGTTGTTCTCAAGTGTTTCCATACAAATCTATGGATGTCATTGTTATTAGTGTGCATGTGTGTCAGCCATGTTGTATTCCTTGTCGAATACCGTATTCAGGAGATACAGACAGTACATACTAAAACTAGTTTTAAACTAAAAATTCCCAAACCCAAACACGGGTATAAAGTTGAAGTGATTTAATAATAAAATAGATAATATGAATATACGAGTGTAAAACTAAATAAAGAATCCAATCTATAACCCCAATAAAAATACCATCAAATATCTTGGTCGTTTAAAAAACTTTCAGCTCCATAGAGTCTATCGCCTTTGCTGTAGGCCTGGGGGTATCCACAAACGTTAAAATGCAGTTTAAAGCGCCCTTTGGCCTCTTTCGACGGAAATAACATTACGACGCAGAAACAGATTCTCTCGTTTTCGGTAATATTTCGATTTAGTTTCTACAGCGGCGAAATCCCATTTCCACCGAGGATTTGGATTCTGTTCAGGAGGTTAGGTGCTCTGTTGAGCAGTAAAAAACCCGCGAAATGGCTAACGACATCGTGGCATTACGGATACATCGCTAGGCATGCTTATTGATATTATCATTGCAAGTCTTTGTTAACATTCCCTTATTTCTATTGATATTACAAAGCTTTAAATGGAAATAGGCGTATAGTACGTACCTACATACTACGTAGAAATACAAATTTTGTTTTAAACTTTTTGAGCTATATATATTCTTTTCTTATACATAATGGGGGTTTCCACTATTTTTTAAATGAAATTTCAGCTAAATTGAAAGCCTTCTGTAATACTAGAAGTTTTAATACACACAGAAATGACGTCACACACTACAGAGAGATAGAACATATATCAATACAAACAAACCCCCTCCCGTTGTCTTGTCCATCTGTTATTCAGGTTTATTTATTTTTTTTTTATTTTTTTTTATTTATTTTTTTTATTTTACAAAGAAGGGCTACACAACAGGACAAGTCCCAATAACAGTGCAGCACTAACAACATCAAACATTACATATTGCGAAGTCGAGGCAAAATATTAATAATACATATAAAAACAGTGGTATAAAAATAAAAATGAATAAGAAAGAAAGTCAGTATTAAATAGTATACAAATAACTCAAATAAAATTTAAGAAATATTTTGAATGTACGTAAACTACAACAAAATAAATCAGGTACATTTGGTACAGAAGCTAAATTATTGTAAGCATGTACTAATCTAACTAGCGGTCAATTCATTGCAGAGTTTGTTCTACAGTGCTTAACAAAAAACAAATCAGATAATCGAGTAGAATGATGAGATATCCGTAAAGAAAATTTATTTAAAATAACAGGACTATCTATAAAATTATTTAAAATTTTAAATAAGAAAGACAGATCCAAAAGTATTCGTCTTTTTTGTAACGAAAGTAACAGAATCGAATTATGTGGATACCTGAAATTCAAAACAGAAATAAATTTTCTTTGGACACTCTCGATTCTATTTATATATACATGATAATGCGGTGACCAGCAAACAGTAGCGAATTCTAATTGAGATCGTACAAGAGAATAATAAAGAAATATGAAAGTGTTATAATTAGTTAAACTTATACCAATTCTTAAAATAAAGCCAAGCATTTTATAAGCTTTTTTAACAATATAATCGACATGTAAGTCAAACAAAAGCTTACTGTCTAAGTTGACGCCAAGATCTTTAACATGAGAGTCACGACTAATATTATTACCGTCAATGGAATAATTGAACGTAAGTATTTTTCTATTACGTGTGAAAGTAATACACGAGCATTTACCAAAATTAAGTGTTAAATCATTCCTTATCAGGTAAGAGCTTAGTCTGTCAAGATCTTCCTGCATCGCAGAACAGTCGGATGCAGTTTTGACAGCGTTAAATACTTTAAGGTCGTCAGCATACATAATGAACTTGGAGTTGGTAAAACAGCTCTTAATGTCATTAATAAAGATTAGAAAAAGGAGAGGCCTAAGATGTGATCCCTGTGGTACACCAGAGGTTACAGGAAAGTACTCCGAGGTGTATCCATTGATAGTTACACATTGTTGTCTATCAGTAAGGTATGATTTGCACCATTGTAGAAACTGACCGTGAACACCGTACAACTCTATAACCTAGCTAAAGAAAGGGGAATCCTTCCAGATGAGAAACTACCACCAGGTAATGATCAGAAATGGCCCATTTGGAAATCGTTAAATCGCCTACGAAGTCAAGTAGGAAAATGTGCAGTAAACATGTTCAACTGGGGGTACCAAGCAGAACCCACTTTATGTCATTGTGGGCAAGAACAAACAATGGCCCACCTACTCACGTGCGCCAGCTAAGAAGAGGAATGCACGAGAGAAGATCTGGCTAAGGCAACACCAGCTGCTATAAACTGTGCAATTTTTTGGATGAATACTATTTAGGTAGGCCACTTCTCTGCCAGTTTTCGCGGACGAATTTTCCTCTGGCATGAAAGCGAGAATCTTCGGAGAAGATGCATCCTCTCCCTCCTAGGTAATGCCGGGCGATGCATAAGGCCTATTTCCATAATTTCCAAATTTGACTATTTATATGATTAACAACAAGCTCAGTTAACTCACTCCATGTGGTCCGGATGCGGTATTTCGCTACCGAAAATCGGACACTTCTGTATCTAGTGAGAAATATTTGTTGTAATGTTTTATATATTTATTGTATATTAATTATTTATATGTATGTGGTTTGTACACGAATAATAATATCAACCCGTGGTAAGGGAGGTATAGGGATCGTGCCAAAAATCGCATATCGTGATTTTGGTAAATGAGCACGTTTTAAGGTCCCTAGAATCCAATTTTAACATTTTCACGATGATGTCTGTGTGTATGTGTGTGTGTTTGTATGTATGTGTGGATCCTCGACTCTAACTCAAATACTATCATTCAGAAAATTTTAAAACCTTGTATTTCGACCTTTTCTAAAATACAAAGAGCCCATTCGATTTTGGTGTAAATCGGATAACTGGAAATGGCACTTTACTTGAAGCTCAAAATATATGAAAATGAAATTTCGAAAATTTTGAAATTTCGAGGAAAATAATGCATTTTATTTAGTCATTTTCCAGTGGTTTTCAAACTGGTATTTATCATTTTCTTTGTGTAGGCCTGTCGAATTGAATGATGACAGATTATATTTAATTTAATACAAGAAATGATGAATTGCATATTATCGATTCGAACTATCCAACAGATGGTTATCGAAAAACTGGAACAACAATAAGGCAGGCGTTTCGTTTTTGCCCATGACAGTAAAACAAAAAACATAAAAGTGAGGTTATTAAACCGGCATAAAATTAAATACTAGCAAGGCAGACATATTGCAATGGCCGTTAAAATAAGAAAAAACATTTGGCGTATCTAATGCCATTGAACTGTAAACTGAAGGGTACATTTCAATTTAATGATTGTTAACAGAAAGTGGTTATTGATTTTCATTTCATCATTAATCAATTTATATCATGAAACATGTTAATATATAATATTAATCAAAGTTTCTATAAATTATTCATTAAGCTATATTCGTATTGGTAATGATGGTTACTAATCGTCACTACACGGGCACTCATTACTGGTATGGAGAGTGCACCACAGGGGTCTTTTAAAGTGGTTCTATGTGACAGTTTCATACAAATTTTGCCAAGTTTTCGAATTCATGAAAAAAGATATTCTAAATTTTTAATACTTTAGGATTATTAAGAAATTTAAATTATTATAAAGCAGATTGGCACACCCAGCAATGGGTTATATACCGTGATATTATATTTTTTTATTTATTTAAATTGTTATAAAATCACATATTTTCCGTCCTTCGAAAAGAATAACTATAAAAGTAGTTGGTAACTATACGCTTTTTTATACTCAAGTATAAACTGTCACTTGAATTGTCGTTAGGTTTTTTTTGTACAAATCTGTTGTTTATTATATGACTTACTACGAAAAAACCTTGTGACACTATTCCTATATTGCCAATGTATTGTAATGCCTACAACAATTTGGTCAGAAACGTATGTCAATTTAAAAATATTTAATTAAATGTCAATTTGGCATCAAAGTTTTTCTTCTTGAATCTTATTTTAAAAATGGAAACAAATTAGAAAACGGTGAATGTCAATATACTGTATCCTTCTTTATTGTTTTTACCTTCCGTCACCTTTAGGTAAGGAAGGTATTGTCTTTGGTCAAAAAATTCGGTGGTGAGTTTTTGATGAATAAGCACGTTTTAGGGTCCCTAGAATACGATTTTACTATTTTTACGATGATGTCTGTATGTGTGTGTGTGTGTGTATGTATGTATGTGTGTCTGTGTGTGTGTGTGTGTGTAACAAAATTTTCGTCTACGATAACTGCCATACTACAAATCTAAAAATTATAATTCTTTCGTATTTCTCTTCGTTACATCCATGTGAAGAGCTGATTAGATTTTGGTTAGAATTGGACAACCGGAAGTACCCTCATTTGAAGATTTTAACAGTTTTTCTTGAAAAAACTATGTTAAATGTCATTTTTTCACATGTAATGTTATTATAAATATAAAAGAATATTTTATTCTTTATACGATTTGACTGCATTTTATACTTAATATTAAATGGATATAGAGTTAAAAAATTATAAAGAAATTAAATTTCATAAAGTAGCCATAGCTATGAAAACAGCTACTATATTAAGAAAATTTTTATTGAAAGATGTCAGTGTCAAGTGAAATTGACATAGTGTGTGTCTTTTAATTTTGCTCGAAATATAGCATCTTTTGCTTTCTGTATGTAATTGGTATAAAATACATTACAACTGCTTTAAGGTAATTTACAATATACAATAATAATAATAATAATAATAATAATAATAATAAATCTTTTATTTCTGCAGATACATTACACTGTATATAGAAAACGTCACAAAATAATAATTTTCTGTACGGAATTTGCATAAAATACATGCAACTGCCGGAAGGTAAAGTACAAGAAATATAATATTTAGCAAGGAACTTTCTGTATGAAATTTGTACAAAATACATAGAACTGACGGAAGGTAATGTGCTGGCCACATCAGATTTTTTCTCTTTAAAATTACATTTCAATTTTCACATTTTGACTTTTGAATTGAATAATGATCAGACTTACGTTTCTCTGTTCATAGCCTACTCCGAGTTAGGTATTTTATTGAACACACTGTAGTAGGCGATCAATAACACAGTACAGCGCGCGATAGGCGGGTGACGTAAGGCGGGCGGTTAGGTAAATACGGGGAGATAAGCGTAATTACCCGCGTATTGTTATATAGTTCGAGACGTAACGAGAATATTCCAGAAAGTGTTAAGAGCAACTACATAAGCGACGTACGTGTGTGCGAAGACATTCATTCACATAGAGTCTGTCAGAAGGACAGTTACATGAATAGACAGTCACATAGAGTGTTGTTAGTCCGTCAGAAGGACAGTTACTTAGCACAGCAATATCGTGGAGTACGTATGCAATTTTGTGTCGAGTGGAATGCTGGGGAAGTTACTGGTATACTGGTATAGCTGTGGAAAAGAATACTCGGTAGTGTTGAAGAGTATTGGGAAGCTAGGTATACGGAGACAGTATATATACGGCAGTGGTGTTGAAGAATTATGACATACGAACAGTCGGTGATACTGAGGCTGTGGAAGTTAGACAGTTACTTACATAAATAGACAGACAGTGAGGTCAAAGGTGTGCATTCTGTCCGAGCAGTTGAATATACAGACGCTGATGTTAGTTGAGAAAAAAATCTAAAGGCGACAAGTTAGGTGACCGAGCTGGCCATATTCTGCATTAGTAAAATGCGGCATAATGGCTTAAATTAATAAGACAGTACAAAAATCATTCATATGTCAAACATATGTTCATTCGTCAAGGCTAACTCAATTATCATTTTTTTTTTAATTCCTTTGATATCTCCGAAACAAAGAGGAATTCATCTATAGGTCATATAACATTTTTTGATCGTAATCACCCCTGGAATATATGGTATAAATTTGTCGGTCGAGTCGCGGATATATGTGTAAAAACAAATAATATACTTAAATTTTATTAAAAACTGTCGTAAATGCTTATAAAGATAGAACCATCTTAAGCAATATTCGTATTGGTAATCGTGTAGATATATTTGTACCGCACGGGCACTTACTGCTGGCGTGGAGAGTGCACCACACACCACATGGGACTCTTAATACTACTATTCAAACAAATAACAGGATAACAATTTAAAAATAATAATTATGACTTCCATTTCCGTCCATACGATTTCAATATCTGTCACCATCAGTATGTCACTGACTACCAGTGACAATCCCGTTTCATCCACACTACCCTTTATTCTTTTCTATCCTATCACCCGTTCGTTGGACAGATGAAACAACACGGAGATAAAGCGTTGGGTTGTCGCGTGCCATCGTGCCTTGGACATCTGTCATGGGTTTGAGTGCGCGTGCGCTCGTGTCATGAGGATCTTCAGAACGGATACAAAACTCAACGGTGGCCAAAAGCAAAAAGAAGGGACAGTGAATGAACTGGGTGTTTATGTTTACGTTGTGGTATCGATATAAGATTGGGGGACGGAGAGACGAAGGATGGTATAAGTGGAGGAATCAAAATAAATATAGACAGAAAGAGGGTAGAAAATATTGGACAAATTAAAATATTACGGTAATAATATAGCTGTGCGCAATGCGCATTAAAGTATTTGGATTCTACAATTGAAGAACTGTTGGCAAAAACAACCATAGTCTAAATATTGTAAACATGAGTTACATATAGCTTGTACTTTCAAGTATGCTAAACAATTTGGTAAAACTGTTTCTCGTAGAAAGTATCTTTAAGAGTTAGGAAGCTAGAACGAAATGAATTGTCATATGATAATCTGGAATTTAAAATTGAACAGAAGATTAAAAAATTAATCCTTAAACAATAGTACCTTACATTTATACAAAAGAAAAACTACTTTGTTTTACGAGGGGCACTGCTAAAATTCGCGGAATCGAGTACTCCTATGCCCAGATGCAGAAACATTCATCAACGCTTTGTTTCAGTGGCGTTCAAGGACTTTGGTCCAGGGGTATAGAAGAAATTTATGTATAATTTACTTTTCGCGTATTTTTATAAATATATACATACAGGGTGTAAATGAAATAAGTGCATTAAATTTAACTAGTAATGTAACTCGTCGAGAGCAACAATATTTCTTAATACAATTTTTTTCTAAATCTTCTAGTTTTTGAGTTAAAAAATTGTCTGCTGGTAGTTGCAGCCTTGCAGACACAGTAATTAATAAACGATCAACGGAAATAAATTCGTAATAGTTCAATTTTTAAAATAAAGAAATTT